>CM036549.1:3608263-3636928 GCA_020745685.1 Tautogolabrus adspersus | reverse complement strand
ACCTCTAATTGTGGTTGTAACCTACCATTCAATTAAAAGAACAGAAGAAGAACAGATATCCCAGCATTCATTTCGGCATCCAAACACTGACCCGGGAAGAAGCAGGCAATATAAGAGATTTGTGCTTTTCGCCTATTATTTCAACACTAAATTCACTTCTAAAAATATTTGAGGCGGGAAATCAATGCTGAAGAATCTGAAAATGTACAGTTTTACTGTTGCTCCGATGTTTTCGGAGTTCAGAAGCTCCGTAAGATACAGCGGGGACAGCTAGCAAGCAAGGCCGTCATTCACGTCTCCTATAGCCGCACAGTCACACAGACAACTGCGGTCAGAGGATCCACTGCAGCGCGTAAAGGAGGAGAGAAGCCCCGACCACAAGTGTTTGATATATACGCAAGTTTTGCTCCGCTGTTACTCAGTCATTACATTACAGTGACTATTTCTTCTAAATCAAGGGGCACTTGAGGAAATCACAGTGTGCACAGTAAAATAAGTTTAATACAATTGTAAGCTTACCTTCGATTTGTTATATCAGGCTCTTTGACTTTACCCATTGAGTTAAATTGGAATTTATTCAAATTAATCATTAATTGTAGTTGGCATGCAAACTCCACACAGGCAGGCCCTGACCCCTGGAACTCAAGGTCCCAGAGTTCTTAGCGTTTCCAACGTCTCTTCGAGTGACGTATGGAAGTTGCTTTTTGGTGTTAACAGCCTCTGCTACTGTGACGTCATGAATGACGTCCCAAAACACTCAAACCGAGGTTATATAGGGAGGTGGTTTGAGCCAGCAAAGTTACTTCACTCTCTCCTAAAGAGAGATGTAAGTGCTCTGTGTACCCCTCCGGTGCAGGTTTTTTTAAACAGCGCGAGCATTGTCCCCCGCTCGTGCTGGGCCTGTACCAACCTGCCAGTGCCCGACTAGTGAGACCTCGGATTCGAGTATCCGCTATCGGGGACCGATCTCTGGCAGGCAAAGTCTGCCCTGACGAGGGTAGCCACAGAGACTAGACTACACTAGGTAGTGCCTTAGTTAGATAGGGTTAGGGGTTAGGGTAGGGTAGGGTAGGGTTAGGGTTAGATCTATGCAGAGCGAGCAATGCAATGCAATGCAGAGCGAGCAATGCACTGCAGAGCGAGCAATGCAGAGCGAGCAATGCAATGCAGAGCGAGCAATGCACGGCAGAGCGAGCAATGCACGGCAGAGCGAGCAATGCAATGCAGAGCGAGCAATGCACGGCAGAGCGAGCAATGCAATGCAGAGCAATGCACGGCAGAGCGAGCAATGCAATGCAGAGCGAGCAATGCACGGCAGAGCATGCAATGCAGAGCGAGCAATGCACGGCAGAGCGAGCACTGCATGGCAGAGCGAGCAATGCAGAGCGAGCAATGCAATGCAGAGCGAGCAATGCAGAGCGAGCAATGCACGGCAGAGCAATGCAATGCAGAGCGAGCAATGCACGGCAGAGCAGAGCGAGCAATGCACGGCAGAGCGAGCAATGCAATGCAGAGCGAACAATGCACGGCAGAGCGAGCACTGCACGGCAGAGCGAGCAATGCAGAGCGAGCAATGCAGAGCGAGCAATGCAATGCAGAGCGAGCAATGCACGGCAGAGCGAGCAATGCAATGCAGAGCGAGCAATGCACGGCAGAGCGAGCAATGCAATGCAGAGCGAGCAATGCACGGCAGAGCGAGCACTGCACGGCAGAGCAAGCAATGCACGGCAGAGCGAGCAATGCACGGCAGAGCGAGCAATGCAATGCGAGCAATGCACGGCAGAGCGAGCAATGCACGGCAGAGCGAGCAATGCACTGCAGAGCGATCAATGCAATGCACGGCAGAGCGAGCAATGCACGGCAGAGCGAGCAATGCAATGCACGGCAGAGCGAGCAATGCAATGCACTGCAGAGCGAGCAATGCAATGCACGGCAGAGCGAGCAATGCAATGCACGGCAGAGCGAGCAATGCAATGCACGGCAGAGCGAGCAATGCAATGCACGGCAGAGCGAGCAATGCACGGCAGAGCGGTCTGTCCTACCACACACTCATACAGGTACACGCACACATCCTCACTTTATCCCAGTAGAAATCTCTGCTCTGCTGCTGTTATGAGAAACTTGTCAACTGAAAGCAAAGCTGGTTTTGCCACCTGCCTGCAAACTGAACAAGCTTGACCCTCATGTGCTCCCGTAGCTGAGAGGATCCATGCTGGCCTTGGCCCTCATCACTCTGGAGCTGGAGACCTGCTGTCCTGACTGGCTGGCTCTCACCATCGACCTGCTGAAGAAGGCACAGGTACCAAAGTCAATCTGCCTTTAGGTCTTCAAGAAAACCTAGAATTAACGTCTTCACTCCCCGTGTCTCACTCTGTCATTGTTCGTCAACTTATATTTGTTTTTCACATCTTCATCTGTCCATTTTCATGTTTTTATTCCGACTTCTTCCCTTTCCTCCCTCACTCTGCATGTCGTCATCTCTATTTATAACCTCTGCTTAGAGTGGAAATCAAATGTATGAATGTTGCTCAGTAGACAATTATCTGTCATATTCGCCCAGATAGAAAAATGTTTGTTTGTTTTTTTCAAGTGAAGTGTGATTTGATTGTTAATAAGATGCTAATATAAAGATCCCTCCTCCGTTGTTCCTCTTCTCCCTCTCAGCGTGTTGTGACACCTCGTCTGAATGAAACTTTCTCAGGTTGTTTTATTCAAATGCAAACCAAATCTGTTTCCTCCTGCAGAAGTCTTGACTTCAAAATGCTGATTTAGGGTTTGTTTAGAAGCCAAATTCAACAAACTCCTTAGTTACTTAATCAGCGCTTAATAAGCTGAGTTAACCTTTATAGTCTGTTACTATTTACCTAAAAAAAGTGTCAACAATCCTGCAGGACCTACAGTACTTTTTGTCCGATCAGGGCCTTCGACTCCTACTTAAACATCCAGGCTTGACTGAAGAACAGCGCTCTGGTAAAGATCAGATGTCACTCAGAGTTGTGGTATTCAAATGTAATAAAACAACCTTGAGTAAATTGAATTATTCTAAGATGAGAAACAGAAATGTGACAAGTGACGATCTTCACTTCGATGTTTAAATACTTCCGTGACAATACCCTCTGTTTTCATCTCTTGAAGTTCTGTTGAATATCTATTTTTATTCCTGTAAAAAGCTCTGTTGATCCTGCTGGGGGAGTTTCTGGTGGCTGCTCCGGGTCCCTGAATGCATCACGGCACCAATGAATAAAGAGATAAGAGATTAAAACTGGCTGAGAATCCTGTCTTCATTTTATCTCACAACATGTTTTAATGTATTTCATTTTAGGTGTACAGATGATTGTTGTCTTGCTCCAAGTGGATTGACATTTAAAGACCAGGGCCCGTATTCACAAACATTCTGAGAATCCTCTCAGAGATATTTGAAACATACAGGGTTATATAATAGGAATAAGTATATATTTAATTGTTTTGTATTTATTTTATTTTTATTTTTGTTTTGCTTTTATTATTTTATATGAATGTACATTTAATGTGAAGTAGTATCCTGACCTATAACTCAAGCTACATACTCCGGTACAGTAGGTGGCGGTATTCACCTCTAATTATGGTTGTAACCTACCATTCAATTAAAAGAACAGAAGAAGAACAGATATCCCAGCATTCATTTCGGCATCCAAACACTGACCCGGGAAGAAGCAGGCAATATAAGAGATTTGTGCTTTTCGCCTATTATTTCAACACTAAATTCACTTCTAAAAATATTTGAGGCGGGAAATCAATGCTGAAGAATCTGAAAATGTACAGTTTTACTGTTGCTCCGATGTTTTCGGAGTTCAGAAGCTCCGTAAGATACAGCGGGGACAGCTAGCAAGCAAGGCCGTCATTCACGTCTCCTATGTCCGCACAGTCACACAGACAACTGCGGTCAGAGGATCCACTGCAGCGCGTAAAGGAGGAGAGAAGCCCCGACCACAAGTGTTTGATATATACGCAAGTGTTGCTCCGCTGTTACTCAGTCATTACATTACAGTGACTATTTCTTCTAAATCAAGGGGCACTTGAGGAAATCACAGTGTGCACAGTAAAATAAGTTTAATACAATTGTAAGCTTACCTTCGATTTGTTATATCAGGCTCTTTGACTTTACCCATTGAGTTAAATTGGAATTTATTAAAGTTAATCATTAATTGTAGTTGGCATGCAAACTCCACACAGGCAGGCCCTGACCCCTGGAACTCAAGGTCCCAGAGTTCTTAGCGTTTCCAACGTCTCTTCGAGTGACGTATAGAAGTTGCTTTTTGGTGTTAACAGCCTCTGCTACTGTGACGTCATAAATGACGTCCCAAAACACTCAAACCGAGGTTATATATGGAGGTGGTTTGAGCAATGCACGGCAGAGCGAGCAATGCAATGCAATGCAGAACGAGCAATGCACGGCAGAGCGAGCAATGCACGGCAGAGCGAGCAATGCAATGCAGAGCGAGCAATGCACGGCAGAGCGAGCAATGCAGAGCGAGCACTGCACGGCAGAGCGAGCAATGCAATGCAGAGCGAGCAATGCACGGCGAGCACTGCACGGCAGAGCGAGCAATGCAATGCAGAGCGAGCAATGCACGGCAGAGCGAGCAATGCAATGCAGAGCGAGCAATGCAGAGCGAGCAATGCAATGCAGAGCGAGCAATGCAATGCAGAGCGAGCAATGCACGGCAGAGCGAGCAATGCAGAGCGAGCAATGCAATGCACGGCAGAGCGAGCAATGCAGAGCGAGCACTGCACGGCAGAGCGAGCAATGCAATGCAGAGCGAGCAATGCACGGCAGAGCGAGCAATGCACGGCAGAGCGAGCAATGCAGAGCGAGCACTGCACGGCAGAGCGAGCAATGCAGAGCGAGCAATGCACGGCAGAGCGAGCAATGCAATGCAATGAAGAGCGAGCAATGCACGGCAGAGCGAGCAATGCAGAGCGAGCAATGCACGGCAGAGCGAGCAATGCAATGCAGAGCGAGCAATGCACGGCAGAGCGAGCAATGCACGGCAGAGCGAGCAATGCAATGCAGAGCGAGCAATGCACGGCAGAGCGAGCATTGCAATGCAGAGCGAGCAATGCACGGCAGAGCGAGCAATGCAATGCGAGCAATGCACGGCAGAGCGAGCAATGCACGGCAGAAGTCTTGACTTCAAAATGCTGATTTAGGGTTTGTTTAGAAGCCAAATTCAACAAACTCCTTAGTTACTTAATCAGCTCTTAATAAGCTGAGTTAACCTTTATAGTCTGTTACTATTTACCTAAAAAAAAGTGTCAACAATCCTGCAGGACCTACAGTACTTTTTGTCCGATCAGGGCCTTCGACTCCTACTTAAACATCCAGGCTTGACTGAAGAACAGCGCTCTGGTAAAGATCAGATGTCACTCAGAGTTGTGGTATTCAAATGTAATAAAACAACCTTGAGTAAATTGAATTATTCTAAGATGAGAAACAGAAATGTGACAAGTGACGATCTTCACTTCGATGTTTAAATACTTCCGTGACAATACCCTCTGTTTTCATCTCTTGAAGTTCTGTTGAATATCTATTTTTATTCCTGTAAAAAGCTCTGTTGATCCTGCTGGGGGAGTTTCTGGTGGCTGCTCCGGGTCCCTGAATGCACCACGGCACCAATGAATAAAGAGATAAGAGATTAAAACTGGCTGAGAATCCTGTCTTCATTTTATCTCACAACATGTTTTAATGTATTTCATTTTAGGTGTACAGATGATTGTTGTCTTGCTCCAAGTGGATTGACATTTAAAGACCAGGGCCCGTATTCACAAACATTCTGAGAATCCTCTCAGAGATATTTGAAACATACAGGGTTATATAATAGGAATAAGTATATATTTAATTGTTTTGTATTTATTTTATTTTTATTTTTGTTTTGCTTTTATTATTTTATATGAATGTACATTTAATGTGAAGTAGTATCCTGACCTATAACTGAAGCTACATACTCCGGTACAGTAGGTGGCGGTATTCACCTCTAATTATGGTTGTAACCTACCATTCAATTAAAAGAACAGAAGAAGAACAGATATCCCAGCATTCATTTCGGCATCCAAACACGGACCCGGGAAGAAGCAGGCAATATAAGAGATTTGTGTTTTTCGCCTATTATTTCAACACTAAATTCACTTCTAAAAATATTTGAGGCGGGAAATCAATGCTGAAGAATCTGAAAATGTACAGTTTTACTGTTGCTCCGATGTTTTCGGAGTTCAGAAGCTCCGTAAGATACAGCGGGGACAGCTAGCAAGCAAGGCCGTCATTCACGTCTCCTATGGCCGCACAGTCACACAGACAACTGCGGTCAGAGGATCCACTGCAGCGCGTAAAGGAGGAGAGAAGCCCCGACCACAAGTGTTTGATATATACGCAAGTGTTGCTCCGCTGTTACTCAGTCATTACATTACAGTGACTATTTCTTCTAAATCAAGGGGCACTTGAGGAAATCACAGTGTGCACAGTAAAATAAGTTTAATACAATTGTAAGCTTACCTTCGATTTGTTATATCAGGCTCTTTGACTTTACCCATTGAGTTAAATTGGAATTTATTAAAGTTAATCATTAATTGTAGTTGGCATGCAAACTCCACACAGGCAGGCCCTGACCCCTGGAACTCAAGGTCCCAGAGTTCTTAGCGTTTTCAACGTCTCTTCGAGTGACGTATGGAAGTTTCTTTTTGGTGTTAACAGCCTCTGCTACTGTGACGTCATAAATGACGTCCCAAAACACTCAAACCGAGGTTATATAGGGAGGTGGTTTGAGCAATGCACGGCTGAGCGAGCAATGCAATGCAATGCACGGCAGAGCGAGCAATGCAATGCAAAGCGAGCAATGCACGGCAGAGCGAGCAATGCAATGCAAAGCGAGCAATGCACGGCAGAGCGAGCAATGCACGGCAGAGCGAGCAATGCAATGCAATGAAGAGCGAGCAATGCACGGCAGAGCGAGCAATGCAGAGCGAGCAATGCACGGCAGAGCGAGCAATGCACGGCAGAGCGAGCAATGCACGGCAGAGCGAGCAATGCACGGCAGAGCGAGCAATGCAATGCAGAGCGAGCAATGCACGGCAGAGCGAGCAATGCCGTGCATTGCTCGCTCTGCCGCTCTGCGAGCAATGCACGGCAGAGCGAGCAATGCAATGCAGAGTGAGCAATGCAATGCAATGCAGAGCGAGCAATGCACGGCAGAGCGAGCAATGCAATGCAGAGCGAGCAATGCACGGCAGAGCGAGCAATGCACGGCAGAGCGAGCAATGCAATGCAGAGCGAGCAATGCACGGCAGAGCGAGCAATGCACGGCAGAGCGAGCAATGCAATGCAGAGCGAGCAATGCAGAGCGAGCAATGCACGGCAGAGCGAGCAATGCAATGCACTGCAGAGCGAGCAATGCACGGCAGAGCGAGCAATGCACGGCAGAGCGAGCAATGCAATGCACTGCAGAGCGAGCAATGCACGGCAGAGCGAGCAATGCAATGCACGGCAGAGCGAGCAATGCAATGCAGAGCGAGCAATGCAATGCACGGCAGAGCGAGCAATGCAATGCACGGCAGAGCGAGCAATGCAATGCACGGCAGAGCGAGCAATGCACGGCAGAGCGGTCTGTCCTACCACACACTCATACAGGTACACGCACACATCCTCACTTTATCCCAGTAGAAATCTCTGCTCTGCTGCTGTTATGAGAAACTTGTCAACTGAAAGCAAAGCTGGTTTTGCCACCTGCCTGAAAACTGAACAAGCTTGACCCTCATGTGCTCCCGTAGCTGAGAGGATCCATGCTGGCCTTGGCCCTCATCACTCTGGAGCTGGAGACCTGCTGTCCTGACTGGCTGGCTCTCACCATCGACCTGCTGAAGAAGGCACAGGTACCAAAGTCAATCTGCCTTTAGGTCTTCAAGAAAACCTAGAATTAACGTCTTCACTCCCCGTGTCTCACTCTGTCATTGTTCGTCAACTTATATTTGTTTTTCACATCTTCATCTGTCCATTTTCATGTTTTTATTCCGACTTCTTCCCTTTCCTCCCTCACTCTGCATGTCGTCATCTCTATTTATAACCTCTGCTTAGAGTGGAAATCAAATGTATGAATGTTGCTCAGTAGACGATTATCTGTCATATTCGCCCAGATAGAAAAATGTTTGTTTGTTTTTTTCAAGTGAAGTGTGATTTGATTGTTAATAAGATGCTAATATAAAGATCCCTCCTCCGTTGTTCCTCTTCTCCCTCTCAGCGTGTTGTGACACCTCGTCTGAATGAAACTTTCTCAGGTTGTTTTATTCAAATGCAAACCAAATCTGTTTCCTCCTGCAGAAGTCTTGACTTCAAAATGCTGATTTAGGGTTTGTTTAGAAGCCAAATTCAACAAACTCCTTAGTTACTTAATCAGCTTATAAGCTGATTTAACCTTTATAGTCTGTTACTATTTACCTAAAAAAAGTGTCAACAATCCTGCAGGACCTACAGTACTTTTTGTCCGATCAGGGCCTTCGACTCCTACTTAAACATCCAGGCTTGACTGAAGAACAGCGCTCTGGTAAAGATCAGATGTCACTCAGAGTTGTGGTATTCAAATGTAATAAAACAACCTTGAGTAAATTGAATTATTCTAAGATGAGAAACAGAAATGTGACAAGTGACGATCTTCACTTCGATGTTTAAATACTTCCGTGACAATACCCTCTGTTTTCATCTCTTGAAGTTCTGTTGAATATCTATTTTTATTCCTGTAAAAAGCTCTGTTGATCCTGCTGGGGGAGTTTCTGGTGGCTGCTCCGGGTCCCTGAATGCATCACGGCACCAATGAATAAAGAGATAAGAGATTAAAACTGGCTGAGAATCCTGTCTTCATTTTATCTCACAAAATGTTTTAATGTATTTCATTTTAGGTGTACAGATGATTGTTGTCTTGCTCCAAGTGGATTGACATTTAAAGACCAGGGCCCGTATTCACAAACATTCTGAGAATCCTCTCAGAGATATTTGAAACATACAGGGTTATATAATAGGAATAAGTATATATTTAATTGTTTTGTATTTATTTCATTTTTATTTTTGTTTTGCTTTTATTATTTTATATGAATGTACATTTAATGTGAAGTAGTATCCTGACCTATAACTCAAGCTACATACTCCGGTACAGTAGGTGGCGGTATTCACCTCTAATTGTGGTTGTAACCTACCATTCAATTAAAAGAACAGAAGAAGAACAGATATCCCAGCATTCATTTCGGCATCCAAACACTGACCCGGGAAGAAGCAGGCAATATAAGAGATTTGTGCTTTTCGCCTATTATTTCAACACTAAATTCACTTCTAAAAATATTTGAGGCGGGAAATCAATGCTGAAGAATCTGAAAATGTACAGTTTTACTGTTGCTCCGATGTTTTCGGAGTTCAGAAGCTCCGTAAGATACAGCGGGGACAGCTAGCAAGCAAGGCCGTCATTCACGTCTCCTATGGCCGCACAGTCACACAGACAACTGCGGTCAGAGGATCCACTGCAGCGCGTAAAGGAGGAGAGAAGCCCCGACCACAAGTGTTTGATATATACGCAAGTTTTGCTCCGCTGTTACTCAGTCATTACATTACAGTGACTATTTCTTCTAAATCAAGGGGCACTTGAGGAAATCACAGTGTGCACAGTAAAATAAGTTTAATACAATTGTAAGCTTACCTTCGATTTGTTATATCAGGCTCTTTGACTTTACCCATTGAGTTAAATTGGAATTTATTAAAGTTAATCATTAATTGTAGTTGGCATGCAAACTCCACACAGGCAGGCCCTGACCCCTGGAACTCAAGGTCCCAGAGTTCTTAGCGTTTCCAACGTCTCTTCGAGTGACGTATAGAAGTTGCTTTTTGGTGTTAACAGCCTCTGCTACTGTGACGTCATAAATGACGTCCCAAAACACTCAAACCGAGGTTATATATGGAGGTGGTTTGAGCAATGCACGGCAGAGCGAGCAATGCAATGCAATGCAGAACGAGCAATGCACGGCAGAGCGAGCAATGCACTGCAGAGCGAGCAATGCAATGCAGAGCGAGCAATGCACGGCAGAGCGAGCAATGCAGAGCGAGCACTGCACGGCAGAGCGAGCAATGCAATGCAGAGCGAGCAATGCACGGCGAGCACTGCACGGCAGAGCGAGCAATGCAATGCAGAGCGAGCAATGCACGGCAGAGCGAGCAATGCAATGCAGAGCGAGCAATGCAGAGCGAGCAATGCAATGCAGAGCGAGCAATGCACGGCAGAGCGAGCAATGCAATGCAGAGCGAGCAATGCAGAGCGAGCAATGCAATGCAGAGCGAGCAATGCACGGCAGAGCGAGCAATGCAGAGCGAGCAATGCAATGCACGGCAGAGCGAGCAATGCAGAGCGAGCACTGCACGGCAGAGCGAGCAATGCACGGCAGAGCGAGCAATGCGATGCAGAGCGAGCAATGCACGGCAGAGCGAGCAATGCAGAGCGAGCAATGCACGGCAGAGCGAGCAATGCAATGCAATGAAGAGCGAGCAATGCACGGCAGAGCGAGCAATGCAGAGCGAGCAATGCACGGCAGAGCGAGCAATGCAATGCAGAGCGAGCAATGCAATGCAATGAAGAGCGAGCAATGCACGGCAGAGCGAGCAATGCAGAGCGAGCAATGCACGGCAGAGCGAGCAATGCAATGCAGAGCGAGCAATGCACGGCAGAGCGAGCAATGCAATGCAGAGCGAGCAATGCACGGCAAAGCGAGCATTGCAATGCAGAGCGAGCAATGCACGGCAGAGCGAGCAATGCAATGCGAGCAATGCACGGCAGAGCGAGCAATGCACGGCAGAAGTCTTGACTTCAAAATGCTGATTTAGGGTTTGTTTAGAAGCCAAATTCAACAAACTCCTTAGTTACTTAATCAGCTCTTAATAAGCTGAGTTAACCTTTATAGTCTGTTACTATTTACCTAAAAAAAGTGTCAACAATCCTGAAGGACCTACAGTACTTTTTGTCCGATCAGGGCCTTCGACTCCTACTTAAACATCCAGGCTTGACTGAAGAACAGCGCTCTGGTAAAGATCAGATGTCACTCAGAGTTGTGGTATTCAAATGTAATAAAACAACCTTGAGTAAATTGAATTATTCTAAGATGAGAAACAGAAATGTGACAAGTGACGATCTTCACTTCGATGTTTAAATACTTCCGTGACAATACCCTCTGTTTTCATCTCTTGAAGTTCTGTTGAATATCTATTTTTATTCCTGTAAAAAGCTCTGTTGATCCTGCTGGGGGAGTTTCTGGTGGCTGCTCCGGGTCCCTGAATGCATCACGGCACCAATGAATAAAGAGATAAGAGATTAAAACTGGCTGAGAATCCTGTCTTCATTTTATCTCACAAAATGTTTTAATGTATTTCATTTTAGGTGTACAGATGATTGTTGTCTTGCTCCAAGTGGATTGACATTTAAAGACCAGGGCCCGTATTCACAAACATTCTGAGAATCCTCTCAGAGATATTTGAAACATACAGGGTTATATAATAGGAATAAGTATATATTTAATTGTTTTGTATTTATTTTATTTTTATTTTTGTTTTGCTTTTATTATTTTATATGAATGTACATTTAATGTGAAGTAGTATCCTGACCTATAACTCAAGCTACATACTCCGGTACAGTAGGTGGCGGTATTCACCTCTAATTATGGTTGTAACCTACCATTCAATTAAAAGAACAGAAGAAGAACAGATATCCCAGCATTCATTTCGGCATCCAAACACGGACCCGGGAAGAAGCAGGCAATATAAGAGATTTGTGCTTTTCGCCTATTATTTCAACACTAAATTCACTTCTAAAAATATTTGAGGCGGGAAATCAATGCTGAAGAATCTGAAAATGTACAGTTTTACTGTTGCTCCGATGTTTTCGGAGTTCAGAAGCTCCGTAAGATACAGCGGGGACAGCTAGCAAGCAAGGCCGTCATTCACGTCTCCTATGGCCGCACAGTCACACAGACAACTGCGGTCAGAGGATCCACTGCAGCGCGTAAAGGAGGAGAGAAGCCCCGACCACAAGTGTTTGATATATACGCAAGTTTTGCTCCGCTGTTACTCAGTCATTACATTACAGTGACTATTTCTTCTAAATCAAGGGGCACTTGAGGAAATCACAGTGTGCACAGTAAAATAAGTTTAATACAATTGTAAGCTTACCTTCGATTTGTTATATCAGGCTCTTTGACTTTACCCATTGAGTTAAATTGGAATTTATTAAAGTTAATCATTAATTGTAGTTGGCATGCAAACTCCACACAGGCAGGCCCTGACCCCCTGGAACTCAAGGTCCCAGAGTTCTTAGCGTTTTCAACGTCTCTTCGAGTGACGTATGGAAGTTGCTTTTTGGTGTTAACAGCCTCTACTACTGTGACGTCATAAATGACGTCCCAAAACACTCAAACCGAGGTTATATAGGGAGGTGGTTTGAGCAATGCACGGCTGAGCGAGCAATGCAATGCAATGCACGGCAGAGCGAGCAATGCAATGCAAAGCGAGCAATGCACGGCAGAGCGAGCAATGCAATGCAAAGCGAGCAATGCACGGCAGAGCGAGCAATGCAATGCAAAGCGAGCAATGCACGGCAGAGCGAGCAATGCACGGCAGAGCGAGCAATGCACGCAGAGCGAGCAATGCAATGCAATGAAGAGCGAGCAATGCACGGCAGAGCGAGCAATGCAGAGCGAGCAATGCACGGCAGAGCGAGCAATGCACGGCAGAGCGAGCAATGCACGGCAGAGCGAGCAATGCACAGCAGAGCGAGCAATGCAATGCAGAGCGAGCAATGCACGGCAGAGCGAGCAATGCCGTGCATTGCTCGCTCTGCCGCTCTGCGAGCAATGCACGGCAGAGCGAGCAATGCAATGCAGAGTGAGCAATGCAATGCAATGCAGAGCGAGCAATGCACGGCAGAGCGAGCAATGCAATGCAGAGCGAGCAATGCACGGCAGAGCGAGCAATGCACGGCAGAGCGAGCAATGCACGGCAGAGCGAGCAATGCAATGCAGAGCGAGCAATGCACGGCAGAGCGAGCAATGCACGGCAGAGCGAGCAATGCAATGCAGAGCGAGCAATGCAGAGCGAGCAATGCACGGCAGAGCGAGCAATGCAATGCACTGCAGAGCGAGCAATGCACTGCAGAGCGAGCAATGCACGGCAGAGCGAGCAATGCACTGCAGAGCGAGCAATGCACGGCAGAGCGAGCAATGCACGGCAGAGCGAGCAATGCAATGCACGGCAGAGCGAGCAATGCAATGCAGAGCGAGCAATGCAATGCAATGCAGAGCGAGCAATGCAATGCACGGCAGAGCGAGCAATGCACGGCAGAGCAGTCTGTCCTACCACACACTCATACAGGTACACGCACACATCCTCACTTTATCCCAGTAGAAATCTCTGCTCTGCTGCTGTTATGAGAAACTTGTCAACTGAAAGCAAAGCTGGTTTTGCCACCTGCCTGAAAACTGAACAAGCTTGACCCTCATGTGCTCCCGTAGCTGAGAGGATCCATGCTGGCCTTGGCCCTCATCACTCTGGAGCTGGAGACCTGCTGTCCTGACTGGCTGGCTCTCACCATCGACCTGCTGAAGAAGGCACAGGTACCAAAGTCAATCTGCCTTTAGGTCTTCAAGAAAACCTAGAATTAACGTCTTCACTCCCCGTGTCTCACTCTGTCATTGTTCGTCAACTTATATTTGTTTTTCACATCTTCATCTGTCCATTTTCATGTTTTTATTCCGACTTCTTCCCTTTCCTCCCTCACTCTGCATGTCGTCATCTCTATTTATAACCTCTGCTTAGAGTGGAAATCAAATGTATGAATGTTGCTCAGTAGACAATTATCTGTCATATTCGCCCAGATAGAAAAATGTTTGTTGGTTTTTTTCAAGTGAAGTGTGATTTGATTGTTAATAAGATGCTAATATAAAGATCCCTCCTCCGTTGTTCCTCTTCTCCCTCTCAGCGTGTTGTGACACCTCGTCTGAATGAAACTTTCTCAGGTTGTTTTATTCAAATGCAAACCAAATCTGTTTCCTCCTGCAGAAGTCTTGACTTCAAAATGCTGATTTAGGGTTTGTTTAGAAGCCAAATTCAACAAACTCCTTAGTTACTTAATCAGCTTATAAGCTGATTTAACCTTTATAGTCTGTTACTATTTACCTAAAAAAAGTGTCAACAATCCTGCAGGACCTACAGTACTTTTTGTCCGATCAGGGCCTTCGACTCCTACTTAAACATCCAGGCTTGACTGAAGAACAGCGCTCTGGTAAAGATCAGATGTCACTCAGAGTTGTGGTATTCAAATGTAATAAAACAACCTTGAGTAAATTGAATTATTCTAAGATGAGAAACAGAAATGTGACAAGTGACGATCTTCACTTCGATGTTTAAATACTTCCGTGACAATACCCTCTGTTTTCATCTCTTGAAGTTCTGTTGAATATCTATTTTTATTCCTGTAAAAAGCTCTGTTGATCCTGCTGGGGGAGTTTCTGGTGGCTGCTCCGGGTCCCTGAATGCACCACGGCACCAATGAATAAAGAGATAAGAGATTAAAACTGGCTGAGAATCCTGTCTTCATTTTATCTCACAAAATGTTTTAATGTATTTCATTTTAGGTGTACAGATGATTGTTGTCTTGCTCCAAGTGGATTGACATTTAAAGACCAGGGCCCGTATTCACAAACATTCTGAGAATCCTCTCAGAGATATTTGAAACATACAGGGTTATATAATAGGAATAAGTATATATTTAATTGTTTTGTATTTATTTCATTTTTATTTTTGTTTTGCTTTTATTATTTTATATGAATGTACATTTAATGTGAAGTAGTATCCTGACCTATAACTCAAGCTACATACTCCGGTACAGTAGGTGGCGGTATTCACCTCTAATTATGGTTGTAACCTACCATTCAATTAAAAGAACAGAAGAAGAACAGATATCCCAGCATTCATTTCGGCATCCAAACACGGACCCGGGAAGAAGCAGGCAATATAAGAGATTTGTGTTTTTCGCCTATTATTTCAACACTAAATTCACTTCTAAAAATATTTGAGGCGGGAAATCAATGCTGAAGAATCTGAAAATGTACAGTTTTACTGTTGCTCCGATGTTTTCGGAGTTCAGAAGCTCCGTAAGATACAGCGGGGACAGCTAGCAAGCAAGGCCGTCATTCACGTCTCCTATGTCCGCACAGTCACACAGACAACTGCGGTCAGAGGATCCACTGCAGCGCGTAAAGGAGGAGAGAAGCCCCGACCACAAGTGTTTGATATATACGCAAGTGTTGCTCCGCTGTTACTCAGTCATTACATTACAGTGACTATTTCTTCTAAATCAAGGGGCACTTGAGGAAATCACAGTGTGCACAGTGAAATAAGTTTAATACAATTGTAAGCTTACCTTCGATTTGTTATATCAGGCTCTTTGACTTTACCCATTGAGTTAAATTGGAATTTATTAAAGTTAATCATTAATTGTAGTTGGCATGCAAACTCCACACAGGCAGGCCCTGACCCCTGGAACTCAAGGTCCCAGAGTTCTTAGCGTTTCCAACGTCTCTTCGAGTGACGTATAGAAGTTGCTTTTTGGTGTTAACAGCCTCTGCTACTGTGACGTCATAAATGACGTCCCAAAACACTCAAACCGAGGTTATATATGGAGGTGGTTTGAGCAATGCACGGCAGAGCGAGCAATGCAATGCAGAACGAGCAATGCACGGCAGAGCGAGCAATGCAATGCAGAGCGAGCAAAGCACGGCAGAGCGAGCAATGCACGTCAGAGCGAGCAATGCAGAGCGAGCACTGCACGTCAGAGCGAGCAATGCAATGCAGAGCGAGCAATGCACGGCAGAGCGAGCAATGCAATGCAGAGCGAGCAATGCAATGCAGAGCGAGCAATGCAGAGCGAGCAATGCACGGCAGAGCGAGCAATGCACGGCAGAGCGAGCAATGCAGAGCGAGCAATGCAGAGCGAGCAATGCACGGCAGAGCGAGCAATGCACGGCAGAGCGAGCAATGCAGAGTGAGCAATGCAATGCAGAGCGAGCAATGCAGAGCGAGCAATGCAATGCAGAGCGAGCAATGCACGGCAGAGCGAGCAATGCAGAGCGAGCACTGCACGGCAGAGTGAGCAATGCAATGCAGAGCGAGCAATGCACGGCAGAGCGAGCAATGCACGGCAGAGCGAGCAATGCACGGCAGAGCGAGCAATGCAATGCAGAGCGAGCAATGCACGGCAGAGCGAGCAATGCAGAGCGAGCAATGCAATGCAGAGCGAGCAATGCACGGCAGAGCGAGCAATGCACGGCAGAGCAAGCAATGCAATGCAGAGCGAGCAATGCACGGCAGAGCGAGCAATGCAATGCAGAGCGAGCAATGCAGAGCGAGCAATGCAATGCAGAGCGAGCAATGCACGGCAGAGCGAGCAATGCAGAGCGAGCAATGCAATGCAGAGCGAGCAATGCACGGCAGAGCGAGCAATGCAGAGCGAGCACTGCACGGCAGAGCGAGCAATGCAGAGCGAGCAATGCACGGCAGAGCGAGCAATGCACGGCAGAGCGAGCAATGCGATGCAGAGCGAGCAATGCGATGCAGAGCGAGCAATGCACGGCAGAGCGAGCACTGCACGGCAGAGCGAGCAATGCAATGCAGAGCGAGCAATGCACGGCAGAGCGAGCAATGCAATGCAGAGCGAGCAATACACGGCAGAGCGAGCAATGCAAAGCAGAGCGAGCACTGCTCGCAATGCACGGCAGAGCGAGCAATGCAATGCAGAGCGAGCAATGCACGGCAGAGCGAGCAATGCAATGCAATGAAGAGCGAGCAATGCACGGCAGAGCGAGCAATGCACGGCAGAGCGAGCAATGCACGGCAGAGCGAGCAATGCAATGCAGAGCGAGCAATGCACGGCAGAGCGAGCAATGCAATGCAGAGCGAGCAATGCACGGCAGAGCGAGCATTGCAATGCAGAGCGAGCAATGCACGGCAGAGCGAGCAATGCAATGCGAGCAATGCACGGCAGAGCGAGCAATGCACGGCAGAAGTCTTGACTTCAAAATGCTGATTTAGGGTTTGTTTAGAAGCCAAATTCAACAAACTCCTTAGTTACTTAATCAGCTCTTAATAAGCTGAGTTAACCTTTATAGTCTGTTACTATTTACCTAAAAAAAAGTGTCAACAATCCTGCAGGACCTACAGTACTTTTTGTCCGATCAGGGCCTTCGACTCCTACTTAAACATCCAGGCTTGACTGAAGAACAGCGCTCTGGTAAAGATCAGATGTCACTCAGAGTTGTGGTATTCAAATGTAATAAAACAACCTTGAGTAAATTGAATTATTCTAAGATGAGAAACAGAAATGTGACAAGTGACGATCTTCACTTCGATGTTTAAATACTTCCGTGACAATACCCTCTGTTTTCATCTCTTGAAGTTCTGTTGAATATCTATTTTTATTCCTGTAAAAAGCTCTGTTGATCCTGCTGGGGGAGTTTCTGGTGGCTGCTCCGGGTCCCTGAATGCACCACGGCACCAATGAATAAAGAGATAAGAGATTAAAACTGGCTGAGAATCCTGTCTTCATTTTATCTCACAAAATGTTTTAATGTATTTCATTTTAGGTGTACAGATGATTGTTGTCTTGCTCCAAGTGGATTGACATTTAAAGACCAGGGCCCGTATTCACAAACATTCTGAGAATCCTCTCAGAGATATTTGAAACATACAGGGTTATATAATAGGAATAAGTATATATTTAATTGTTTTGTATTTATTTTATTTTTATTTTTGTTTTGCTTTTATTATTTTATATGAATGTACATTTAATGTGAAGTAGTATCCTGACCTGTAACTCAAGCTACATACTCCGGTACAGTAGGTGGCGGTATTCACCTCTAATTGTGGTTGTAACCTACCATTCAATTAAAAGAACAGAAGAAGAACAGATATCCCAGCATGGCTCGACTTCAGCAAGAGAGCGGTGAGTCGGTGGTGATGGCGGATGTGGAATCAGAGCTTGAATCGGAGCGCGAAGTTGAAAATGGAGACACTAGAGGATATACAAAGAAAAGGAAGAAGAACGATAATTTGAGTGATGGAAGTCAAGAAATAACGAAGGAAACAAAGTTTGTTGTTGGAATGATTGCTAAAACCAAAACGGACGGGATTTTCAAAGACCCACATGTTGTAGGAAAGTTTGTGGAAGAAAAAATCGGAAAATTCAAGTCTGTTCGGATCACTAGAGGAGGAATGGTTGTCATTGAATGTACGTCCAAACGGCAACGAGATAGAGCTTTAAAAATAAGCATATCTCAAGACGGATACAGTTGTGTGAGGTGTTTCCCACTTGGAACTGAGCTGAGGAAGAAAGGAGTTGTTACTGGAGTGCCACTGTACATGGACCAAGAGTCATTTTTTGAAGTGGACGGAGTGTGTGAGTCAAGAAGATTGACACGGTTTCAAGAAGGAAAAAGAGAGGAAACAACATCAGTATGTTTGTCTTTTGAGGGAGAATTGCCCGATAGAGTATATCTAGATTATGTGTGTTACCGAGTTCGACCGTTCGAGAAATCTCCCTTAAGATGCTTTTGTTGTCAAGAGTATGGACATGTTGCTGCTGTGTGTCGAGGAAACAAAAGATGTGGGAAATGTGGGAAACACGAATGTCATGAGGACTGTAACTGGGAAAATGAACCAGTTAAGTGTGTACACTGTGAAGGAAATCACTTTACGGGATCTACAAAGTGTCCTAGAAGAATGAATGAGGTGAAAGTGTGTAAAATCAGAATGGAGAAGGGGCTGTCATATGCAGCAGCTGTGAAAAGTGTGGAAAGAAGCGAAGAAGTTGTCACTGTGCAGAAGGACGAGCAGAGAAAGAGTCGAGTGAATGAAAATGTCTGTATGGACAAAAAACGATTTCGTGCATTTATATCTATGGTAATAAACTGTGCATCGGAAATACACAGCAAGTCAGAAAAAATCAAGATGATACTGGATGCTGCAAAGCGATTTTTGGATATTGTGGACATAACTGGAGAGGAATTAGACATTACATTGAGGGAAGGACTGACACAAACCCAGACTATTGTGTCTGGGTAATAGAGCGGACAATTATAAGGACATCGATCATTTGTGTGGAAACTGAAAATGTGCGCAATGGTGGAATATATCCCAGGATATAGACCTGATAGTGGAACTGACCATCGTCATCACACCGGTGGGTGGCAGCAATGCACAAGTGTGCCTAATCTGCCGGAAATAAAAGAAGAAGAAGAGCGAGCAATGCACGGCAGAGCGAGCAATGCAATGCAGAGCGAGCAATGCACGGCAGAGCGAGCAATGCAATGCAGAGCGAGCAATGCACGGCAGAGCGAGCAATGCAATGCAGAGCAATGCACGGCAGAGCGAGCAATGCAATGCAGAGCGAGCAATGCACGGCAGAGCATGCAATGCAGAGCGAGCAATGCACGGCAGAGCGAGCACTGCACGGCAGAGCGAGCAATGCAGAGCGAGCAATGCAATGCAGAGCGAGCAATGCACGGCAGAGCAATGCAATGCAGAGCGAGCAATGCACGGCAGAGCAGAGCGAGCAATGCACGGCAGAGCGAGCAATGCAATGCAGAGCGAGCAATGCACGGCAGAGCGAGCACTGCACGGCAGAGCGAGCAATGCAGAGCGAGCAATGCAGAGCGAGCAATGCAATGCAGAGCGAGCAATGCACGGCAGAGCGAGCAATGCAATGCAGAGCGAGCAATGCACTGCAGAGCGAGCAATGCACGGCAGAGCGAGCAATGCAATGCGAGCAATGCACGGCAGAGCGAGCAATGCACGGCAGAGCGAGCAATGCACTGCAGAGCGATCAATGCAATGCACGGCAGAGCGAGCAATGCACGGCAGAGCGAGCAATGCAATGCACGGCAGAGCGAGCAATGCAATGCACTGCAGAGCGAGCAATGCAATGCACGGCAGAGCGAGCAATGCAATGCACGGCAGAGCGAGCAATGCAATGCACGGCAGAGCGAGCAATGCAATGCACGGCAGAGCGAGCAATGCAATGCACGGCAGAGCGAGCAATGCACGGCAGAGCGGTCTGTCCTACCACACACTCATACAGGTACACGCACACATCCTCACTTTATCCCAGTAGAAATCTCTGCTCTGCTGCTGTTATGAGAAACTTGTCAACTGAAAGCAAAGCTGGTTTTGCCACCTGCCTGAAAACTGAACAAGCTTGACCCTCATGTGCTCCCGTAGCTGAGAGGATCCATGCTGGCCTTGGCCCTCATCACTCTGGAGCTGGAGACCTGCTGTCCTGACTGGCTGGCTCTCACCATCGACCTGCTGAAGAAGGCACAGGTACCAAAGTCAATCTGCCTTTAGGTCTTCAAGAAAACCTAGAATTAACGTCTTCACTCCCCTTGTCTCACTCTGTTATTGTTCGTCAACTTATATTTGTTTTTCACATCTTCATCTGTCCATTTTCATGTTTTTATTCCGACTTCTTCCCTTTCCTCCCTCACTCTGCATGTCGTCATCTCTATTTATAACTTCTGCTTAGAGTGGAAATCAAATGTATGAATGTTGCTCAGTAGACAATTATCTGTCATATTCGCCCAGATAGAAAAATGTTTGTTTGTTTTTTTCAAGTGAAGTGTGATTTGATTGTTAATAAGATGCTAATATAAAGATCCCTCCTCCGTTGTTCCTCTTCTCCCTCTCAGCGTGTTGTGACACCTCGTCTGAATGAAACTTTCTCAGGTTGTTTTATTCAAATGCAAACCAAATCTGTTTCCTCCTGCAGAAGTCTTGACTTCAAAATGCTGATTTAGGGTTTGTTTAGAAGCCAAATTCAACAAACTCCTTAGTTACTTAATCAGCTTATAAGCTGATTTAACCTTTATAGTCTGTTACTATTTACCTAAAAAAAGTGTCAACAATCCTGAAGGACCTACAGTACTTTTTGTCCGATCAGGGCCTTCGACTCCTACTTAAACATCCAGGCTTGACTGAAGAACAGCGCTCTGGTAAAGATCAGATGTCACTCAGAGTTGTGGTATTCAAATGTAATAAAACAACCTTGAGTAAATTGAATTATTCCAAGATGAGAAACAGAAATGTGACAAGTGACGATCTTCACTTCGATGTTTAAATACTTCCGTGACAATACCCTCTGTTTTCATCTCTTGAAGTTCTGTTGAATATCTATTTTTATTCCTGTAAAAAGCTCTGTTGATCCTGCTGGGGGAGTTTCTGGTGGCTGCTCCGGGTCCCTGAATGCATCACGGCACCAATGAATAAAGAGATAAGAGATTAAAACTGGCTGAGAATCCTGTCTTCATTTTATCTCACAAAATGTTTTAATGTATTTCATTTTAGGTGTACAGATGATTGTTGTCTTGCTCCAAGTGGATTGACATTTAAAGACCAGGGCCCGTATTCACAAACATTCTGAGAATCCTCTCAGAGATATTTGAAACATACAGGGTTATATCATAGGAATAAGTATATATTTAATTGTTTTGTATTTATTTCATTTTTATTTTTGTTTTGCTTTTATTATTTTATATGAATGTACATTTAATGTGAAGTAGTATCCTGACCTATAACTGAAGCTACATACTCCGGTACAGTAGGTGGCGGTATTCACCTCTAATTATGGTTGTAACCTACCATTCAATTAAAAGAACAGAAGAAGAACAGACATCCCAGCATTCATTTCGGCATCCAAACACGGACCCGGGAAGAAGCAGGCAATATAAGAGATTTGTGTTTTTCGCCTATTATTTCAACACTAAATTCACTTCTAAAAATATTTGAGGCGGGAAATCAATGCTGAAGAATCTGAAAATGTACAGTTTTACTGTTGCTCCGATGTTTTCGGAGTTCAGAAGCTCCGTAAGATACAGCGGGGACAGCTAGCAAGCAAGGCAGTCATTCACGTCTCCTATGGCCGCACAGTCACACAGACAACTGCGGTCAGAGGATCCACTGCAGCGCGTAAAGGAGGAGAGAAGCCCCGACCACAAGTGTTTGATATATACGCAAGTTTTGCTCCGCTGTTACTCAGTCATTACATTACAGTGACTATTTCTTCTAAATCAAGGGGCACTTGAGGAAATCACAGTGTGCACAGTAAAATAAGTTTAATACAATTGTAAGCTTACCTTCGATTTGTTATATCAGGCTCTTTGACTTTACCCATTGAGTTAAATTGGAATTTATTAAAGTTAATCATTAATTGTAGTTGGCATGCAAACTCCACACAGGCAGGCCCTGACCCCTGGAACTCAAGGTCCCAGAGTTCTTAGCGTTTCCAACGTCTCTTCGAGTGACGTATGGAAGTTGCTTTTTGGTGTTAACAGCCTCTGCTACTGTGACGTCATAAATGACGTCCCAAAACACTCAAACCGAGGTTATATATGGAGGTGGTTTGAGCAATGCACGGCAGAGCGAGCAATGCAATGCAATGCAGAACGAGCAATGCACGGCAGAGCGAGCAATGCACGGCAGAGCGAGCAATGCAATGCAGAGCGAGCAATGCACGGCAGAGCGAGCAATGCAGAGCGAGCACTGCACGGCAGAGCGAGCAATGCAATGCAGAGCGAGCAATGCACGGCGAGCACTGCACGGCAGAGCGAGCAATGCAATGCAGAGCGAGCAATGCACGGCAGAGCGAGCAATGCAATGCAGAGCGAGCAATGCAGAGCGAGCAATGCAATGCAGAGCGAGCAATGCAATGCAGAGCGAGCAATGCACGGCAGAGCGAGCAATGCAGAGCGAGCAATGCAATGCACGGCAGAGCGAGCAATGCAGAGCGAGCACTGCACGGCAGAGCGAGCAATGCAATGCAGAGCGAGCAATGCACGGCAGAGCGAGCAATGCACGGCAGAGCGAGCAATGCACGGCAGAGCGAGCAATGCAATGCAGAGCGAGCAATGCACGGCAGAGCGAGCAATGCAGAGCGAGCAATGCACGGCAGAGCGAGCAATGCAATGCAGAGCGAGCAATGCACGGCAGAGCGAGCAATGCAATGCAGAGCGAGCAATGCACGGCAGAGCGAGCAATGCAATGCAGAGCGAGCAATGCACGGCAGAGCGAGCATTGCAATGCAGAGCGAGCAATGCACGGCAGAGCGAGCAATGCAATGCGAGCAATGCACGGCAGAGCGAGCAATGCACGGCAGAAGTCTTGACTTCAAAATGCTGATTTAGGGTTTGTTTAGAAGCCAAATTCAACAAACTCCTTAGTTACTTAATCAGCTCTTAATAAGCTGAGTTAACCTTTATAGTCTGTTACTATTTACCTAAAAAAAAGTGTCAACAATCCTGAAGGACCTACAGTACTTTTTGTCCGATCAGGGCCTTCGACTCCTACTTAAACATCTAGGCTTGACTGAAGAACAGCGCTCTGGTAAAGATCAGATGTCACTCAGAGTTGTGGTATTCAAATGTAATAAAACAACCTTGAGTAAATTGAATTATTCTAAGATGAGAAACAGAAATGTGACAAGTGACGATCTTCACTTCGATGTTTAAATACTTCCGTGACAATACCCTCTGTTTTCATCTCTTGAAGTTCTGTTGAATATCTATTTTTATTCCTGTAAAAAGCTCTGTTGATCCTGCTGGGGGAGTTTCTGGTGGCTGCTCCGGGTCCCTGAATGCATCATGGCACCAATGAATAAAGAGATAAGAGATTAAAACTGGCTGAGAATCCTGTCTTCATTTTATCTCACAAAATGTTTTAATGTATTTCATTTTAGGTGTACAGATGATTGTTGTCTTGCTCCAAGTGGATTGACATTTAAAGACCAGGGCCCGTATTCACAAACATTCTGAGAATCCTCTCAGAGATATTTGAAACATACAGGGTTATATCATAGGAATAAGTATATATTTAATTGTTTTGTATTTATTTCATTTTTATTTTTGTTTCGCTTTTATTATTTTATATGAATGTACATTTAATGTGAAGTAGTATCCTGACCTATAACTCAAGCTACATACTCCGGTACAGTAGGTGGCGGTATTCACCTCTAATTATGGTTGTAACCTACCATTCAATTAAAAGAACAGAAGAAGAACAGACATCCCAGCATTCATTTCGGCATCCAAACACGGACCCGGGAAGAAGCAGGCAATATAAGAGATTTGTGCTTTTCGCCTATTATTTCAACACTAAATTCACTTCTAAAAATATTTGAGGCGGGAAGTCAATGCTGAAGAATCTGAAAATGTACATTTTTACTGTTGCTCCGATGTTTTCGGAGTTCAGAAGCTCCGTAAGATACAGCGGGGACAGCTAGCAAGCAAGGCCGTCATTCACGTCTCCTATGGCCGCACAGTCACACAGACAACTGCGGTCAGAGGATCCACTGCAGCGCGTAAAGGAGGAGAGAAGCCCCGACCACAAGTGTTTGATATATACGCAAGTTTTGCTCCGCTGTTACTCAGTCATTACATTACAGTGACTATTTCTTCTAAATCAAGGGGCACTTGAGGAAATCACAGTGTGCACAGTAAAATAAGTTTAATACAATTGTAAGCTTACCTTCGATTTGTTATATCAGGCTCTTTGACTTTACCCATTGAGTTAAATTGGAATTTATTAAAGTTAATCATTAATTGTAGTTGGCATGCAAACTCCACACAGGCAGGCCCTGACCCCTGGAACTCAAGGTCCCAGAGTTCTTAGCGTTTCCAACGTCTCTTCGAGTGACGTATAGAAGTTGCTTTTTGGTGTTAACAGCCTCTGCTACTGTGACGTCATATATGACGTCCCAAAACACTCAAACCGAGGTTATATATGGAGGTGGTTTGAGCAATGCACGGCAGAGCGAGCAATGCAATGCAATGCAGAACGAGCAATGCACGGCAGAGCGAGCAATGCAATGCAGAGCGAGCAATGCACGGCAGAGCGAGCAATGCAATGCAGAGCGAGCAATGCAATGCAGAGCGAGCAATGCAGAGCGAGCAATGCAGAGCGAGCAATGCAATGCAGAGCGAGCAATGCAATGCAGAGCGAGCAATGCACGGCAGAGCGAGCAATGCAATGCAGAGCGAGCAATGCACGGCAGAGCGAGCAATGCAATGCAGAGCGAGCACTGCACGGCAGAGCGAGCAATGCACGGCAGAGCGAGCAATGCAATGTAGAGCGAGCACTGCACGGCAGAGCGAGCAATGCACGGCAGAGCGAGCAATGCACGGCAGAGCGAGCACTGCACGGCAGAGCGAGCAATGCACGGCAGAGCGAGCAATGCACGGCAGAGCGAGCAATGCACGGCAGAGCGAGCAATGCACGGCAGAGCGAGCAATGCAATGCAGAGCGAGCACTGCACGGCAGAGCGAGCAATTCAATGCAGAGCGAGCAATGCACGGTAGAGCGAGCAATGCACGGCAGAGCGAGCAATGCACGGCAGAGCGAGCAATGCACGGCAGAGCGAGCAATTCAATGCAGAGCGAGCACTGCACGGCAGAGCGAGCAATGCACGGCAGAGCGAGCAATGCACGGCAGAGCGGGCAATGCAGAGCGAGCAATGCACGGCAGAGCGAGCAATGCACGGCAGAGCGAGCAATGCAATGCAGAGCGAGCAATGCACGGCAGAGCGAGCACTGCACGTCAGAGCGAGCAATGCAATGCAGAGCGAGCAATGCACGGCAGAGCGAGCAATGCAGAGCGAGCAATGCACGGCAGAGCGAGCAATGCACGGCAGAGCGAGCAATGCACGGCAGAGCGAGCAATGCAATGCAGAGGGAGCAATGCACGGCAGAGCGGGCAATGCAGAGCGAGCAATGCACGGCAGAGCGAGCAATGCAATGCAGAGCGAGCAATACACGGCAGAGCGAGCAATGCAATGCGAGCAATGCACGGCAGAAGTCTTGACTTCAAAATGCTGATTTAGGGTTTGTTTAGAAGCCAAATTCAACAAACTCCTTAGTTACTTAATCAGCTTAATAAGCTGAGTTAACCTTTATAGTCTGTTACTATTTACCTAAAAAAAGTGTCAACAATCCTGAAGGACCTACAGTACTTTTTGTCCGATCAGGGCCTTCGACTCCTACTTAAACATCCAGGCTTGACTGAAGAACAGCGCTCTGGTAAAGATCAGATGTCACTCAGAGTTGTGGTATTCAAATGTAATAAAACAACCTTGAGTAAATTGAATTATTCCAAGATGAGAAACAGAAATGTGACAAGTGACGATCTTCACTTCGATGTTTAAATACTTCCGTGACAATACCCTCTGTTTTCATCTCTTGAAGTTCTGTTGAATATCTATTTTTATTCCTGTAAAAAGCTCTGTTGATCCTGCTGGGGGAGTTTCTGGTGGCTGCTCCGGGTCCCTGAATGCATCACGGCACCAATGAATAAAGAGATAAGAGATTAAAACTGGCTGAGAATCCTGTCTTCATTTTATCTCACAAAATGTTTTAATGTATTTCATTTTAGGTGTACAGATGATTGTTGTCTTGCTCCAAGTGGATTGACATTTAAAGACCAGGGCCCGTATTCACAAACATTCTGAGAATCCTCTCAGAGAGCTCCTAACTTACCTTCAAAAATCCTTGCAAGGACTTCTAGCCTAGGAGTGATTTAGGAACATTCTTTGAGCAAGGAAGAGACAGAAACTGTTATCTTAGTGAGGAGGCGGGGTTCACCCTGTTGCTAGGTATGACACATGTTTTTCAGAAGCTGTGATTGGTTAATCTAATAATGGAGGGGTTGGCTATTATTGTATGTCTACAATGGGTGGAGGATGTAAAAACCAGATAGAGTGGTATGTTGTGTTGAGAGTTTGTTGGGTACGTGCTCGTGTAGGTGTAAAAGGAAATAGCTAAAAATTCAACCAAGAGCAGGGATGTTATAAATATACCTTTTGGTAAAGGAGAAGCTATGGCGTTGATCAAAAAAGAAATGATAAAGAAATGGAAGGACAGGTGGGACAGGGATAGTTGTGGAAGGAAATAATACAGTATACAGAAATCTATAAATGCACACGGTGTAAATAGGAAAAATAGAAGGGAGGAGACAGTTTGAACTAGACTGAGGTTTGACCATACAGGGTTAAAAACACAAAACACTGTTTTTGTTAGGAAAAATGAAACAAATAATGAGTGGAATGTAAAATCATAGAAAGTGTTGAACACATACTGTTACCATGTAGAAATATAGGGAGGAGAGGATAAGGCTAAATCAAAAGATAAGTGAGGCAGGGAGGAAATTGAACCTTCAGGGATTACTGGGAACAACAGGAGAGGGACTAAAGAAAACCAATAGTGTCTGATCGCAGTATGTAAGACGTCATACGTCATTACGAGATCCGCCCACACATACATATTTAATTTTTTCTTCTGAGTTATACTTTCCACTGTTTGTATTTTTTATTTATTTTCTGTCTGCTTTTTTATTTATTTTTATGTTCACCTTTGTCTTATGTTACATGTTCGGAATAAACAAATCAATCAATCAATCAATCAATCATACGTCATCGGGTATGAGTTCCGCCCAAAGGTTCCGCCCACTAATACGCCAGACCCATGTGATCGGTACATGATGCACCTACTACGACTGTAGAACTAGCATCCCTCCGAAAGATGGTTGGACTCTTGAACTGATGATTTTAGTTTATGTTTTGTTTATTTTTAAAGCACTCAAAGATCACTTAAACCACTCAAAACAACCGTAAGAGCTTACTGCCTCTTCGGGGGTTGCAAAACATCAAACCGAATCACGTTCGTTTTTCGTAGTCAAGTTACCGTCACAAACGTTGTTAATCCGGAAGTTTCTTCAAAATAAAAGCACGTCTTTATCAAACCGGAAGCAACTTGACCATAGCTTGACACTGTATAAAATACAAAATAATAGCATGACAAATTACATTTCATTGAGAAACTCTCATATTTGTATCTGGACAATCTTCTAATGGTTTATGACCCTGCGAAGGCAGCGTGCCTTGGTTTACTTTGGTTAGACATTTATTTTTGTTTAGTCATTTTGACGAAAAGTACAAATTTCTTTAACATTACCAATGATGTACATTTATTTTGGGTTGATATAAAAAATAAAGCCCTTATGTCTTAACTTTTTTTTCCAGTTTTTTTTCTTTATTACTCATACAACAGCATAAAGAAGTACAAATATGTGTTACTGTCTGAAAATCAAATGAAAACATACAAACAGAAGCAGTAAAAGTTAGGGCTGCATATCATTAGTTTAAATTTGATGGGATATGTAAATCTAATACAAAATGAAACATCATGAATAGACTTCATATAGTCTAATACACAAGTATTTAAAAAAAAAAATGTCAATGACTTTCAAAATCTTTCTGGCTTAAATTAATTGTCCAAGCATAAAACAAAGGCAAACCTGTTTTTAATTCACTCAAACAAATAAACTAAGAACAGTTTTTATGAAACATAATACAGAAAGTGCTTCTATAGCAACATAAAAGCTGTAGTATCCTCCAAGGCATAGAGAAGGAGCCCTGCAGCCCGTCTATGCAGGTGGTTGATGGAGCTGAGAGTAAATGAAAAAGGAAGATTTAAATTTTTATATACATCATTTAATAAAAAAATACAAAAACTATCAAACCTAAT
>CM036549.1:3603472-3608063 GCA_020745685.1 Tautogolabrus adspersus | reverse complement strand
CGAGCAATGCACGGCAGGGCGAGCAATGCAATGCAGAGCGAGCAATGCACGGCAGGGCGAGCAATGCAATGCAATGAAGAGCGAGCAATGCACGGCAGAGCGAGCAATGCAATGCAATGAAGAGCGAGCAATGCACGGCAGAGCGAGCAATGCAGAGCGAGCAATGCACGGCAGAGCGAGCAATGCAATGCAGAGAGAGCAATGCACGGCAGAGCGAGCAATGCAATGCAGAGCGAGCAATGCACGGCAGAGCGAGCAATGCAATGCAGAGCGAGCAATGCACGGCAGAGCGAGCAATGCAGAGCGAGCAATGCAGGGCAGAGCGAGCAATGCACGGCAGAGCGAGCAATGCAATGCAGAGCGAGCAATGCACGGCAGAGCGAGCAATGCAATGCAGAGCGAGCACTGCACGGCAGAACGAGCAATGCAATGCAGAGCGAGCAATGCACGGCAGAGCGAGCAATGCAATGCAGAGCGAGCAATGCACGGCAGAGCGAGCAATGCAATGCAGAGCGAGCAATGCAAGCAGAGCGAGCAATGCACGGCAGAGCGAGCGAGCAATGCACGGCAGAGCGAGCAATGCACGGCAGAGCGAGCAATGCAAAGCAGAGCGAGCACTGCACGGTAGAGCGAGCAATGCAATGCAGAGCGAGCAATGCAATGCACGGCAGAGCGAGCAATGCAATGCAGAGCGAGCAATGCACGGCAGAGCGAGCAATACACGGCAGAGCGAGCAATGCACGGCAGAGCGAGCAATGCACGGCAGAGCGAGCAATGCAATGCAATGAAGAGCGAGCAATGCACGGCAGAGGGAGCAATGCAGAGCGAGCAATGCACGGCAGAGCGAGCAATGCAATGCAGAGCGAGCAATGCAATGCAGAGCGAGCAATGCAATGCAGAGCGAGCAATGCACGGCAGAGCGAGCAATGCAATGCAGAGCGAGCAATGCACGGCAGAGCGAGCATTGCAATGCAGAGCGAGCAATACACGGCAGAGCGAGCAATGCACGGCAGAGCGAGCAATGCACGGCAGAGCGAGCAATGCAATGCGAGCAATGCACGGCAGAGCGAGCAATGCACGGCAGAAGTCTTGACTTCAAAATGCTGATTTAGGGTTTGTTTAGAAGCCAAATTCAACAAACTCCTTAGTTACTTAATCAGCGCTTAATAAGCTGAGTTAACCTTTATAGTCTGTTACTATTTACCTAAAAAAAAGTGTCAACAATCCTGCAGGACCTACAGTACTTTTTGTCCGGTCAGGGCCTTCGACTCCTACTTAAACATCCAGGCTTGACTGAAGAACAGCGCTCTGGTAAAGATCAGATGTCACTCAGAGTTGTGGTATTCAAATGTAATAAAACAACCTTGAGTAAATTGAATTATTCCAAGATGAGAAACAGAAATGTGACAAGTGACGATCTTCACTTCGATGTTTAAATACTTCCGTGACAATACCCTCTGTTTTCATCTCTTGAAGTTCTGTTGAATATCTATTTTTATTCCTGTAAAAAGCTCTGTTGATCCTGCTGGGGGAGTTTCTGGTGGCTGCTCCGGGTCCCTGAATGCATCACGGCACCAATGAATAAAGAGATAAGAGATTAAAACTGGCTGAGAATCCTGTCTTCATTTTATCTCACAAAATGTTTTAATGTATTTCATTTTAGGTGTACAGATGATTGTTGTCTTGCTCCAAGTGGATTGACATTTAAAGACCAGGGCCCGTATTCACAAACATTCTGAGAATCCTCTCAGAGATATTTGAAACATACAGGGTTATATAATAGGAATAAGTATATATTTAATTGTTTTGTATTTATTTTATTTTTATTTTTGTTTTGCTTTTATTATTTTATATGAATGTACATTTAATGTGAAGTAGTATCCTGACCTATAACTCAAGCTACATACTCCGGTACAGTAGGTGGCGGTATTCACCTCTAATTATGGTTGTAACCTACCATTCAATTAAGAGAACAGAAGAAGAACAGATATCCCAGCATTCATTTCAGCATCCAAACACGGGGTGCATCCGAATTGCAAAGTGCCTACACAATCTGTCAGTAGGCAGTAGACAGTAGACAGTACCTACTATCCATGCTGTATACTTTTAGTACCTACTATTCAGTAGGCACGCACAGTAGGCAGATATTTGTGCCTACTTCATTTGATTCATTCAGGATGGAAGTGGCGTCATTTGCGTTACCCGAACCGGCCGCCTCCATCCTCGTTTTTTGTTTTGTTTAGCTTTATTCAAGAAGAGTAATGCACATATACAGTCAGTAAAAAAAAACAAAATCACAATGTAAATAAAGTTAAAAACCGATTAAATAATAAAATAACACAGTATACAGGAAAGAAAGTACATACAGTATATATTGTAAGATAAACCAATAAAGACGCAGACATAAATATGTAAATCATTCTTTAAATAGAGGGGGAAAGGTTTTATAATCATGCAGACATTTGTTACATTTTCTGTTCTTAATTAAAAGGAGCGATTTTAGAAGGGACTCTAATTCTAAATTAAAAATTGATTAAATTAATCCATGCTCGTTTGTTTTGATTTGGAGGCGCACGTGAAGTGACGTTTTATGGTTAATTTCGCACAGCATTGTGGGTGGTAAAATACAATTCATTTCCTGATAGCATGCATCCGATCCATACTTCATAAATCCCGGAAGTTAGTATCCATGCTGAAATGTTCAGTGTACTGAGGTGGACACAAAAAATGCATACTGAATGACCACGAGAGTTCAGTCTACTGAAACTCCCTACTGAATAGTACGCACTGCATACTGAACTGTGGCAATTCGGAAAGGGCCACGGACCCGGGAAGAAGCAGGCAATATAAGAGATTTGTGTTTTTCGCCGGGGAGCCGGCAAGATGGCGGACTGAGCGGACGTACTTTTCAGAGCGCACGCTAAAGTTCCTCAAAAGTTGTTAGAGCGATTTGTTTTCCCTCAAGTTTATTTCGGATTACGAAGTTAAATGTCTGGCAGAGGTAATAAACCAAAAAACCGATCAAAAGTCCAAGAAATGACGACGAACACCAAAGCTAACATCAAAGCTAGCGATCAGATGGCTACACCTGATGCGCTTCTACAACACGACTACGCGATGGAAGCTACTAATGCGGGACCCGATAAAAGAAACATTGAAGAGACCGATGATTCCCTGGTAAACACACCAACAAAAGGTTCTCATGTGAGGAAGTGGGTAAGACCAAATGAAGAATCCTCTGTTGATTCCATACTAGTTGCCATAAACACATTGTGCACCAGATTTGATAAGCAAGAAAATAAGCTTGAAGACATCAATTCTCAGATTAAGGAGAACAGTACAATGATTTGCAGCCTGGCCACAGCGCTGGAATTTAATGCAGCTGAACTCAAAGATTGCAAAAGTAAAGTTTCTGAATTAGAAGGGAAGGTGGCAGTTCTTGAAAAAGAAAACAGCGCCCTGAAAGAGAGAGCAGGTGACCATGAAAGATACAGCAGGCGATGGAACCTGAGGATAAAAGGCATGAAAGAGAAAATGAATGAAAACACAAGAGAGGAGGTCATTAACCTGCTTAAAAAGATTGCACCAATGTGGGCCTCAAAGATGGACGAGATAGTGGATACAGTTCACCGGGTGGGAAAAAAGGAGGAAAAGAGAACGCGCCAGGTAATCATTCAGTTCGTCATGCGCCAACATCGAGATGGAATCTGGAGAATGACAAAGGAGTCTGATGTATGCAAGGATGCAGGTATCCGTTTCACTGAAGATTTGACCACGGCTGATAGACAGGCAAGAGAAGCTCTCTGGCCACGGATACAGGATGCAAGGAAAGCTGGGAAGAAGGCATACTTTCGAGGTCCTTTGGGTTTCATCAATGGACAACGGATCTAAGTGGAAGGAAAATAAATGAAAATTGACATGTAATCCTGATACTAGACACTAAATGAGTAAGATGAGGGAAAAGTTTTGTTCCAGAGGAACCTCTTAGTTCAGCACACATATAAAGAGGTTGGTTCTTTATTGTTCAGAACAAACTATTGTAGAAAACTGAACGTTATATAATTTATGTTTTTGTTAAAGTCAGAGATTTCCTTTTCTTCTTTAAATGCCAGAGGTCTAAAGGACAACACAAAGCGTAAGGCTACTTTCTTATTTTGTAAAGGACTGAAAACGCAGTGCATATTTCTACAAGAGACTCATTCATGTGAAGAGGATTCTATATTTTGGAAGACGCAGTGGGGAGACGACATTATTTTTTCTCATGGCAGTAATCGATCTGGAGGTGTTGCAATATTTTTTAACAGGTTTCCTGGGAAGGTAATAACATCCAAATGTGATACCAACGGTCACTGGATAGCACTAGTTGTAAATTTAGAAGGTTCACTGGCAATCTTGATTAACCCTCCTATTGTCTTCCCATTAAATGCGCACCTGTTGTCCTCCCGGGTCAAATTGACCCGTTCTGTTTTGACTGCTTATAAAGCATGAGGTATAAAATGATCACCAAATTTTTTTGTTTCACCTTTTTAGTGAACTTGTTTCCAACACATTAACATGAATTTTTCAATATTTTTTTGTAATTTATGGTGTG
>CM036549.1:3568472-3598472 GCA_020745685.1 Tautogolabrus adspersus | reverse complement strand
TAAACTTCCCATTAAGTTGTCTAAATTCCATCAGCAAGTCCTCCTTAACTGGAAACTGGCCTATAAGCACAATTTTACTCCACACAATTGCCCGATATGGAATAATAGATGTATTTTGTTTAAACGTAAGTCTTTGTGTTGTCGTGAGTGGGTGGAGAGAGGTATTTGGTCCATTTTACATTTAATGGATTCCGGTGGGAATCTGCTTAAACACAATGATTTCATGGAAAAGTACAATATTGAATGCACAATTAAACAATATTCAACTGTTATTAAGGCGATCCCTCAAGTAATCATAAATATGGTGCAAGGGACATTAATATATGAAAAAATAATACCACGGTTGCCTTCACTATATATAGATGAAATTGAATTTGTGGAGAAGAAATGCACAAATAAGATTATTAGAGGAACTTTAACTTCGCAACTCTTTCCAATTTTACTCAAAAGAAAACATTTATTAAAAGAATATTCTGTTGAAAATATTTCAAGAATTAGGACTGAGTACCTCACTCTCCCCGTCTCTCCGAAAGCAAAGGAAACGCACTTTAAAATTATTAATGAAATTTACCCATGTAATGAATTCCTAAGAGAAAGATTTAATATTGAAAAAAATAATTGTGTGTTTTGTGATGGTGAAATTGAAACCCAAAAACATTTATTTTATGATTGTGAATTTACAAAAACTTTTTGGGGTTCATTTCAAAACTGGATATCAACAAAAGACTTAAATTCTCCAAATTTAGAATATAACAGTATAACACTTGGTATTTTAATAGAAGATAGGAAAAAGGGGAAAATGTATAATACTGTCATTATTTTGGCCAAACAATATATACATAAATGCAGATTTTTGAAAGTCAAACCACGCTTTTTTATTTTCATGAATGAATTAACACATTTCAAAAAAACAATTAAAAAGATTAGAACTAAACAAGCTTTAGAAATAAATCAAAGTTTAAAGATTTTGATTCCAGATTAGACCTCTGACTTTTTTATGTTATATTCTCTATTTGTTTTTTTATATCCTTTTTGTTCATTATTCTTTAATTCATGTTAAGTCATGCTCAGTTTGTAATGTTGTTTATTGTTATTATTGTAACAGCCAGACTTGATTTATAAATAAAGTATTATAAAAAAAAAAAAAAAAAAAAAAAAAAAAATTTGTGTTTTTCGCCTATTATTTCAACACTAAATTCACTTCTAAAAATATTTGAGGCGGGAAATCAATGCTGAAGAATCTGAAAATGTACAGTTTTACTGTTGCTCCGATGTTTTCGGAGTTCAGAAGCTCCGTAAGATACAGCGGGGACAGCTAGCAAGCAAGGCCGTCATTCACGTCTCCTATGGCCGCACAGTCACACAGACAACTGCGGTCAGAGGATCCACTGCAGCGCGTAAAGGAGGAGAGAAGCCCCGACCACAAGTGTTTGATATATACGCAAGTTTTGCTCCGCTGTTACTCAGTCATTACATTACAGTGACTATTTCTTCTAAATCAAGGGGCACTTGAGGAAATCACAGTGTGCACAGTAAAATAAGTTTAATACAATTGTAAGCTTACCTTCGATTTGTTATATCAGGCTCTTTGACTTTACCCATTGAGTTAAATTGGAATTTATTAAAGTTAATCATTAATTGTAGTTGGCATGCAAACTCCACACAGGCAGGCCCTGACCCCTGGAACTCAAGGTCCCAGAGTTCTTAGCGTTTCCAACGTCTCTTCGAGTGACGTATGGAAGTTTCTTTTTGGTGTTAACAGCCTCTACTACTGTGACGTCATAAATGACGTCCCAAAACACTCAAACCGAGGTTATATAGGGAGGTGGTTTGAGCAATGCACGGCAGAGCGAGCAATGCAATGCAGGGCGAGCAATGCACGGCAGAGCGAGCAATGCAATGCAGAGCGAGCAATGCACGGCAGAGCGAGCAATGCAATGCAGAGCGAGCAATGCACGGCAGAGCGAGCAATGCAAGGCAGAGCGAGCAATGCACGGCAGAGCGAGCAATGCACGGCAGAGCGAGCAATGCACGGCAGAGCGAGCAATGCACGGCAGAGCGAGCAATGCACGGCAGAGCGAGCACGGCAGAGCGAGCAATGCAGAGCGAGCAATGCAATGCAGAGCGAGCAATGCAATGCAGAGCGAGCAATGCAATGCAGAGCGAGCAATGCACGGCAGAGCGAGCAATGCACGGCAGAGCGAGCAATGCAATGCGAGCAATGCACGGCAGAGCGAGCAATGCACTGCAGAGCGAGCAATGCAATGCACGGCAGAGCGAGCAATGCAATGCACGGCAGAGCGAGCAATGCAATGCACAGCAGAGCGAGCAATGCAATGCACGGCAGAGCGAGCAATGCACGGCAGAGCGGTCTGTCCTACCACACACTCATACAGGTACACGCACACATCCTCACTTTATCCCAGTAGAAATCTCTGCTCTGCTGCTGTTATGAGAAACTTGTCAACTGAAAGCAAAGCTGGTTTTGCCACCTGCCTGAAAACTGAACAAGCTTGACCCTCATGTGCTCCCGTAGCTGAGAGGATCCATGCTGGCCTTGGCCCTCATCACTCTGGAGCTGGAGACCTGCTGTCCTGACTGGCTGGCTCTCACCATCGACCTGCTGAAGAAGGCACAGGTACCAAAGTCAATCTGCCTTTAGGTCTTCAAGAAAACCTAGAATTAACGTCTTCACTCCCCGTGTCTCACTCTGTCATTGTTCGTCAACGTATATTTGTTTTTCACATCTTCATCTGTCCATTTTCATGTTTTTATTCCGACTTCTTCCCTTTCCTCCCTCACTCTGCATGTCGTCATCTCTATTTATAACCTCTGCTTAGAGTGGAAATCAAATGTATGAATGTTGCTCAGTAGACAATTATCTGTCATATTCGCCCAGATAGAAAAATGTTTGTTGGTTTTTTTCAAGTGAAGTGTGATTTGATTGTTAATAAGATGCTAATATAAAGATCCCTCCTCCGTTGTTCCTCTTCTCCCTCTCAGCGTGTTGTGACACCTCGTCTGAATGAAACTTTCTCAGGTTGTTTTATTCAAATGCAAACCAAATCTGTTTCCTCCTGCAGAAGTCTTGACTTCAAAATGCTGATTTAGGGTTTGTTTAGAAGCCAAATTCAACAAACTCCTTAGTTACTTAATCAGCTTATAAGCTGATTTAACCTTTATAGTCTGTTACTATTTACCTAAAAAAAGTGTCAACAATCCTGCAGGACCTACAGTACTTTTTGTCCGATCAGGGCCTTCGACTCCTACTTAAACATCCAGGCTTGACTGAAGAACAGCGCTCTGGTAAAGATCAGATGTCACTCAGAGTTGTGGTATTCAAATGTAATAAAACAACCTTGAGTAAATTGAATTATTCCAAGATGAGAAACAGAAATGTGACAAGTGACGATCTTCACTTCGATGTTTAAATACTTCCGTGACAATACCCTCTGTTTTCATCTCTTGAAGTTCTGTTGAATATTTATTTTTATTCCTGTAAAAAGCTCTGTTGATCCTGCTGGGGGAGTTTCTGGTGGCTGCTCCGGGTCCCTGAATGCATCACGGCACCAATGAATAAAGAGATAAGAGATTAAAACTGGCTGAGAATCCTGTCTTCATTTTATCTCACAAAATGTTTTAATGTATTTCATTTTAGGTGTACAGATGATTGTTGTCTTGCTCCAAGTGGATTGACATTTAAAGACCAGGGCCCGTATTCACAAACATTCTGAGAATCCTCTCAGAGATATTTGAAACATACAGGGTTATATAATAGGAATAAGTATATATTTAATTGTTTTGTATTTATTTCATTTTTATTTTTGTTTTGCTTTTATTATTTTATATGAATGTACATTTAATGTGAAGTAGTATCCTGACCTATAACTCAAGCTACATACTCCGGTACAGTAGGTGGCGGTATTCACCTCTAATTGTGGTTGTAACCTACCATTCAATTAAAAGAACAGAAGAAGAACAGATATCCCAGCATTCATTTCGGCATCCAAACACGGACCCGGGAAGAAGCAGGCAATATAAGAGATTTGTGCTTTTCGCCTATTATTTCAACACTAAATTCACTTCTAAAAATATTTGAGGCGGGAAATCAATGCTGAAGAATCTGAAAATGTACAGTTTTACTGTTGCTCCGATGTTTTCGGAGTTCAGAAGCTCCGTAAGATACAGCGGGGACAGCTAGCAAGCAAGGCAGTCATTCACGTCTCCTATGGCCGCACAGTCACACAGACAACTGCGGTCAGAGGATCCACTGCAGCGCGTAAAGGAGGAGAGAAGCCCCGAACACAAGTGTTTGATATATACGCAAGTGTTGCTCCGCTGTTACTCAGTCATTACATTACAGTGACTATTTCTTCTAAATCAAGGGGCACTTGAGGAAATCACAGTGTGCACAGTGAAATAAGTTTAATACAATTGTAAGCTTACCTTCGATTTGTTATATCAGGCTCTTTGACTTTACCCATTGAGTTAAATTGGAATTTATTAAAGTTGATCATTAATTGTAGTTGGCATGCAAACTCCACACAGGCAGGCCCTGACCCCTGGAACTCAAGGTCCCAGAGTTCTTAGCGTTTCCAACGTCTCTTCGAGTGACGTATGGAAGTTGCTTTTTGGTGTTAAGAGCCTCTGCTACTGTGACATCATAAATTACGTCACGAAACACTCAAACCGAGGTTATATATGGAGGTGGTTTGAGCCAGCAAAGTTACTTCACTCTCTCCTAAAGAGAGATGTAAGTGCTCTGTGTACCCCTCCGGTGCAGGTTTTTTTAAACAGTGCGAGCATTGTCCCCCGCTCGTGCTGGGCCTGTACCAACCTGCCAGTGCCCGACTAGTGAGACCTCGGATTCGAGTATCCGCTATCGGGGACCGGTCTCTGGCAGGCAAAGTCTGCCCTGACGAGGGTAGCCACAGAGACTAGACTACACTAGGTAGTGCCTTAGTTAGATAGGGTTAGGGGGTAGGGTAGGGTAGGGTTAGGGTTAGATCTATGCAGAGCGAGCAATGCACGGCAGAGCGAGCAATGCACGGCAGAGCGAGCAATGCAATGCAGACGAGCAATGCACGGCAGAGGGAGCAATGCAATGCAATGCACGGCAGAGCGAACAATGCAATGCACGGCAGAGCGAGCAATGCAATGCACGGCAGATCGAGCAATGCAATGCACGGCAGTCCTACCACACACTCATACAGGTACACGCACACATCCTCACTTTATCCCAGTAGAAATCTCTGCTCTGCTGCTGTTATGAGAAACTTGTCAACTGAAAGCAAAGCTGGTTTTGCCACCTGCCTGAAAACTGAACAAGCTTGACCCTCATGTGCTCCCGTAGCTGAGAGGATCCATGCTGGCCTTGGCCCTCATCACTCTGGAGCTGGAGACCTGCTGTCCTGACTGGCTGGCTCTCACCATCGACCTGCTGAAGAAGGCACAGGTACCAAAGTCAATCTGCCTTTAGGTCTTCAAGAAAACCTAGAATTAACGTCTTCACTCCCCGTGTCTCACTCTGTCATTGTTCGTCAACGTATATTTGTTTTTCACATCTTCATCTGTCCATTTTCATGTTTTTATTCCGACTTCTTCCCTTTCCTCCCTCACTCTGCATGTCGTCATCTCTATTTATAACCTCTGCTTAGAGTGGAAATCAAATGTATGAATGTTGCTCAGTAGACGATTATCTGTCATATTCGCCCAGATAGAAAAATGTTTGTTTGTTTTTTTCAAGTGAAGTGTGATTTGATTGTTAATAAGATGCTAATATAAAGATCCCTCCTCCGTTGTTCCTCTTCTCCCTCTCAGCGTGTTGTGACACCTCGTCTGAATGAAACTTTCTCAGGTTGTTTTATTCAAATGCAAACCAAATCTGTTTCCTCCTGCAGAAGTCTTGACTTCAAAATGCTGATTTAGGGTTTGTTTAGAAGCCAAATTCAACAAACTCCTTAGTTACTTAATCAGCGCTTAATAAGCTGAGTTAACCTTTATAGTCTGTTACTATTTACCTAAAAAAAGTGTCAACAATCCTGCAGGACCTACAGTACTTTTTGTCCGATCAGGGCCTTCGACTCCTACTTAAACATCCAGGCTTGACTGAAGAACAGCGCTCTGGTAAAGATCAGATGTCACTCAGAGTTGTGGTATTCAAATGTAATAAAACAACCTTGAGTAAATTGAATTATTCTAAGATGAGAAACAGAAATGTGACAAGTGACGATCTTCACTTCGATGTTTAAATACTTCCGTGACAATACCCTCTATTTTCATCTCTTGAAGTTCTGTTGAATATCTATTTTTATTCCTGTAAAAAGCTCTGTTGATCCTGCTGGGGGAGTTTCTGGTGGCTGCTCCGGGTCCCTGAATGCATCACGGCACCAATGAATAAAGAGATAAGAGATTAAAACTGGCTGAGAATCCTGTCTTCATTTTATCTCACAAAATGTTTTAATGTATTTCATTTTAGGTGTACAGATGATTGTTGTCTTGCTCCAAGTGGATTGACATTTAAAGACCAGGGCCCGTATTCACAAACATTCTGAGAATCCTCTCAGAGATATTTGAAACATACAGGGTTATATAATAGGAATAAGTATATATTTAATTGTTTTGTATTTATTTTATTTTTATTTTTGTTTTGCTTTTATTATTTTATATGAATGTACATTTAATGTGAAGTAGTATCCTGACCTATAACTCAAGCTACATACTCCGGTACAGTAGGTGGCGGTATTCACCTCTAATTGTGGTTGTAACCTACCATTCAATTAAAAGAACAGAAGAAGAACAGATATCCCAGCATTCATTTCGGCATCCAAACACGGACCCGGGAAGAAGCAGGCAATATAAGAGATTTGTGTTTTTCGCCTATTATTTCAACACTAAATTCACTTCTAAAAATATTTGAGGCGGGAAATCAATGCTGAAGAATCTGAAAATGTACAGTTTTACTGTTGCTCCGATGTTTTCGGAGTTCAGAAGCTCCGTAAGATACAGCGGGGACAGCTAGCAAGCAAGGCCGTCATTCACGTCTCCTATGGCCGCACAGTCACACAGACAACTGCAGTCAGAGGATACACTGCAGCGCGTAAAGGAGGAGAGAAGCCCCGACCACAAGTGTTTGATATATACGCAAGTTTTGCTCCGCTGTTACTCAGTCATTACATTACAGTGACTATTTCTTCTAAATCAAGGGGCACTTGAGGAAATCACAGTGTGCACAGTAAAATAAGTTTAATACAATTGTAAGCTTACCTTCGATTTGTTATATCAGGCTCTTTGACTTTACCCATTGAGTTAAATTGGAATTTATTAAAGTTAATCATTAATTGTAGTTGGCATGCAAACTCCACACAGGCAGGCCCTGACCCCTGGAACTCAAGGTCCCAGAGTTCTTAGCGTTTCCAACGTCTCTTCGAGTGACGTATGGAAGTTTCTTTTTGGTGTAACAGCCTCTACTACTGTGACGTCATAAATGACGTCCCAAAACACTCAAACCGAGGTTATATAGGGAGGTGGTTTGAGCAATGCACGGCAGAGCGAGCAATGCAATGCAGGGCGAGCAATGCACGGCAGGGCGAGCAATGCAATGCAGGGCGAGCAATGCACGGCAGGGCGAGCAATGCAATGCAGGGCGAGCAATGCACGGCAGGGCGAGCAATGCAATGCAGGGCGAGCAATGCAATGCAGGGCGAGCAATGCACGGCAGGGCGAGCAATGCACGGCAGGGCGAGCAATGCACGGCAGAGCGAGCAATGCAATGCAGGGCGAGCAATGCACGGCAGAGCGAGCAATGCAATGCAGGGCGAGCAATGCACGGCAGAGCGAGCAATGCAATGCAGGGCGAGCAATGCACGGCAGAGCGAGCAATGCAATGCAGGGCGAGCAATGCACGGCAGAGCGAGCAATGCACGGCAGGGCGAGCAATGCAATGCAGAGCGAGCAATGCACGGCAGGGCGAGCAATGCAATGCAGAGCGAGCAATGCACGGCAGAACGAGCAATGCAATGCAATGAAGAGCGAGCAATGCACGGCAGAGCGAGCAATGCAGAGCGAGCAATGCACGGCAGAGCGAGCAATGCAATGCAGAGAGAGCAATGCACGGCAGAGCGAGCAATGCAATGCAGAGCGAGCAATGCACGGCAGAGCGAGCAATGCAATGCAGAGCGAGCAATGCACGGCAGAGCGAGCAATGCAATGCAGAGCGAGCAATGCAGGGCAGAGCGAGCAATGCACGGCAGAGCGAGCAATGCAATGCAGAGCGAGCAATGCACGGCAGAGGGAGCAATGCAATGCAGAGCGAGCACTGCACGGCAGAACGAGCAATGCAATGCAGAGCGAGCAATGCACGGCAGAGCGAGCAATGCAATGCAGAGCGAGCAATGCAATGCAGAGCGAGCAATGCACGGCAGAGCGAGCAATGCAATGCAGAGCGAGCAATGCACGGCAGAGCGAGCAATGCAATGCAGAGCGAGCAATGCACGGCAGAGCGAGCAATGCACGGCAGAGCGAGCAATGCAAAGCAGAGCGAGCACTGCACGGTAGAGCGAGCAATGCAATGCAGAGCGAGCAATGCAATGCACGGCAGAGCGAGCAATGCAATGCAGAGCGAGCAATGCACGGCAGAGCGAGCAATGCAATGAAGAGCGAGCAATGCACGGCAGAGCGAGCAATGCAATGCAGAGCGAGCAATGCACGGCAGAGCGAGCAATGCAATGCAGAGCGAGCAATGCACGGCAGAGCGAGCAATGCAATGCAGAGCGAGCAATGCAATGCAGAGCGAGCAATGCACGGCAGAGCGAGCAATGCACGGCAGAGCGAGCAATGCAATGCAGAGCGAGCAATGCACGGCAGAGCGAGCAATGCAATGCAGAGCGAGCAATGCACGGCAGAGCGAGCAATGCAATGCAATGAAGAGCGAGCAATGCACGGCAGAGGGAGCAATGCAGAGCGAGCAATGCAATGCAGAGCGAGCAATGCACGGCAGAGCGAGCAATGCAATGCAGAGCGAGCAATGCACGGCAGAGCGAGCAATGCAATGCAATGCAGAGCGAGCAATGCACGGCAGAGCGAGCATTGCAATGCAGAGCGAGCAATACACGGCAGAGCGAGCAATGCACGGCAGAGCGAGCAATGCACGGCAGAGCGAGCAATGCAAAGCAGAGCGAGCACTGCACGGTAGAGCGAGCAATGCAATGCAGAGCGAGCAATGCAATGCACGGCAGAGCGAGCAATGCAATGCAGAGCGAGCAATGCACGGCAGAGCGAGCAATGCAATGAAGAGCGAGCAATGCACGGCAGAGCGAGCAATGCAATGCAGAGCGAGCAATGCACGGCAGAGCGAGCAATGCAATGCAGAGCGAGCAATGCACGGCAGAGCGAGCAATGCAGAGCGAGCAATGCAATGCAGAGCGAGCAATGCACGGCAGAGCGAGCAATGCACGGCAGAGCGAGCAATGCAATGCAGAGCGAGCAATGCACGGCAGAGCGAGCAATGCAATGCAGAGCGAGCAATGCACGGCAGAGCGAGCAATGCAATGCAATGAAGAGCGAGCAATGCACGGCAGAGGGAGCAATGCAGAGCGAGCAATGCAATGCAGAGCGAGCAATGCACGGCAGAGCGAGCAATGCAATGCAGAGCGAGCAATGCACGGCAGAGCGAGCAATGCAATGCAATGCAGAGCGAGCAATGCACGGCAGAGCGAGCATTGCAATGCAGAGCGAGCAATACACGGCAGAGCGAGCAATGCACGGCAGAGCGAGCAATGCACGGCAGAGCGAGCAATGCAATGCGAGCAATGCACGGCAGAGCGAGCAATGCACGGCAGAAGTCTTGACTTCAAAATGCTGATTTAGGGTTTGTTTAGAAGCCAAATTCAACAAACTCCTTAGTTACTTAATCAGCTTATAAGCTGATTTAACCTTTATAGTCTGTTACTATTTACCTAAAAAAAAGTGTCAACAATCCTGCAGGACCTACAGTACTTTTTGTCCGATCAGGGCCTTCGACTCCTACTTAAACATCCAGGCTTGACTGAAGAACAGCGCTCTGGTAAAGATCAGATGTCACTCAGAGTTGTGGTATTCAAATGTAATAAAACAACCTTGAGTAAATTGAATTATTCCAAGATGAGAAACAGAAATGTGACAAGTGACGATCTTCACTTCGATGTTTAAATACTTCCGTGACAATACCCTCTGTTTTCATCTCTTGAAGTTCTGTTGAATATCTATTTTTATTCCTGTAAAAAGCTCTGTTGATCCTGCTGGGGGAGTTTCTGGTGGCTGCTCCGGGTCCCTGAATGCATCACGGCACCAATGAATAAAGAGATAAGAGATTAAAACTGGCTGAGAATCCTGTCTTCATTTTATCTCACAACATGTTTTAATGTATTTCATTTTAGGTGTACAGATGATTGTTGTCTTGCTCCAAGTGGATTGACATTTAAAGACCAGGGCCCGTATTCACAAACATTCTGAGAATCCTCTCAGAGACATTTGAAACATACAGGGTTATATAATAGGAATAAGTATATATTTAATTGTTTTGTATTTATTTTATTTTTATTTTTGTTTTGCTTTTATTATTTTATATGAATGTACATTTAATGTGAAGTAGTATCCTGACCTATAACTCAAGCTACATACTCCGGTACAGTAGGTGGCGGTATTCACCTCTAATTATGGTTGTAACCTACCATTCAATTAAAAGAACAGAAGAAGAACAGATATCCCAGCATTCATTTCAGCATCCAAACACGGACCCGGGAAGAAGCAGGCAATATAAGAGATTTGTGTTTTTCGCCTATTATTTCAACACTAAATTCACTTCTAAAAATATTTGAGGCGGGAAATCAATGCTGAAGAATCTGAAAATGTACAGTTTTACTGTTGCTCCGATGTTTTCGGAGTTCAGAAGCTCCGTAAGATACAGCGGGGACAGCTAGCAAGCAAGGCCGTCATTCACGTCTCCTATGGCCGCACAGTCACACAGACAACTGCAGAGATACACTGCAGCGCGTAAAGGAGGAGAGAAGCCCCGACCACAAGTGTTTGATATATACGCAAGTTTTGCTCCGCTGTTACTCAGTCATTACATTACAGTGACTATTTCTTCTAAATCAAGGGGCACTTGAGGAAATCACAGTGTGCACAGTAAAATAAGTTTAATACAATTGTAAGCTTACCTTCGATTTGTTATATCAGGCTCTTTGACTTTACCCATTGAGTTAAATTGGAATTTATTAAAGTTAATCATTAATTGTAGTTGGCATGCAAACTCCACACAGGCAGGCCCTGACCCCTGGAACTCAAGGTCCCAGAGTTCTTAGCGTTTCCAACGTCTCTTCGAGTGACGTATGGAAGTTTCTTTTTGGTGTTAACAGCCTCTACTACTGTGACGTCATAAATGACGTCCCAAAACACTCAAACCGAGGTTATATAGGGAGGTGGTTTGAGCAATGCACGGCAGAGCGAGCAATGCAATGCACGGCAGGGCGAGCAATGCAATGCAGGGCGAGCAATGCACGGCAGGGCGAGCAATGCAATGCAGGGCGAGCAATGCACGGCAGGGCGAGCAATGCAATGCAGGGCGAGCAATGCACGGCAGGGCGAGCAATGCAATGCAGGGCGAGCAATGCACGGCAGGGCGAGCAATGCAATGCAGGGCGAGCAATGCACGGCAGGGCGAGCAATGCACGGCAGAGCGAGCAATGCAATGCAGGGCGAGCAATGCACGGCAGAGCGAGCAATGCAATGCAGGGCGAGCAATGCACGGCAGAGCGAGCAATGCAATGCAGGGCGAGCAATGCACGGCAGAGCGAGCAATGCAATGCAGGGCGAGCAATGCACGGCAGAGCGAGCAATGCAATGCAGGGCGAGCAATGCACGGCAGAGCGAGCAATGCACGGCAGGGCGAGCAATGCAATGCAGAGCGAGCAATGCACGGCAGAACGAGCAATGCAATGCAATGAAGAGCGAGCAATGCACGGCAGAGCGAGCAATGCAGAGCGAGCAATGCACGGCAGAGCGAGCAATGCAATGCAGAGAGAGCAATGCACGGCAGAGCGAGCAATGCAATGCAGAGCGAGCAATGCACGGCAGAGCGAGCAATGCAATGCAGAGCGAGCAATGCACGGCAGAGCGAGCAATGCAATGCAGAGCGAGCAATGCAGGGCAGAGCGAGCAATGCACGGCAGAGCGAGCAATGCAATGCAGAGCGAGCAATGCACGGCAGAGCGAGCAATGCACGGCAGAGCGAGCAATGCAATGCAGAGCGAGCAATGCACGGCAGAGCGAGCAATGCACGGCAGAGCGAGCAATGCAAAGCAGAGCGAGCACTGCACGGTAGAGCGAGCAATGCAATGCAGGGCGAGCAATGCACGGCAGAGCGAGCAATGCAATGCAGGGCGAGCAATGCACGGCAGAGCGAGCAATGCAATGCAGGGCGAGCAATGCACGGCAGAGCGAGCAATGCACGGCAGGGCGAGCAATGCAATGCAGAGCGAGCAATGCACGGCAGAACGAGCAATGCAATGCAATGAAGAGCGAGCAATGCACGGCAGAGCGAGCAATGCAGAGCGAGCAATGCACGGCAGAGCGAGCAATGCAATGCAGAGAGAGCAATGCACGGCAGAGCGAGCAATGCAATGCAGAGCGAGCAATGCACGGCAGAGCGAGCAATGCAATGCAGAGCGAGCAATGCACGGCAGAGCGAGCAATGCAATGCAGAGCGAGCAATGCAGGGCAGAGCGAGCAATGCACGGCAGAGCGAGCAATGCAATGCAGAGCGAGCAATGCACGGCAGAGCGAGCAATGCACGGCAGAGCGAGCAATGCAATGCAGAGCGAGCAATGCACGGCAGAGCGAGCAATGCACGGCAGAGCGAGCAATGCAAAGCAGAGCGAGCACTGCACGGTAGAGCGAGCAATGCAATGCACGGCAGAGCGAGCAATGCAATGCAGAGCGAGCAATGCACGGCAGAGCGAGCAATGCAATGAAGAGCGAGCAATGCACGGCAGAGCGAGCAATGCAATGCAGAGCGAGCAATGCACGGCAGAGCGAGCAATGCAATGCAGAGCGAGCAATGCACGGCAGAGCGAGCAATGCAGAGCGAGCAATGCAATGCAGAGCGAGCAATGCACGGCAGAGCGAGCAATGCACGGCAGAGCGAGCAATGCAATGCAGAGCGAGCAATGCACGGCAGAGCGAGCAATGCAATGCAGAGCGAGCAATGCACGGCAGAGCGAGCAATGCAATGCAATGAAGAGCGAGCAATGCACGGCAGAGGGAGCAATGCAGAGCGAGCAATGCACGGCAGAGCGAGCAATGCAATGCAGAGCGAGCAATGCACGGCAGAGCGAGCAATGCAATGCAGAGCGAGCAATGCACGGCAGAGCGAGCAATGCAATGCAATGCAGAGCGAGCAATGCACGGCAGAGCGAGCATTGCAATGCAGAGCGAGCAATACACGGCAGAGCGAGCAATGCACGGCAGAGCGAGCAATGCACGGCAGAGCGAGCAATGCAATGCGAGCAATGCACGGCAGAGCGAGCAATGCAATGCGAGCAATGCACGGCAGAGCGAGCAATGCACGGCAGAAGTCTTGACTTCAAAATGCTGATTTAGGGTTTGTTTAGAAGCCAAATTCAACAAACTCCTTAGTTACTTAATCAGCTTATAAGCTGATTTAACCTTTATAGTCTGTTACTATTTACCTAAAAAAAGTGTCAACAATCCTGCAGGACCTACAGTACTTTTTGTCCGATCAGGGCCTTCGACTCCTACTTAAACATCCAGGCTTGACTGAAGAACAGCGCTCTGGTAAAGATCAGATGTCACTCAGAGTTGTGGTATTCAAATGTAATAAAACAACCTTGAGTAAATTGAATTATTCTAAGATGAGAAACAGAAATGTGACAAGTGACGATCTTCACTTCGATGTTTAAATACTTCCGTGACAATACCCTCTGTTTTCATCTCTTGAAGTTCTGTTGAATATCTATTTTTATTCCTGTAAAAAGCTCTGTTGATCCTGCTGGGGGAGTTTCTGGTGGCTGCTCCGGGTCCCTGAATGCATCACGGCACCAATGAATAAAGAGATAAGAGATTAAAACTGGCTGAGAATCCTGTCTTCATTTTATCTCACAACATGTTTTAATGTATTTCATTTTAGGTGTACAGATGATTGTTGTCTTGCTCCAAGTGGATTGACATTTAAAGACCAGGGCCCGTATTCACAAACATTCTGAGAATCCTCTCAGAGATATTTGAAACATACAGGGTTATATCATAGGAATAAGTATATATTTAATTGTTTTGTATTTATTTCATTTTTATTTTTGTTTTGCTTTTATTATTTTATATGAATGTACATTTAATGTGAAGTAGTATCCTGACCTATAACTGAAGCTACATACTCCGGTACAGTAGGTGGCGGTATTCACCTCTAATTATGGTTGTAACCTACCATTCAATTAAAAGAACAGAAGAAGAACAGATATCCCAGCATTCATTTCGGCATCCAAACACGGACCCGGGAAGAAGCAGGCAATATAAGAGATTTGTGCTTTTCGCCTATTATTTCAACACTAAATTCACTTCTAAAAATATTTGAGGCGGGAAATCAATGCTGAAGAATCTGAAAATGTACAGTTTTACTGTTGCTCCGATGTTTTCGGAGTTCAGAAGCTCCGTAAGATACAGCGGGGACAGCTAGCAAGCAAGGCCGTCATTCACGTCTCCTATGGCCGCACAGTCACACAGACAACTGCGGTCAGAGGATCCACTGCAGCGCGTAAAGGAGGAGAGAAGCCCCGACCACAAGTGTTTGATATATACGCAAGTTTTGCTCCGCTGTTACTCAGTCATTACATTACAGTGACTATTTCTTCTAAATCAAGGGGCACTTGAGGAAATCACAGTGTGCACAGTAAAATAAGTTTAATACAATTGTAAGCTTACCTTCGATTTGTTATATCAGGCTCTTTGACTTTACCCATTGAGTTAAATTGGAATTTATTAAAGTTAATCATTAATTGTAGTTGGCATGCAAACTCCACACAGGCAGGCCCTGACCCCTGGAACTCAAGGTCCCAGAGTTCTTAGCGTTTCCAACGTCTCTTCGAGTGACGTATAGAAGTTGCTTTTTGGTGTTAACAGCCTCTGCTACTGTGACGTCATAAATGACGTCCCAAAACACTCAAACCGAGGTTATATATGGAGGTGGTTTGAGCAATGCACAGCAGAGCGAGCAATGCAATGCAATGCAGAACGAGCAATGCACGGCAGGGCGAGCAATGCAATGCAGAGCGAGCAATGCAATGCAGAGCGAGCAATGCACGGCAGAGCGAGCAAAGCACGGCAGAGCGAGCAATGCAATGCAGAGCGAGCAATGCACGGCAGAGCGAGCAATGCAGAGCGAGCGAGCAATGCAGAGCGAGCAATGCAGAGCGAGCACTGCACGGCAGAGCGAGCAATGCAGAGCGAGCAATGCACGGCAGAGCGAGCAATGCAATGCAATGCAGAGCGAGCAATGCACGGCAGAGCGAGCATTGCAATGCAGAGCGAGCAATGCACGGCAGAGCGAGCAATGCAGAGCGAGCAATGCAATGCAGAGCGAGCAATGCACGGCAGAGCGAGCAATGCAGAGTGAGCAATGCAATGCAGAGCGAGCAATGCACGGCAGAGCGAGCAATGCAATGCAGAGCGAGCAATGCACGGCAGAGCGAGCAATGCAGAGCGAGCAATGCACGGCATAGCGAGCAATGCAGAGCGAGCACTGCACGGCAGAGCGAGCAATGCAATGCAGAGCGAGCACTGCACGGCAGAGCGAGCAATGCAATGCAGAGCGAGCAATGCACGGCAGAGCGAGCAATGCACGGCAGAGCGAGCAATGCAATGCAGAGCGAGCAATGCACGGCAGAGCGAGCAATGCACGGCAGAGCGAGCAATGCAATGCAGAGCGAGCAATGCGATACAGAGCGAGCAATGCACGGCAGAGCGAGCAATGCAATGCAGAGCGAGCAATGCACGGCAGAGCGAGCAATGCAGAGCGAGCAATGCACGGCAGAGCGAGCACTGCACGGCAGAGCGAGCAATGCAATGCAGAGCGAGCAATGCACGGCAGAGCGAGCAATGCAATGCAGAGCGAGCACTGCACGGCAGAGCGAGCAATGCAATGCAGAGCGAGCAATGCACGGCAGAGCGAGCAATGCAGAGCGAGCAATGCAATGCAATGCAGAGCGAGCAATGCACGGCAGAGCGAGCACTGCTCGCGATGCAGAGCGAGCAATGCAATGCAGAGCGAGCAATGCACGGCAGAGCGAGCAATGCAATGCAGAGCGAGCAATGCACGGCAGAGCGAGCAATGCAATGCAATGAAGAGCGAGCAATGCACGGCAGAGGGAGCAATGCAGAGCGAGCAATGCACGGCAGAGCGAGCAATGCAATGCAGAGCGAGCAATGCACGGCAGAGCGAGCAATGCAATGCAGAGCGAGCAATGCACGGCAGAGCGAGCAATGCACGGCAGAGCGAGCAATGCACGGCAGAGCGAGCAATGCAATGCAGAGCGAGCAATGCACGGCAGAGCGAGCAATGCAATGCAATGAAGAGCGAGCAATGCACGGCAGAGGGGGCAATGCAGAGCGAGCAATGCACGGCAGAGCGAGCAATGCAATGCAGAGCGAGCAATGCACGGCAGAGCGAGCAATGCAATGCAGAGCGAGCAATGCAATGAAGAGCGAGCAATGCAATGCAATGAAGAGCGAGCAATGCACGGCAGAGCGAGCAATGCAATGCAATGAAGAGCGAGCAATGCACAGCAGAGCGAGCAATGCAGAGCGAGCAATGCACGGCAGAGCGAGCAATGCAATGCAGAGCGAGCAATGCACGGCAGAGCGAGCAATGCAATGCAGAGCGAGCAATGCACGGCAGAAGTCTTGACTTCAAAATGCTGATTTAGGGTTTGTTTAGAAGCCAAATTCAACAAACTCCTTAGTTACTTAATCAGCTTAGAAGCTGATTTAACCTTTATAGTCTGTTACTATTTACCTAAGAAAAAGTGTCAACAATCCTGCAGGACCTACAGTACTTTTTGTCCGATCAGGGCCTTCGACTCCTACTTAAACATCCAGGCTTGACTGAAGAACAGCGCTCTGGTAAAGATCAGATGTCACTCAGAGTTGTGGTATTCAAATGTAATAAAACAACCTTGAGTAAATTGAATTATTCTAAGATGAGAAACAGAAATGTGACAAGTGACGATCTTCACTTCGATGTGTAAATACTTCCGTGACAATACCCTCTGTTTTCATGTCTTGAAGTTCTGTTGAATATCTATTTTTATTCCTGTAAAAAGCTCTGTTGATCCTGCTGGGGGAGTTTCTGGTGGCTGCTCCGGGTCCCTGAATGCATCACGGCACCAATGAATAAAGAGATAAGAGATTAAAACTGGCTGAGAATCCTGTCTTCATTTTATCTCACAACATGTTTTAATGTATTTCATTTTAGGTGTACAGATGATTGTTGTCTTGCTCCAAGTGGATTGACATTTAAAGACCAGGGCCCGTATTCACAAACATTCTGAGAATCCTCTCAGAGACATTTGAAACATACAGGGTTATATAATAGGAATAAGTATATATTTAATTGTTTTGTATTTATTTCATTTTTATTTTTGTTTTGCTTTTATTATTTTATATGAATGTACATTTAATGTGAAGTAGTATCCTGACCTATAACTCAAGCTACATACTCCGGTACAGTAGGTGGCGGTATTCACCTCTAATTATGGTTGTAACCTACCATTCAATTAAAAGAACAGAAGAAGAACAGATATCCCAGCATTCATTTCGGCATCCAAACACGGACCCGGGAAGAAGCAGGCAATATAAGAGATTTGTGTTTTTCGCCTATTATTTCAACACTAAATTCACTTCTAAAAATATTTGAGGCGGGAAATCAATGCTGAAGAATCTGAAAATGTACAGTTTTACTGTTGCTCCGATGTTTTCGGAGTTCAGAAGCTCCGTAAGATACAGCGGGGACAGCTAGCAAGCAAGGCAGTCATTCACGTCTCCTATGGCCGCACAGTCACACAGACAACTGCGGTCAGAGGATCCACTGCAGCGCGTAAAGGAGGAGAGAAGCCCCGACCACAAGTGTTTGATATATACGCAAGTTTTGCTCCGCTGTTACTCAGTCATTACATTACAGTGACTATTTCTTCTAAATCAAGGGGCACTTGAGGAAATCACAGTGTGCACAGTAAAATAAGTTTAATACAATTGTAAGCTTACCTTCGATTTGTTATATCAGGCTCTTTGACTTTACCCATTGAGTTAAATTGGAATTTATTAAAGTTAATCATTAATTGTAGTTGGCATGCAAACTCCACACAGGCAGGCCCTGACCCCTGGAACTCAAGGTCCCAGAGTTCTTAGCGTTTCCAACGTCTCTTCGAGTGACGTATAGAAGTTGCTTTTTGGTGTTAACAGCCTCTGCTACTGTGACGTCATAAATGACGTCCCAAAACACTCAAACCGAGGTTATATATGGAGGTGGTTTGAGCAATGCACAGCAGAGCGAGCAATGCAATGCAATGCAGAACGAGCAATGCACGGCAGAGCGAGCAATGCAATGCAGAGCGAGCAATGCAATGCAGAGCGAGCAATGCACGGCAGAGCGAGCAAAGCACGGCAGAGCGAGCAACGCAATGCAGAGCGAGCAATGCACGGCAGAGCGAGCAATGCAGAGCGAGCGAGCAATGCAGAGCGAGCAATGCAGAGCGAGCACTGCACGGCAGAGCGAGCAATGCAGAGCGAGCAATGCACGGCAGAGCGAGCAATGCAGAGCGAGCAATGCACGGCAGAGCGAGCAATGCAATGCAGAGCGAGCAATGCACGGCAGAGCGAGCAATGCAGAGCGAGCAATGCAATGCAGAGCGAGCAATGCACGGCAGAGCGAGCAATGCAGAGCGAGCAATGCACGGCAGAGCGAGCAATGCAATGCAGAGCGAGCAATGCACGGCAGAGCGAGCAATGCAGAGCGAGCAATGCACGGCATAGCGAGCAATGCAGAGCGAGCACTGCACGGCAGAGCGAGCAATGCAGAGCGAGCAATGCACGGCAGAGCGAGCAATGCACGGCAGAGCGAGCAATGCAATGCAGAGCGAGCAATGCAATGCAGAGCGAGCAATGCACGGCAGAGCGAGCAATGCACGGCAGAGCGAGCAATGCAATGCAGAGCGAGCAATGCGATACAGAGCGAGCAATGCACGGCAGAGCGAGCAATGCAATGCAGAGCGAGCAATGCACGGCAGAGCGAGCAATGCACGGCAGAGCGAGCAATGCAGAGCGTGCAATGCACGGCAGAGCGAGCACTGCACGGCAGAGCGAGCAATGCAATGCAGAGCGAGCAATGCACGGCAGAGCGAGCAATGCAATGCAGAGCGAGCAATGCACGGCAGAGCGAGCACTGCACGGCAGAGCGAGCAATGCAATGCAGAGCGAGCAATGCACGGCAGAGCGAGCAATGCAGAGCGAGCAATGCAATGCAATGCAGAGCGAGCAATGCACGGCAGAGCGAGCACTGCTCGCGATGCAGAGCGAGCAATGCAATGCAGAGCGAGCAATGCACGGCAGAGCGAGCAATGCAATGCAGAGCGAGCAATGCACGGCAGAGCGAGCAATGCAATGCAATGAAGAGCGAGCAATGCACGGCAGAGCGAGCAATGCAGAGCGAGCAATGCACGGCAGAGCGAGCAATGCAATGCAGAGCGAGCAATGCACGGCAGAGCGAGCAATGCAATGCAGAGCGAGCAATGCACGGCAGAGCGAGCAATGCACGGCAGAGCGAGCAATGCAGAGCGAGCAATGCACGGCAGAGCGAGCAATGCAATGCAATGCAGAGCGAGCAATGCACGGCAGAGCGAGCAATGCAATGCAATGCAGAGCGAGCAATGCACGGCAGAGCGAGCAATGCAATGCAGAGCGAGCAATGCACGGCAGAGCGAGCAATGCACGGCAGAGCGAGCAATGCGATGCAGAGCGAGCAATGCGATGCAGAGCGAGCAATGCACGGCAGAGCGAGCAATGCAATGCAGAGCGAGCAATGCACGGCAGAGCGAGCACTGCACGGCAGAGCGAGCAATGCAATGCAGAGCGAGCAATGCACGGCAGAGCGAGCAATGCAGAGCGAGCAATGCAATGCAATGCAGAGCGAGCAATGCAAAGCAGAGCGAGCACTGCTCGCAATGCACGGCAGAGCGAGCAATGCAATGCAGAGCGAGCAATGCACGGCAGAGCGAGCAATGCAATGCAGAGCGAGCAATGCACGGCAGAGCGAGCAATGCAATGCAATGAAGAGCGAGCAATGCACGGCAGAGGGGGCAATGCAGAGCGAGCAATGCACGGCAGAGCGAGCAATGCAATGCAGAGCGAGCAATGCACGGCAGAGCGAGCAATGCAATGCAGAGCGAGCAATGCACGGCAGAGCGAGCAATGCAATGCAATGAAGAGCGAGCAATGCAATGCAATGAAGAGCGAGCAATGCACGGCAGAGCGAGCAATGCAATGCAATGAAGAGCGAGCAATGCACAGCGAGCAATGCACGGCAGAGCGAGCAATGCAATGCAGAGCGAGCAATGCACGGCAGAGCGAGCAATGCAATGCAGAGCGAGCAATGCACGGCAGAAGTCTTGACTTCAAAATGCTGATTTAGGGTTTGTTTAGAAGCCAAATTCAACAAACTCCTTAGTTACTTAATCAGCTTAGAAGCTGATTTAACCTTTATAGTCTGTTACTATTTACCTAAGAAAAAGTGTCAACAATCCTGCAGGACCTACAGTACTTTTTGTCCGATCAGGGCCTTCGACTCCTACTTAAACATCCAGGCTTGACTGAAGAACAGCGCTCTGGTAAAGATCAGATGTCACTCAGAGTTGTGGTATTCAAATGTAATAAAACAACCTTGAGTAAATTGAATTATTCTAAGATGAGAAACAGAAATGTGACAAGTGACGATCTTCACTTCGATGTGTAAATACTTCCGTGACAATACCCTCTGTTTTCATGTCTTGAAGTTCTGTTGAATATCTATTTTTATTCCTGTAAAAAGCTCTGTTGATCCTGCTGGGGGAGTTTCTGGTGGCTGCTCCGGGTCCCTGAATGCATCACGGCACCAATGAATAAAGAGATAAGAGATTAAAACTGGCTGAGAATCCTGTCTTCATTTTATCTCACAAAATGTTTTAATGTATTTCATTTTAGGTGTACAGATGATTGTTGTCTTGCTCCAAGTGGATTGACATTTAAAGACCAGGGCCCGTATTCACAAACATTCTGAGAATCCTCTCAGAGATATTTGAAACATACAGGGTTATATAATAGGAATAAGTATATATTTAATTGTTTTGTATTTATTTCATTTTTATTTTTGTTTTGCTTTTATTATTTTATATGAATGTACATTTAATGTGAAGTAGTATCCTGACCTATAACTCAAGCTACATACTCCGGTACAGTAGGTGGCGGTATTCACCTCTAATTATGGTTGTAACCTACCATTCAATTAAGAGAACAGAAGAAGAACAGATATCCCAGCATTCATTTCGGCATCCAAACACGGACCCGGGAAGAAGCAGGCAATATAAGAGATTTGTGCTTTTCGCCTATTATTTCAACACTAAATTCACTTCTAAAAATATTTGAGGCGGGAAATCAATGCTGAAGAATCTGAAAATGTACAGTTTTACTGTTGCTCCGATGTTTTCGGAGTTCAGAAGCTCCGTAAGATACAGCGGGGACAGCTAGCAAGCAAGGCCGTCATTCACGTCTCCTATGGCCGCACAGTCACACAGACAACTGCGGTCAGAGGATCCACTGCAGCGCGTAAAGGAGGAGAGAAGCCCCGACCACAAGTGTTTGATATATACGCAAGTTTTGCTCCGCTGTTACTCAGTCATTACATTACAGTGACTATTTCTTCTAAATCAAGGGGCACTTGAGGAAATCACAGTGTGCACAGTAAAATAAGTTTAATACAATTGTAAGCTTACCTTCGATTTGTTATATCAGGCTCTTTGACTTTACCCATTGAGTTAAATTGGAATTTATTAAAGTTAATCATTAATTGTAGTTGGCATGCAAACTTCACACAGGCAGGCCCTGACCCCTGGAACTCAAGGTCCCAGAGTTCTTAGCGTTTCCAACGTCTCTTCGAGTGACGTATAGAAGTTGCTTTTTGGTGTTAACAGCCTCTGCTACTGTGACGTCATAAATGACGTCCCAAAACACTCAAACCGAGGTTATATATGGAGGTGGTTTGAGCAATGCACGGCAGAGCGAGCAATGCAATGCAATGCAGAACGAGCAATGCACGGCAGAGCGAGCAATGCAATGCAGAGCGAGCAAAGCACGGCAGAGCGAGCAATGCAATGCAGAGCGAGCAATGCACGGCAGAGCGAGCAATGCAGAGCGAGCGAGCAATGCAGAGCGAGCAATGCACGGCAGAGCGAGCAATGCACGGCAGAGCGAGCAATGCACGGCAGAGCGAGCAATGCAATGCAGAGCGAGCAATGCACGGCAGAGCGAGCAATGCAATGCAGAGCGAGCAATGCACGGCAGAGCGAGCAATGCAATGCAGAGCGAGCAATGCACGGCATAGCGAGCAATGCAGAGCGAGCACTGCACGGCAGAGCGAGCAATGCAATGCAGAGCGAGCACTGCACGGCAGAGCGAGCAATGCAATGCAGAGCGAGCACTGCACGGCAGAGCGAGCAATGCAATCCAGAGCGAGCAATGCACGGCAGAGCGAGCAATGCAATGCAGAGCGAGCAATGCACGGCAGAGCGAGCAATGCAATGCAGAGCGAGCACTGCACGGCAGAGCGAGCAATGCAATGCAGAGCGAGCAATGCACGGCAGAGCGAGCAATGCAATGCAATGCAGAGCGAGCAATGCACTGCAGAGCGAGCACTGCTCGCAATGCAATGCAGAGCGAGCAATGCAATGCAGAGCGAGCAATGCACGGCAGAGCGAGCAATGCAATGCAATGCAGAGCGAGCAATGCAAAGCAGAGGGAGCACTGCTCGCAATGCACGGCAGAGCGAGCACTGCAAGGCAGAGCGAGCAATGCACGGCGGAGCGAGCAATGCAATGCAGAGCGAGCACTGCACGGCAGAGCGAGCAATGCAATGCAGAGCGAGCAATGCACGGCAGAGCGAGCAATGCAATGCAGAGCGAGCAATGCACGGCACAGCGAGCAATGCAATGCAATGCAGAGCGAGCACTGCACTGCAGAGCGAGCAATGCAATGCAGAGCGAGCAATGCACGGCAGAGCGAGCAATGCACGGAAGAGCGAGCAATGCAATGCAGAGCGAGCAATGCACGGCAGAGCGAGCAATGCAATGCAGAGCGAGCAATGCACGGCAGAGCGAGCAATGCAATGCAATGAAGAGCGAGCAATGCACAGCAGAGCGAGCAATGCAATGCAGAGCGAGCAATGCACGGCAGAGCGAGCAATGCAATGCAGAGCGAGCAATGCACGGCAGAAGTCTTGACTTCAAAATGCTGATTTAGGGTTTGTTTAGAAGCCAAATTCAACAAACTCCTTAGTTACTTAATCAGCTCTTAATAAGCTGAGTTAACCTTTATAGTCTGTTACTATTTACCTAAGAAAAAGTGTCAACAATCCTGCAGGACCTACAGTACTTTTTGTCCGATCAGGGCCTTCGACTCCTACTTAAACATCCAGGCTTGACTGAAGAACAGCGCTCTGGTAAAGATCAGATGTCACTCAGAGTTGTGGTATTCAAATGTAATAAAACAACCTTGAGTAAATTGAATTATTCTAAGATGAGAAACAGAAATGTGACAAGTGACGATCTTCACTTCGATGTGTAAATACTTCCGTGACAATACCCTCTGTTTTCATGTCTTGAAGTTCTGTTGAATATCTATTTTTATTCCTGTAAAAAGCTCTGTTGATCCTGCTGGGGGAGTTTCTGGTGGCTGCTCCGGGTCCCTGAATGCATCACGGCACCAATGAATAAAGAGATAAGAGATTAAAACTGGCTGAGAATCCTGTCTTCATTTTATCTCACAAAATGTTTTAATGTATTTCATTTTAGGTGTACAGATGATTGTTGTCTTGCTCCAAGTGGATTGACATTTAAAGACCAGGGCCCGTATTCACAAACATTCTGAGAATCCTCTCAGAGATATTTGAAACATACAGGGTTATATAATAGGAATAAGTATATATTTAATTGTTTTGTATTTATTTTATTTTTATTTTTGTTTTGCTTTTATTATTTCATATGAATGTACATTTAATGTGAAGTAGTATCCTGACCTATAACTCAAGCTACATACTCCGGTACAGTAGGTGGCGGTATTCACCTCTAATTATGGTTGTAACCTACCATTCAATTAAAAGAACAGAAGAAGAACAGATATCCCAGCATTCATTTCGGCATCCAAACACTGACCCGGGAAGAAGCAGGCAATATAAGAGATTTGTGTTTTTCGCCTATTATTTCAACACTAAATTCACTTCTAAAAATATTTGAGGCGGGAAATCAATGCTGAAGAATCTGAAAATGTACAGTTTTACTGTTGCTCCGATGTTTTCGGAGTTCAGAAGCTCCGTAAGATACAGCGGGGACAGCTAGCAAGCAAGGCCGTCATTCACGTCTCCTATGGCCGCACAGTCACACAGACAACTGCGGTCAGAGGATCCACTGCAGCGCGTAAAGGAGGAGAGAAGCCCCGAACACAAGTGTTTGATATATACGCAAGTTTTGCTCCGCTGTTACTCAGTCATTACATTACAGTGACTATTTCTTCTAAATCAAGGGGCACTTGAGGAAATCACAGTGTGCACAGTAAAATAAGTTTAATACAATTGTAAGCTTACCTTCGATTTGTTATATCAGGCTCTTTGACTTTACCCATTGAGTTAAATTGGAATTTATTAAAGTTAATCATTAATTGTAGTTGGCATGCAAACTCCACACAGGCAGGCCCTGACCCCTGGAACTCAAGGTCCCAGAGTTCTTAGCGTTTCCAACGTCTCTTCGAGTGACGTATGGAAGTTTCTTTTTGGTGTTAACAGCCTCTACTACTGTGACGTCATAAATGACGTCACGAAACACTCAAACCGAGGTTATATAGGGAGGTGGTTTGAGCCAGCAAAGTTACTTCACTCTCTCCTAAAGAGAGATGTAAGTGCTCTGTGTACCCCTCCGGTGCAGGTTTTTTAAACAGCGCGAGCATTGTCCCCCGCTCGTGCTGGGCCTGTACCAACCTGCCAGTGCCCGACTAGTGAGACCTCGGATTCGAGTATCCGCTATCGGGGACCGGTCTCTGGCAGGCAAAGTCTGCCCTGACGAGGGTAGCCACAGAGACTAGACTACACTAGGTAGTGCCTTAGTTAGATAGGGTTAGGGTAGGGTAGGGTTAGGTTTAGATCTATTTGATGGATAGATGGATAGATAGATAGATAGATAGATAGATAGATAGATAGATGCACACACACATACATACACAGACAAACATACACACACACACAAACACACGCTCTCACAAGTACATACACAAACACTATGGAGGGCGGAATGGTTCAGTTACATGCACGCACGCACGTGTGATTATTTCATTAAAGTCCCACATGCACACACGCACGTGTGGTGTGTAAGTACTACACGCAGCGTGACTTACAGACGCGCGTTCGTGTCCACAGGTCTCGTTTGTGCATGCCGGGCAACAGTACCGATAGCCGGGCAGCCAACTCAACAAAGCCACTGGTCAACCAGACCTCATTTCTTAAAGTTGTGTGGTTTTTTATAGCCTACATGTTTGTTTGTTTTTATATACTTTATTAATCGCCCTCTATACAAACACACACACACTTTTTTAAATTCTGGTTCGCACTCTGTTATTTTTTTAGACATGCTTCTCACACACACAGGCCTGAATCACACACATGCACAAACGAGACCTGTGGAAGGGTACCTCGGCAGTGCTCGAGAAGTGGTGTGGCACCTCTCCAGCTACCAAACCAACTTCCATATTTTGGTCCGCATCGGGACTTGAACCAGCGACCCTCCGGTTCCCAACTCAAGTCACTACGGACTGAGCTACTGCCGCTCCCAAAGTCGTGAGTGTGGACAATAGACAGCGGGGCATAGCCCCGGAGAAACGCTGCTCCGGTGATGTTGATCGGTATGGGGTATGATAATAAATCCACTTCCCCGTCCTCCCGCATCTGTGAGCGTCCATCTGTCGAGACCTCGGCGGGGATTCAGTGACCGCAGTCCCGGTATGCCTGGAGCCAAGCCCGGCAGCTCGCTACGGTCCTCTCCGGAGTCAAACGGAACGTGCATCGTTTTAAACTAATAAAACTACAAACTCTTAAACCAGGCAAGGCGATTGACAACAAGCCTTCTCTCTCCTTTGTATAAAAATCGGAGATAGAATGAAAATATTAACAGCAGATTTCAGATTTATCCGCTGATTCTCAAAGCATCAGAAACGTTTCCTTCAGCGTTGCGCACTGCAGTCTGATCAGCTTCACGTTCTTCAACTAAGTAAACTCAGTGAAACGAATTTTAATATGAGCGTGGCAGTCCGTTCTTCTAGCTGTCCATACTATCATAATCTAACGCTGTCAGTGACTTTATCTCTCCGTGCGTAATTCAAGGAAGCATTTTAGCACTGCGCCGCGGCTTGAGCAGCGGACCTCTGTATGATCGGGCCGCCTGTGCGGGATATTGTTTTCGGATAAGAAGGAAATGTTCAGTTATAATGACATATACAGTCTGATGAAAGCTGGTGATAAAGGCACAACAGCTGGCTGCTGTATTTAGAAGCGATGTCACGCTGAAACTTTAGACTGTTTTTAACGGTCTGGGCCGTTACGCATGACAAGGAGTGTTTTTTTTCTGGACAAGCTGCTGTTTGGGACACACTCAAGAAAGGAAGCGTTGTTCTTATAAGCTAAACGTTTGTTTGACATCAGTCAAGTCAAGAGAAACTGGTAAGAAGTGTGGACAGAACTGGAGACCGTCAGGATGCGCGCGCAGTGCAGCTGTGCGCTTGTTGTTAAGTCCCGTAGCTCTGATACCATTTTGGTAACTTGTGAACAAATAAAACTAAAAGAATATCGCTCCTTCTATCTCTCTTGTTAACCTTTCTGTCACCTCTCTCTGTTTGTTCAGCCTGTTTGCTGATTTATGAAAAGCAGGAGCAGCTCGTGCGCTCGGCCACTCGTCTTTTTTATGTTACTCCCTGCTGAGAATAAAGTTCATAGTGCCCCGTTCAATGAATGTTCCTATCATCATATTACCCTTTTACCTTGCTAATTACACAAAGGTTTTTTACAATTCGGTGAAAATATTCATTACAAATATTTCATTAAGGCCTATAAAAAGCGATCCAGACGGGTTGCGAACCCCGCTCTCCAGATGATAATCAGCCTACACATTACTGCCACGCCAACAGCCATCTTAAATCTTCAGTACTTAATCTGTATTGATCATACAGATAACAGCATCAAGTGACTGTAAAATAAATCAAACGTGCGTCTGTAAGTCAAGCTGCGTGTAGTACTTACACACCGCGTGTACGCGTAACACTTAAATAAGAACACACGTATGTGCGTGCGTCTGTAGTCAGGCTGCGTGTAGTACTTACATACCGCACGCGCGTGTGTACGTGTGGGACTTTTATGAAATAATCACGCGTGCGGCGTGCATGCAGCTGAACCATTCCGCCCTCTATACAAACACACACACACATACATACACATACACAGACGCATACATACACATACAAACACACAAACATACACACACACAAACAAACACACACACATACACACACACAAACACACACATACATACACATACACACACACACACACAAACGTACACAAACACACACATACACATACACACATACAAACAAAAAAATAACAACAATACTGATGCCATTTAATGGGGCACAAAAGCGAACACAACTAAAACCATTTAGATTATTTCTTTATAATAATTTAAAAAGAAAATGCTCTAAATGCTGCCAACGGGTAATTTAAAGACAAAGAGATTCATAGCACGCTGCTGAAAAAGACTTCATTTAAACTTTCCACTGCACAGATTTGCAGTGAGTGATTTGTTTGACTGTCAAAAGACAACGGGATGAGATTTTACATCAGAAAATGCAACTCACACGTGTGTACATTTTGTCCAGAGGGGGGCGCCAAAATCAACACAAACTAAATGTTCCTCACAGGAGCTTTAAAGAATATATATACATTCAATAATATATCCCTTATTTGAAAATGATGTAACACTATGCCATTTAAGATTAGTACTTCATCTGAAAGAGAGGCAATGTTGGGTGTTACGTAACTTAAACGTACACACAGACATGAGCAAACATGTCCTCCAGCCTGCAGAGTTTCTCTACACACTGACTGATCATGTTGGTACAAGTTTGATGCCAACAAAAACAAAATGCAGAGGTATTAAAAACCTGCTGGGTGGAAACTTTACCATTGAGGTGGATGTTCTCACCTGCTTGTAACCGTCAATTATATCACCCATTGTGAATCTTTGCTATGGAAAATGTGCAAACTGCAGTTTCTTTAGACTGTCTCCTCTGACACCTGCGGTTAGAAGCATTAAAATGACACCAAAGAAACTAGCTGGTTGCTGATCGTCTGGTGTGATTTTGTAAGTCATAAAATGGTTTCATATCCAATTAAAAACTCCTTATTAGTACAATTTACCATTAAGACATTTTCAGGACGATTTAACCACAAAGTCAACATGCACTTAAGTGTAACCTCCTCTATAGTTGTGTTTACTCTACAAGGGCCCATCATTTTAAAATATTAACATCATGGTGTATCAAAGAAAACTTAAAACTACAGATTGGGCCCATAAAAAATTGAGCCAATGTGGAAGTGCAAAGAGCTGCAGTTTAATTCGAGGTTAAGTGTCTTGCTCAAGGACACATCAGATATGCTGCTGCAGGAGCTGGGGATCGAACCCCGACCTTCCGGTTGAGAGACGACGACTCTAACTGAGCCACAGCCACCCCTATATAATAGACTTCTTTATGCAGGAGGTTGAGTTGCACCTATACTGTCCTATGAAATGAATGCAGGTTTAAAACACTTTGCATTAGCTTCATTTCTGTTTCAGAATTAAGCAGCTTAATTATAAAACAATTTATATGGATGGAAATGAACTTCATCATCTAAGACATGAATAAAAACCAACACTTCTGCTGTAAAGAGTTTAATACTTGTTCAGTGTTATACCTCCAAAATACTATTCAAGTCAATTTCATAATAAACCATTCAACCTCAGACCTGATTCATTTACAAACCTTTACCAGTTTAACCAGTTTATCCTGGTTAAGATACACGTTTCATTACAATCCTCTAATACATTGTTGTTTGTATTTTCAAAATCCTCCATCACATTGTTGGTCGATATTCCTCCATTGAAGGCAGCCGCTTGTTTCAACGAGTCTATCACAGGTTGTTTATTAGTCAAAGATTGTTTTATATTTTTGTAATAGTTTAATTCTAGTTGTTTGTTTATTAAACTGAGTTTGTGGACATATTAAAAGGCATCTGCTAAAGTCTTGTGTGAACATGTTTAAGGTCTTAGTTCAGAAACATGGAGAGCTGGAGGATGTAGCTTTAAAAAAAAAGGCCTTTAACCACAAGTTAAAGTCTCATATGTCCAAGCAGCACTTGAATGCACCACACAACCATGCAGTAATAATGTTACTGAGAAAAAAAACAAGAGGAAAGCCGAGGTGAGAATAACATGACACAGACAGCCGACAGCAACTTGATTAGACATCTTCAAAAGATAAAGTCTGAGAATGTGCAGAATTTGTTCAGTACATTTTTTACACTTTGACTCCTTTCTTTAAACTAAATACTTTAGATCAGTTCTATAAAACTGCTGC
>CM036549.1:3272876-3568272 GCA_020745685.1 Tautogolabrus adspersus | reverse complement strand
CTATAAAACTGCTGCCATGAACTGAAAGAAAGAGGAATTTCTATATTTGGCTCCTAGTTTGCATATTTTGGGGTGTTATTATTGCACCAGTAGCTCAGGTAGATGACTCCAGTAGCCAGCAGCATTGAAACAGGCTGTAATGGCTGCTAAGTAATCCACCAAAAGTTCTCATTTTGACACTGTCAGGCTCAGGTAAACATATCGTTTTTGTCAATGGCGTCTGGTGCCTTTGAAAACAGCAAAGTAAAGAACGATTCTGGTGTCCATATAGGTCTTCGTCCCTCACATAAATGTGAGTATATGTCCCGATCCTTTTCTTTAATGCTGTCAAACGCTTTGAATAACAATCCGAGCATTTGGCAATACCAAATGTATCTGCACTGATAAGTCATTTAGACCTTAAAGGCAGGGTTGGTCATTTTCAAAAACTAGCATGATTTTGAAAGTAGCATTCCCTTAGTGCTCCGTCTACCCACCCCCTCCCCTCTGTGATCCCTCAAAAGCCACGCCCCTCACTTACATGCACGAGCGCCGTTGCTCCAGAAGCGGACCTCAGCTCATCGGTTGCATTGTCTAGAAACTACGTTGTCTCATGTCTCATTCAGCGTAAGTAAACACTCAACTTTATCATAATACATGTAAAAAAAAACGTGACTGTTTTACTACTCACAACGGCCAACGACAAACTCACAGTATAAACTCCGTCATCGGTGACGTGCTTTGAGAGTTGGCTATAGTGCACGCAAGAGGTAGAGTACGAGAGGTACTAGTACTCTGATCTCAGAAGGGGAGAACGATGATTTCACAGATCAAAAGAATAGGCACAACTTTGAATAAGACTTTGAAAATGCATCTAATGCGTGCTAGTAACACATCAGGCGTGAAGTTGTTGAGATGTTTTTTACAATACCTTCCCAAATTTCAATACTTTGCACGTTCAATTAGCATGAAGCGACCCTGAACTAAAAGCAGCCTGAACTAAAGAAATCAATTTCAAATCTGACGAATGCTTTGGAATCACTATGAAGGAATGTGAAGTGTACGTTAACAAGGTTCAGGTGTTAACAAGCTGCAGTATCGTCTCAGTGTGTCAGTAAATCACAGCGGCAGACTGAAACTGAAGCTCTTTGTTTCCTGCGGCTCATAAACTTTGACCTTGTTCCTTTTCTTCTTTCCCTCCAACAACAATGACATCAGACAATCACTGTGAAACCTGAACCTGCTCTGCTAAGTGCTGCAATTCAAACCTCTCGCTTTGAGATACGTCTCACTCAGCAGCCTTTTGAGATACAACCTCTAAATTCTTAGGCAGTTATTTGCACTGCGCTCAAGGCTTTGGACTGACAGGATTTAAATTCCTTTTGTAATCTTTTTAAAGCCAGTAGACCACACACTCGCTGGTTAGAGGCTCTGGACAGTAAACAGGCTGGGTTAACCCAGCATCCAGCAGAAGATCGAAACTGAAGACGACAAAGTACCCAGCTCAAAAGTTCAATGCTGTCAAAAAGTCAGTAAACTGTGAGAAAGTTGCTCTCGCTCTCTTGAGATGTAATCCTTGCTGAGTGGAAGGTTTTGTTTCTCTAACAGCTCAGAAAATATGTTCAAAAAATGCTGCAAGGACACTTTCAGGTTGAGTCAAAACTATCAAATTGTTTAAAATGGAAGTGGAAGCAGCTCTGATCTGAACTGAGAACCAGATCATGAAGTGAAACCTGCTCTATGTCCAATTTTTACTGACAGCTAGTTTGCAAATTGGAGGTTATTAAAGTATTTGTTGGATCATAGTAGTTTGTTCCAGTCTGACTGTTGTGATGCTGCTGCCAACATTGTGTTTACTAATATGTCAAAATATATTGACTTATCATTTACCTGAATATCTTTGAGATCATACCTTTAAAATCTAAAGCTCATAGCATGCACGCCTAAAGACTTCTAGAAAATCTCAGGGCAGCGTGCCCCTGCATGAGGCGAGCCATGACGTGAAAAAGACTCTGCGTCATAATGATTACAAGATGTCCACGATGGCAGGTGAAGTCTGATGCTTTAACGACATTTTGCCTTTATAACTATTCTACATGTAATTGTGTGTGTCCACATAACCAACAAAGAGTATGAGGCTGCTTCATCACATGCACAATGATTGCATTGGTCGCTCACTGGTCGCAGGATATATACACAGGACTGTAAAGACAAACTAGGTTGTTTGTGTTCACACATGCAGCTCAGCCTGGAAATTTCAGGAATCTTTGTGCATGTGTGAAAACACCACAAGGTATTCAGTAAATTACTTGGTTTTTAATGGCGGATCTTTGCGATCATAAATGTAACTATGAGAAGAAGTACAGAGTAAACTGACCTACAGCAAGGTAAGGTATGCTGGAGTACCTTTCAACTCCTTGATCTTTAACTCCACCTTACACTTTGTTTGTGTTTCTAAAACCGGCCGGCAAGCAAACAGAGGTTCAGTTGACTGATCGGTAAATAAAGCCAGTTTAAACCAAGCTGCCACCCCAGACTGCAGTTCCTCCGGTGTCCACTTCAGGCTGGCTACAAAAGCCCTGGAAGTCAAATAAACCCCCATTCAAACAGACACAGCAGAAATAAACATGTTGGTCCAAAAAAAAACGAATATGGTCTGGATAGCTGATTTCTTTAACGACACAAATTGTATGGAGGTTGAATAGTTTTACAGCTCGTCCTTTTGATATCATAAAGGATAGGAGTTATTCATAATAAGGGGCGAGGCTGGTGTGTTGTAGCTGTTTGTCAGGAGGCTTAAGGCCTGCCTCAGCTTCAGCTCTTTTCCTGTCACTAAGTTGACTGAAAGTTATGTAGAGACAGCATTTCAAATATGGCGACCACAATCGATAGGCTGCAAAAGTCCACTTCAGTAACCAATGGGTGATGTCACCGAGACTGCAGCCATGTTCATTAAGTCTATGGTTTAACACTTTAAAATAAGAGCTCTATCCATCAGCTGTGGGTTTTAAACGGACGAGTCCGACTGATGTCCGTGAAAGTGTCGCAGTGATTTGTGTTTGAGGAACGCAGCGATGGACGACGATCTTTTGACCTTGGCTGAGATGTCCAGAGGCCTCTCTGCTGAGGACGCAGAGGAGAGGTGATGCTTCCGTCGTCGACGCTGGTGCTTCCCATGCATCCACAAAGACTCCACCCTCTTGACTCGTCCTCGTCCTCGTCCTCCTTCTACTCCTCCTCCTCCTCCTCCTCCTATGTCTCCTCCACCCAAAGCGGCCCTCGGTGGAGCTCCCAGCAGCTGGAAGACTTCGGGTGGCGATGTGCGGCTCAAGTACTGCCAGGGCTTCTTTCCCGCCGTGTCCCTCAGCTTCAATTTGGCACCGAACTTGCTAACCAGCAGGCGCATGATGTTCTTGTGGCCGTGGATGGCGGCGATGTGGAGAGGGGTGTGGCCACATGTAGACCTGGCGTTTATGTCGAAGGACAGACCTGCCTTTTCGACTCCATACCTGAAACCGAAGCCAGAGAAGATGGATCAGTACCTGGTTATATAAGGTTTTCTTTGCCTTTATTTAGAGACAGGACAGTGAATAGAATAGATCATCTGCCTGTTTCTTCTATACAACAAAAATGTGAAGGCTCTCGAGGGTTTTTAAGGTAACAGAAACATAACTTATCAAAGTAATAAACACCTCAGACATAAAAAAAAATGACAAGCACTGCGCTGTTAAAACAAGTATTTCTGGAGTTAGAAAAAGTGCTAGGGTCGTACCATAAAGTGTTGAGAACTCTGTGGTCTCCGTGTTTGGCGATCCAGTGCAGCACGGTGAAGCCGGAGATGAAGTCTCGTCTGTTGAGCAGAGACGAGTCCTCTCTAAACAGAGAGTAGATGTCAGGCCACGCCCCCGCCGCCCCCTTCACCAACCAGTCGTGCTCCCTGGACTCCAGAGGAATCTGTGACTGAGGACAGGGGGAAAGAGCAACCTAAACAATGTGTCTCCCACAGATCCATCGCCTTTTGATTTAAATAATCCCAGCCATAAAACCTACATATGCAGACTATAAAGCTTTGAACATTTTTACCTGTCTACTGGAGCCTTCAGGTGGAGCAGTGGAGGAGGAAGTGGGGAGGCTCTTTCCTCCTCTCCCCTCCATCCCTTCTGCCAGGTTGGCGAGGCTGTGGCTGCGAGGCGGCGTGGAACAGGACGACAGCGAGGACGAGGACACGTTGTAATGAAGGCTGAGCGAGGAGGAAATCATGTGGAGGCGGTTCAGACGAGCCGCCTCACTGCCTCCCCCTCCTCCTCCCCGCATCTCCTCCTGCATGAGCTGGTCGAGGTCGGCCCCCATGCTGCGGCACATCCTGCTCCTCAAATGGCTGCTGAGCCGCCTGGGGATCCCCGAGTGGTGCCGCATTGGGGGTGAAGAGGTGGAGCCATCGCTTAACTCCGCCTCTTGGTGGTCGTCATAGAGATCACCTGTGGATTGAAACGTCTTTACTACAGGTGTAACAGGCATGTTGTGACAGTGTTTACTGTGACTGTTGTTACATGGAACATGTTGCAGTAGGTTAAAAATAAATGGTACCATCAGAATCACAAAAAGAGGCTCCTTACTCTTTTGCCAATTTTAACAGTTTTATACCAACATATCTGTCACGTTTTTACAGATAAAGCTTGTTGTGGAAGTATAAACTTAATCTGAACCGACTGACTTCATTTCATTTCAAACGAAGGCTCTGACCTGTGGAGAGTTGCATTGGCATCACACGGGCTGCAGACTGCTGGTTGTCATGAAGTTGATCATTGGAGTGATGGAAAGGAGAAACACGAGCTTTGGGCTCCTGGTCGTCATGGAGATCTCCTGTAGAGTGATGCCTGGGTGCCTGAATTTTACTGACGCCATGTAAAGCTGAAGGCTCCACTTTGCTCTTTTGGGCTCGTTGGAGAACTTCCTGGATTTGAGAATAACCCCTGGTGTTGCCTGATGACACACAAAAAAGTTTAAGAGACAATTGACCGGCAACTTTTTCTGGTCTCTCTACAGCTAGAACTGAAATGTGATTTGCCTCAGAGTTCACATGAAAAGGTTTGCAAAGATTTGATTCTGACTACATTTGTAAGGGGTTTCCTTTTAAAGTATGAAGCCAGGGAGGGTTTTGAAGCCGATCTTAATTGGCTCCCATAGCAACCAGAAGCAAAGGTAAAAACATAAAAAATCACAACCTGTGAAACACAGAACTGCCAGTTATCCTGTGTCTTATGCTGTCGGTAGGGACATCATTTTTTTAGAAAGCTCATGGGACTCACATTTTTTTGCAATTTTTTGCCATGAAATTAAGCTCTAAGAAACCATAAAAAAAATAAAAATAATAATAATTCTTACACCTATGTGGCCAGACTGCCACATAGATGAGAATAGGCACAAAACGTATTACGGGAAAAAAATCAATGCGGCTTCCCGAGAGTGTGAAATTCTATTTAGCAGACACTTTTATCCAAAGCGACGTACATCAGAGAGTAAGTGCGACATAAGTGAGGATCTAGAGAGGAGGAAACAACGTCAGTAAGTGCAACGAACAGCTTTAAGTCTGATCGGTCACAAAGGTGCTGACAGGCAGTGCACAGAGGCCGAGCACAACCTGGACAGCTGTTCTTGAGAGTTCTAATCAGCATCAAAACAATCCTAAAATCGTCATTATCAAACAAAACCATCATCATCGTCACCATCCTAATCAATAATATAATTAAGGTCGTAGGTATTCATGAAAGAGCTGGGTCTTTAGCTTTTTCTTAAAGGTGCAAAGGGACTCTGCAGATCGAATGGAGTTTGGAAGTTCATTCCACCACTGGGGGGCGACAGAGGAGAAAAGTGTCGTTAGAGACTCAGGACCCTGTTGTGAAGGTTGGATCAGTCGAAGCTTTTTCATTTCCATTCTTTAGGGCGAATATTGTCACCGGTCCAACCACATAAAATGATAGACATAGTAGAAAAGTCCAGCCCAGAAACACCATCAAAGACCATCAAAGACACACATACACAAAAAATGACAATAAAGATCTCAAGAAAAACCCTAATATATACTTATTTCTGAAAATAAGGAAAATACAGAAAAATATTTTGGTCTGTCTTACCTGTTCTTACATGTAGATCCTCTAAGCTGCTGTTCCACCCCGATCCTCTGGGGGAGCCAGACATTGGCCAGTCTCGAACGGAGAGGCCAGAGTCAGATGAGGGGGAGTAGATATTGCTAGAGCTCGATGACAACAACCCTTTGTGGCTTTGCTCCACCCCCTGACGCTTTTGCAGCTGCGAGAAACGCTGGTCGTCGTAAACATTGTAGTGTGGCGCCATCTCAGGTGATGGCATATAGCGATCTGATTCCAGGGGTAAGCTGCGTCTGCTGGTCTCATGTTCCAGCGCCGGCCCCGACCACTGTCCTCTCAGCCCCGCCCCTGGATCCATGCTCCAGCCTGGGCCTCCTCTAGGGGGCTGCTTTTCCTCCTCCACATCCTGGATGTAAATCTTAGGGAGCTTTTTATCTGACGAAGAGGAGGAGACGATAGAAGGAACGTCTATGACGCACGGTGAAGAGGCGGAGAAGGCCCTGGCCATGTTCCCCAGAGGAACGCTCAGGGGCCACTCTCCTCCTGCTGAACCACGCCTAACTGGTACCTCCTCTTCTTCCTCATCCGCCTCATCTTCGTCATAAGATACAGCCGATTTGTAGCTCTTTCTGTGTCTGTGGTGGCGTCGGACAACCTGAGCGTTAAGATTGACCTGTTGAGGAGGAGGCTCCTGATGAAGAGGAGGCTCCTGATGAAGAAGAGGCTTCTGTAGAAGAGGAGGCTCCTGATGAAGAAGAGGCTTCTTTAGAGAAGGAGGCTCCTGATGAAGAGGAGGCTTCTTTAGAGGAGGAGGCTCCTGATGAAGAGGAGGCTTCTGTAGAAGAGGAGGCTCCTGATGAAAAGGAGGCTTCTTTAGAGAAGGAGGCTCCTGATGAAGAGGAGGCTTCTTTAGAGGAGGAGGCTCCTGATGAAGAGGAGGCTCCTGATGAAGAGGAGGCTTCTTTAGAGGAGGAGGCTCCTGATGAAAAGGAGGCTTCTTTAGAGAAGGAGGCTCCTGATGAAGAGGAGGCTCCTGATGAAGAGGAGGCTTCTTCAGAGGAGGAGGCTCCTGATGAAGAAGAGGCTTCTTCAGAGGAGGAGGCTCCTGATGAAGAAGAGGCTTCTTCAGAGGAGGAGGCTCCTGATGAAGAAGAGGCTTCTGTAGAAAATGAGGCTCCTGATGAAGAGGAGGCCCCCGATGAGTCGGCCCCCGACTCATCGGATGAGTCGGGGGCTCCTCATGAAGACCTCTTTCAGCCTCCCTCCCTCTGAGAGGTACTATAGGGATAGCTTCTTGGTGATGTCTGACTGCAGCTGCTACAGGTTTTAACCTAGGATCTAGGGGGGCAAAACCAACCTTCTGTTGCCCTACTTTACTGCTCCAATCTTGGGCATTAGGATCAGAGAAGTTGGGGGTCTTTGGATCTGCCTCCCTCCCTCTGAGAGGTTCTTTAACCGGTATTTGCTGTCTGGTTTCTCCATGATGTCTGACTGTAGAGATAACAGGTGTAATCACAGGAGGCACAGGGCCAAAACCCATCATATTCTGTCCGATTTTAGAGCTCTGTTCTGGGCCAGAAGGCTGTGAACTCCTGGGGGGTCTGACCTGCTGCTGGTGGAACATAAACTGCTTTGTTGATATCCGGGTGCTGTTTTAGATTTAAATTAGTGTCAACATTGTTGTTGTTGTTCAGCATGATCCCAGCTGCAGGGAGGATTGTTTTCGTGGCGGTTATTCCCAGCGGGGCGGTGGCTGTTACCTCCCTGAGCTGAGGTTTCTGCCGAGGCTTCTCCGCGCTGACAGCCGTGCTCCCTCGCGAGTTACCCGGGGAGGGCTCTCCCTTCATCCCGGGGGAGAGCCGCGGAGGCCCGGAGGAGCCCCCGTCACCTCCGCCCGGGACTCTTCCTTTGAATTTCCTCCTGAGAATCACATAGGAGACGCCGTCGAGCTGCTGGACCGTGGCCAAGGTGTTCACATACTTTTTAAAGAGATCCCGGTACCGGTCCCGGTCCGGATTATCCCGGATAAAGTTCCTGAAGTGCAGAACCAGGTCCGCGTTTTTCACCGAGCCCCCGCCGCTCCGGAGGAACTGAAGCACCGTGTCCTGGGTCAAATCTGTGGCCATTCTGGTCCAAACGTGTCCCGCTTTCTGTCTCCCTCTCTCCCTGCTGGTTTCAAAGGTCGGGGAGCTTTTTAGTTTCTGACAGACTGGATCTCAAACTCCGCCCACCGCAGGTATTTGAGTACAGCCTCACCTGCTGGCTGCTGCATTCCTACAGGTAACCCGGATGTGTCTGATTGCTGGCTCCTGTTCCACTTCTACTGGGACCGGAAATATACTAGGTTTATTGTTTAATATTTGCTCTACATTAAAAAATATTAACAAGAACATCAATCAAAATATTTCAAGTTTTGTGTAGGTTACATTTAACAAAGTTTTACAAGTTTGTTTAGGCCAGTGCCCTTGAAAGAGACTCTTTCAAGGGCACTGGTTTAGACTAATGAATATTTTTTATACTGATTTAAACATTTCACAAGAGAATAAAATCAGTCTACGGGATGAATATAAAAACAGAAAATAAAGGATTGCTAACAGTTTGATGTTTTCTCCTGTGGTGGAGTTCAATAGATTTGTATGGAAGAGGATTAGGGCCAGGCATAATAAATAAATATGAGGAGGATTATTTTTTCAATATGTAACACATGAAAAAAGTAAAAAAAGAAATATATATATTCAAGACTAATGTCGAAATTTCACGAAATTTGGATTTTTTTTTTACCCTCAACTTTTTTTTCTCAAAATTGTATTTCAACTTGTTTCTCGTCATTTTGACTTTATTCTCAAAGTGCATAATGGGGAAAAAATCTACCTCTTATTATTCATTTCTAATAACTGGCCCTTATCCTCTCCCGTAGACTCGAGCAAACATTTTAAATTATTAGTGTCTTTGTCCAAATCCAGGTCTAATTTGAGATTATTAAAATAATCTAAATTCCCTCATGAATACATTTTTTAAATACAATTCCACCACAAATAAATGAAGGGATGGATATTTGTTCCCTCACCACCAAACACAAAACCAAACTCTCCCGCAATGTTATACAGGCCAGCAAAATAATTGGTTCATCCCAGCCTCCTCTTTCTGATCTGTATAACTGCTCTGTGATCAGGTAAGATACCCTGATCACAGGTAAGATACCCTGATCACAGAGAACCCCTCCCACCCCCCTCCACCCTGATCACAGAGGACCCCTCCCACGCCCTCTACCCTGATCACAGAGGACCCCTCCAACCCCCTCCTACCCTCCTTCCAGTCACTGCCATCAGGCAGACGCTACAAAGTCCCTCTGGCCCGGAAAAACATCTACAAAAAATCCTTTATTTCCTCTCAGTAATAACCACCCTTAGCAATAAATTAAAGCCTTTTAGTCAGAGGAGAATTTCTGTCACTGTTGGGACAGACAATAAGGTTTATCTAATCTAATCTAAGGGTGCGCCTGTAGGTGGGAAAACTTGAAGAAGACACTGTGTGTGTGTGTGTGTGTGTGTGTGTGTGTGTGTGCGTGTGTGTACTTGAAGAAGACATTGAGTCCTTTACGAAACATTTGTTTATTTTGCAAAAACCAGGAGCTGTTCTTTAATCGTCCTTCTTTCATAAAGAGAACATCCAACATCGTTCAATAACAAAACCGGAAAACGTTTCAGATATTGTGCTGTGCCTCTGAAAACAACGTTAATAAAAACACTCAATAATCAACAGTAAAATCTGGATAATTGATGAAAACTTAAGGCAGTTCGTTTGTCGTCTAATGTTCACAGAGTACGAGAATATTTGAAAAAGGTGCTCCTAAAAAAACTAAAACAAACAGAACATGTAGTTGAAGAATGAACAAGTGTAAAAAGAGATAAAAACATCCGCTGATCAGAACTTCAGCTGCTTGAAAGCCTCTCTCTGTATCCAACAGATTGGATCATTAAAGAGGAAATATTGATGTTGTTGTTTGTGCCGTTTGGAGTCCCCGATCAACGAAACAGAAGGGATGCAAAATGGCACGGACTACAGAAATATAAAAGTGATGATTGCGTTTTCTGACCCCTTATTCTTAAATCATGATGAGTGATAATGACCTCAGATTGTGATCCTGTCGTAATCCTGATTATTACACCTCGTTTTCATTCTCTTCACAGAATTTATCTGTGACGTTTATCATTTCGACATAAATAAATACTTCATGTTTTCACCACAAACATTTTTTCAATGAAGTTTTCCTTTTTTGTGACCCTAGTTAAGATACCTCCCGTTCCACGAGGGCTTTTTAAAACAGGTTTAGAGGAAAATCAGCTAAATTGAACACGACTGACAGATTTCTTCACTTTGAGAAAATAACCACGATGATGTCACAGTGATGTCAGCACTTTTGATTACGCTGATGAAGGCCTAGTGCTGAAATGCGTCTTGCTGCTCTGACACTGACTCGGGCTCGGTGCACTGACATTCAGTGTGCTGATTTTTCTGTCTTTTTTTAGTCTTGTTGCGGTCGTGTACCTGGATCTGTGTTTCCTGCCCAGTGTGCTCCTTTTTTTGCTGTTTTTAGCACTTGTGATTGGCATTGAGAGTTTAAACTGTAACTAAAAACCTGAACTGTACGATGAAGTATTAACGCCACAAAAACCCCAGAGATTTCAGGTTTAAAGTCGTAGTAGAAAAAACCTTTGCACATCCATTTCATTAGACAGGTGCGTATCAGAACGATGTGTCCATCAAAAACGTAAAGGTAACACCTGGGAATTAAAGGACTAAGGATTAAACTTCTTCCTCTTGTGAATTCGGGGATTGACGGGACAGTCATTTTAATCTCAACGATTGAGTCATTATTTATCATTTTCACATCATTTTGTGTTCTTTATGATTCTGGAAGTTGTGGCATTTTATGGATTTTAAATTATATTAATTTCAAAATAAAAGCGGCTGATAAATATTTAGAAGTTCAGGTTAATGTTGCTTTCATGCCTTTAGAAAAACTTCCACACTAACCGTGGAAAGGAGAGGGAAAAAGTTGAGTATTGGACAAAACAAAACGTCAAATGGGAACATAAATAAAGGAGATGTTTTTTTTATATCTCCTCTGGGGAAAATCTTTGGAATCTTTAATTATTTTTTCTTACATTTAGTGTTTCATTTACTTTTAGAGAGGCACAGTGACAAGGTTATGATTCAGTGTTCATCCAGCTGCAGACAGTAGTTAAAAAGTGCTCCAGGCGTACAGACAGTAGTGAGAGTAGTAGTAGTGTTACAGTGAATATTACAAAGCAGCAAACCCTTCAGGATCTGTGCCCTCAGTTTGACTCCAACAGTGTCCCTCTGAATTTTGGTGTTTGTTAAAAACGTACTGTACATGTGCGAAAGCTGAGCAGGTCTTCTCAAAGTCCCTGCTCACTTCATATTGTCGCTGTAAAACAAGGCGTCCCAGGGGGAGCGTTTAAATGTTTGAGGCTCCTGAAAGCACCATGAAAGTAGTTTAAAGATCTCTGTGGAAGGTTCATTTTCATGGGACCATCTTTTACATAATTTGGGGTCCAACAGCTGCAATGTAATCATTCAGGGTGTATGCAGCTTTAAAGTACGTCCACAAAACGTTCTTGTTTTTTCCACATGCAGGCTCAGATTGTCCAACAACAAAACAGGAAAGAAGAGAAAGACATATCACTAAGACTAACATGTAGTTTTGAAACATGAAACATCGGTTATATCGCTCTCTTCAAAGCCACCAAAGACCATTAACAAAAGCTGTAATCGTAACCTTGCAGAAAATTAGTGTTTGACTATACTGTAAATATTAATGGACGAAGCCTGAGTGACGTCACCCATCTGTTACTGCAGGGGGATTTGGAGTCCCATCGATGACTGTCTCCGTGCTGGAAATCCTCTCACCCTAACTTCAGGTCAACCTAACGACAGGTTGAGAGCTGGAGCTGAGGCGGGTTTTAAGCTCCTTAACAAACAGCTACAACGTGCCCACCTGTCAATCAGGTCAGCTGCGTGCCTTATTGAGAATAACCCTTATCCTTTGTAAAATCCTAACTGATGAGTTATCAAAAAATCCCATCCCCCCCCTACAGTGTGTGCCGATCGAGACTGAGCTAATCACACAAATTTAGTTTTTTAGTCTTTGTCGACAGGAGGGACGAAAAAGTTCCTCACAGGAGCTTTAACTAAACAATAGTTTAAGGGGTCCTTACTGTGATGTTGTCGGACAACTGGACTAAAACCTGAGTACATCAGTGACAAAAAGAACTTGTAGTGGACGTACTTTGATTCGTCACTTTCTCCCTGAAAGATTTTGTTGCACACCTTCCTGCCTGTTTCGGTGCTGCAGGCTGAAGCAAACATAGAGGAGCAACTACAAAACTTTTTGTCCCTATAGGTCACATTCTCCCCAAATTATGTAAAAAAATAAATAAATAAATCAGGGCCCAGGTTTGATAAAAGATGGATAACTGTTTATAATCTCGATCAGGACTTTGAAATATAATCATTACTTCATAAGTTAAAGCTGAAATGTTACATTAACAGCGTTAACTCCTGCTTTCATCGTTACTGTTTGATGTTTATAGATATAAAATAGATATTGAAACCAAACATATCAGTTATTACAACAGCGACAGTAGTATTAAGATGTGAAATATACAGAACAACACCTGTAGTCCCAACAGAAATGACCTCTGAAGTATTCGACAAAGAGTATCTGAACTAAAATACACCTGATGACCCATAAAAATCATGCTGGAGAACAGAGAACGAGGGTTGGCAGAGACGTTGGCAGCAGTCAGTGTAGTAGTCCACACGGCGGTGGCTGCTGATGTTGAGGCGAACAGACGTGTAACGTAAAGTCAGGTGTAAATAAAAGGAGGCACATTAAAGGTGTTTCCTCTTCTTCATGTGTGAAGTCTGCATAGTTATCTCAGTGTGATCAGAGCCGGCTTCAGGCCCGCTATCCTTCATGTAAAACTCTTTTTTAGGAGCCATTTGTCTTTTCTTTATTTCCTGCCCTTCGCAGTTTGTCTGTGACATCACAGTGATGTCACAGTGGTGGACCTGACCGAGAGGGCGGGGGCTGGAGTAACAGAAGGCGGGAGAAGTGTAGGAATAGGAGAAGAGCAATTAGCGGGGCTGGACGACAGGAACGGAAACCCTCTCGACCAGCCGTGAGCCTCCGCCACTTCCTGCGGCAGGCTTTCAACCAATCGCGTCAGCTGGTCCTCCCCCTGCCGTATAAGGTCATCGAGCTGCCGCTGGCGAATCAAGAGGGAGGGTTTGGTGCTGACAAATAGGCGGTAGTCCTGCAGCTGCTGGTCGGTGAGGTAGCCGGACAGGGTGGCGTGGACGACACGCTGTCGTCGGTCCAGGTTCTCCTTCAGCTCCCGGGCGTCTTCCGTCTGACAGAGGAGGAGGGAGCGCTTGTGATGGAGGGAGTCCTGAGGAGGAGGAGGAGACAACAAAATATTATTTTTAGATTACAAAGAAATCAGAAAAAGTAAACTTCTTTCATAAACATTTTCAATCCAAGAGTGCTACCACGAAGCTCTGTGCTGTACAGAGAGCATTATTTGATAGGTAGCTTTTAGTAAAGAGCAGCTCTATTAAGTGCATAAAGATCACACCAGTTGTTCACCAGTCACAGGATTTAAACCTCATCGTACCTGCCCTCTCACTTGCTAAAAATGTACCTGACTTATACCTGACTGTTTTTGAACATCAGCTCAACCCAACTTCACCGACCTGGATTTTTACCACGGAGTCAGGGCAATGATGAGAAAAGTCCATCCTCTCCGTCTTTTGCCTGCTCCACTTTTCAGAAAATGTGTGCTCAATCAGGCCATTTGGAGATTTTCCCTTCATGACATCACAAAGGGCAGTAACCCCTCCCCCAGGTGGGTGACACTCCCACAGCTAGGTGTTTGTTCTGCCCTCTGAGTCTGCCTTCTCACCGTAAACAATAGGACATGGAGCGAGAAAGCCCGAGACACACAAGCCCTTCCAGAGAGGGGCGTGGTCAGACACAGCTCATTTACATTTAAAGCTACAGACACAGAAACAGCCTGTTCTGAGCAGGGCTGAAATAGAGGGGTTTATAGACATGATCAAATACAGGATCAGAGTGGATTTAGAACAAGAAACTTCACACATGTTTTGGGGAGCTCTGAGACTTATTTACACTAAAGAGGAGGAGAATATGTGACCTTTAAATGAACTCTGTTTCATAGCCAGGTAAATAACCTTCAAGGTATTTCAATCAGTCATAAATGATTAACAGCTTTAAAAATAACTCACTACATGACTTGTGTTGTGATGATCTGATTATCTGACATCATCCGTGAGGACAAAGCAGTAGATAAATGTGTGAAAGTTAATGTTTGATCGGCGAGTTCCCTGATACGCTTCAACACTGTGATTCATTTATCTCGACAGTAAACATGAGCAGAAACAGACTGACTCTGTCTCTCTCTCTCTCTCTGTGTGGTCCTTTATGTTGTTTGAGTTCAAGGATGAAGATCTTTCATTTGTCCCATTGTGTTGTCAGAGCTCTCCTTAAGAACACACAACGTAATCAAGGACTCTGTATCTGATTAAATCTAAACGGATAGATGAGGTTTATATCCTATAATCTACAACACCTAGAAATAAATACCATCCAACGACCTGCAGTTGTTAAAGTCACAGGAGATGTAAAACCCAGGTAAAGCTGGGGCGTCAGCCTCAGCCAAACCCAGGATATTGTTATAACCACACCTTCACTGAATTAACGACCCATTAAAAGATTTAAATCACAGTCGTCAAAATGTTCCTCTTTCAATACCAGGTACCACGCATTTTAATACGAATTAAGTGTGAGACAGGTAGATCCTGTGTGTCTCACCCTCTCCTCGGCTGCTCCCTCCTGCGTCAGCTCCTCTCTCTCCAGAGCGAGCAGAGAGCGGTCGATTCTTGACAGCCGGCTGCACAGAGACAGCAGCAAGTTCACGATCTTCTCCAGATCTCCTGCAAAAAAACACAACAACAGCATCTCAGATTCAGGTGCATCAGCAAAGCATGATGGGAGCTGTATATTTGAAAATATCAATTAAATCATCTTTGTTTCGTCGTACCGATGAACATGCTGTACTTGTCCCTCTCGTTGGGTTTGAGGCGTTCCTGCACCAGCGTCTCGATGCTCGCTCTCAGCGCCTGGTGACTTCTCTGCTCCTCACTCAGCGCCTCCTTCTCCCGCCGCAGAGCCGCTACGCTGCTCCTCAGAGCCTCACACAGCTCCACCTGCAGAGAAGTATTCATGTGTTTTACCTGCACAACTGCTGTGAGGTTTCATCTAAATGCTACCTGAACATGGCGGAAGGAGGGCAAATAGCTTAGCGCAAATGTAAAGATTATCAGACCAGATTCATGCTACATCCAAGATCTTCATATACTTCTTTTTTAAAAGATGTTTCTATTAGTTTCTTTTGTACTTTGCTGTTATGTTTGTCTGTCTTCTCCGGCCATTTTCATTCATTTAGTACAAAGAGTTTCATATCAAATCTTTCCGTTTACCTTCCTGGTGTTGAGGTCTTTCTCTTCCTCATCCAGATCGGTCTCCTTCCCCCGATCTGCCGCTGCACTCTGAGCAGGATCACAGACGCCATCTTGGATTCTGGAACAAGAACGATAACAATAAAAAATAAAAACCCTATATTTGTAGCTTGTGCATTTGTTTATCTCAGCCTTCTCATGTTGGATGAAATAGAAAAACACACTGCTGCGGTTGTTTGCCAAGAAGAGACTTTGTTAATATTTTAGTAATTAAAGAAAAAAAAGAAAGAGATAGTGAACAAAACAAGGACACGCAAAAAAAGATAAAACAAGGACGACTATCTGGACGTTTTCAATAATATTATTTGATGCTATTTACTGTTTCACAATATTAAGTTTTTGAGTACTTTTATACACAATAAGTTGAAAACCAATGAAGAGTACAGCCTCCAGACTTTATTAACAATTAACATTTGTAATTTTCTATCAATTAATGAATAAAAACATATGAATAATAACAAAAAAAGATCGATTAGGGAAGAGGCTCTTTCTTAGTAATTATTTTGCAGAAATACTGTAGTATCAGCTGTGGCCACAAGGTGTCAGTGTTTGTCTAGCTTTATATGCAGCAGGAGGTCTGTAGTCGTGTCTGCCTGTCTGTCTGTCTGTCTTCCTGATATTTATTCGAGCGGTCAGATGTGGGTCAGGTTTGTCTGTCCAAAAGGTGCAAATAAGAGGACAACAAAGTCCCGTCAGTCTCTGCAGACACAGAAATATTTATCCAATGGGCACCATAGCTTAAATCAGTGACGTTGTTTATTTGATTTATCCAGAGTCACTGTGATTAGAAACTCTCACACAGGTTGATCTGGTCTCACCCGGGGCTGACAATCCTTAAAACTGTCAGACTGGCTAACCTGGTTTAAACCTCGAGTTATTCAAACAGATCTGCAGCTGTGTTCACTGATGACTGTTTCCCTGGACAAAGAAAGAATAGGCAGCAGCCATTGAGGTGGACACCCATGGTCAAACCTTACGCCTCTTCTGCTATGTGATAAAGCTACAAAACTAAATATATGTTGCTTCATCATCTCACTCTCAGACGTTACTCCTCGATCAACTCACTGATACCCACAGGAGTAAACCAGCAGAGACTTAAACCCTTTTCACACGTGTCCTGAAAATGTCAGGCTGCCCCTGAAATCTTCCTGCTTTTTCACATGTGCAGCTCACAGCAGGACACTTGAGGGAGGGGAATTTTGGAAAAAACCCACCATCCAAACTGCAAATGAAGGCAGCATAACAACGATTAGCTAGAGGTCAAAGCATAATCACAACTCCCTTCAACTCGTGATAAATGATGCTGCTGACTTCATGTGTTTGCTTTCTTTTCAGCCATGAAGCATTCCTTTCCTGAACATCACGTTCGCCATCAAACCCAAACACACTGAAGATGTCGCTGACTCTAAAGGCCACGACATGCAGAGACAGCAGAGGCCAGTGTCAGCAGCTGATAGGAGGAGGAAGCTGTCAGCAAACACAACAAGAGTGACAAACGCTGGTTTACAGGAAGTCCTTTTCCCCCTCCTAATGTTCCTGTTATCTTTCTGCTACATTAACTCAAATTCTGGTCAAACATTAAACATGAAGGTCTTTATCGCCATCTTACATAAAGCACTTTAAGGACATTAACGTGATCGTCCTCCAGCTTGAAACAACATCAGTCTGTGTTGTTCCAGTGTTGACAAAGCTCTACATTTTCAGTTTTAACCTCACTTCATTGAACCTCCTGCGTTGCACTATTGTTTTGACTACAGTGGTGAGTAGATCAGTAAGAAGAAATCACCAGAGATTTGCCTTAACTTTGGAAAATGAACTACTCCTTTATATCTCAAGCAAACAAGGATGGTAAAATCTGAGCTGGAGGGGAGTAAACATTGATTCGCTGCAGTCTTCGTGTTTCCCTCTTCAGTCAGCTCGTTTCCCAGTTGGCTTTTGTTTTGTTCACTTGACAATCCACAGAGTGCACACTCGACAGTCCTAGGGGTTCCCCTAATACAACAGGAGTTTCGATCGTACATATATGATGAGAAATTGGGCAGCCCTTACGTTCTTACGAGATCATTGTATCACTCTTAACACCTCACACTACAGGAAATATCTTGACAAGATAATCTAAAGAACCATCAAAGAATCAGGACTTTGCTTAGGATTGCTGGAAGGGGGGAATCGGGCCCAAAATGGGACTGATTATATTGTAGTGTGTACCCCGCTTTAGTTTTTCTAAATTTAAGGGCAAAGTCCAAGTGGGACCCAAATGGGTTTAACTGGGTTTATATGTGGGACCCAGCTGGGTAACTGAACCAGGGCACAGCCACCTTTGCATTCTTAATTCCCATGGAGTCATCACATGGGCTGGCTCAAACGAACGGCCCTTGTTTGGATCCATACAGGGCTAAAAATGTACAAATGCATCCAACTCAGGATGGACTACATTACTGAAGATTTCTGTCTAAATGGTTTGCCCATTTCCAGCCAATGTACATTTCTAAAGGTCAGCCACACAGACAACACCCAGTTGAAAGTGGCCCATTTAAGCCCCACTTGTACATGGTGTCAAAGTTACCTGTCATCCAGTCGGCTACTGCCTCTGCGTTGCCATGGAGATTTGCCAACCACTCTGCTGTTTGGAAAGATGTCCTCCATGAGGTCTACAGTGGATTTACCTCCCCATGTGTCCAGGAGGGGCGACAGAGAGTGATCCTGTAACACCTGGATAAAAGGAAAAATCAAAATCAAAGTATGTAGTACAACAAATGTATAGTTGGAATTTATTATAATGACAGACGTAAAGTCACGACTATGTATAAAGACTGTGGAGGTCCAAGGGAGGGTATGACACGCAAATTAAAGTATTGCAGAAAAAAAAGACGAAGAACAAGGTAGAAGAACATTTAAGTTAGAGAATAGTAAGATAACAACAGGCAGAGTGAAAATAAGGTACAACAAAAAAAAGGGAGAGGCAGAAAGGTAGAGTAAGACAAAGATAAATGCCTCTGGGAGTGATGGCTAACCTGTAGGGCATTCTGTTGTAGCCAACACTTAGCATTAAACAAATTCCAGTCAGACTTCCTTTTCTGTTCGCTGCGTCGTTTACAGTCCAATTAGCATCTTAAGAAGCGACCGTTTGTTCAGATCATAAGAGAAGTGAAACTCTCTGCAGAATAAACACTGCGGTTTCTTGGTCCACTACATCCACCTGAGCAGCACTGGTTGATCTGTTTCTGGTGAGTCTCAGTCTAACTGTAAATATTAAGTTACACAGTAGATTCATTCTGGATTACCTCAGCTGTATGAACCCTTTTTTCTGCATACACCAAAACTTCTGCTGACATGTGATTGGTCAATACTACTCAGACTAAAAACATGAATTGGAACAGTTTCCATACTAACATCCAGACCCCTGCCTAAAGCTTCTACACTTCATGTACAAACCCTAAATAGAGATTGAGTTTGAAGTAGACATTGAATGTTTATTGCTGAGGCACAGAGTACGCACCAGCCGTCGGGCTAGCTCCTCCACTCGCAGCTCCTCTGATGTCTTTTCCCTCTTAGGTAGGGGCTGATACTCGAGACCGAAGCTGTCCTCGGTTGGAGTGTATGTGTTGATGGAGTTGATGGTGGTGGGCTTCGGAGTAGGAAAGTGGCTGAGCACAGGTGGAGGAAAGACAGAGGAGGAAGGGGACGTTGGAGGGGAGTGCAGGCTTGAGTTTCTGTTGGGAATGATGGAGTTGTTTAAAACCTCGAAGGTAGGACTGGATACAAGGGAGTGGACAGAAAAGGAGTTAGCAGATAAATAAAAACATTTGAGCAATGAAATGATTAAATTCATGTTTGAATTTAGTTTGACAAACCTTTCCAGAGTCAGGTGTCCAGCTTCTTGCTCCATCTCAGCAGGAGGAGGTGGAGGAGGGAAGTCCTCCTCCATGTTCATCTCATTGACCGGCAGATGAGATAACGGATGAGCCGGATTTTGGAGGAAAACTTCATCATACTCCTCCTGAGACAAGCCTGTCTTAAGTGGGGGATGATAGTCGGTGGGGCTAATAAGGTTCGACTCAGAGATCCGGAGTGAGGACAGGCGATGTAGGGAGAACGGGGGAGGAGACGGCGTGCTCTCCCTCATGTTTGGTTGGGCTGAAAGCGTCACAGATGAAACTCGTTCATTTTCCGCAGATTGCCCTCCTCTCATTTCCAAACTGAACGCTCTTTCTCTGTACACGTCCTTTTCAGCATCTTCTAAAGTGCCGGCGTCACCCAAACTGTGTCTCGTCTGTCTGTCCATCACCCGGGTTTCACTGTAGGCGGGAGTGTTGTCAGCATCACCTGTGCTTGTTCGTGGGAGGCCGGGGAAGGTGATGGCGTCTAGATTGGCCTGGCTCAGCCTCTCGTTAGCATGCCACTCAGTGCTGCCTTCATCCTCAAGCCCTGGTGGAGAGAAGGGACAGGGCAAGCCAACAGACGCGGCCAGGGTGGAGGTGCTGTTGGCCCTTTGTCGCTCGCTGTTTCTCTGTCGCTCTCTCCGAGTGACAGGAGTGTGGGAGGAGCCAAGGTCTAGGGTTAGAGCAGAAGGAAGAGTAGAAGTGTGAATATAAAGGGGATTTTTTAAAAGTTATGTTGTGTTTGTGATAATTGTTGGATTTTTGTGGAACGCTAAGCTGGACAAAGGTGTTGTCTTGAGTCTGTTGTGAATAATGTCGAGGCAGCACATCTCCGCAGCATTATTTTGACAGGTGCTTTGGCCTCTAATTTGTCTCCCCGGGAGAGAACGTTTGCTCATATGGGGCTCAACAGTGTAATGTGGGAGTAGAAATCTGATTAATTTCCTTCGTAGCAAACTTGCTTATTTGCCATACTGTCATAACCACCCGAGGTAGACTTACTGCGAGCGACCTGAGTGTGAAACGATGGTTCATGCTCCTGCAGAAGACACACGTTTGGATGATATCAACCTCGTTTTAGAAAAACGGGGAAAAGAACTACGCTACCCACAATCCTAGAGTGTCACAGAGATGTCTCTGACTGGTGGAGCCCGCTGTTATCATGGACATTTTTGTCAAACTTTGTCTGTCAGGTACTACAGCTGACGTTGCTTTAAGTTCAACACACTGTACACAAGCATCAATATGTTACAACATAGTTATAAGACTACAGTAAAAAAGAATGCTAAAAGAAGGTCCATGTACGTTTAGAAAGAAGCGCCCTAAACTATCGTTTGTTGGGCATCTTTGGAATCGCAATGGATTGTGGGATGTGTAGTTTCTTCACTCCCAGAAAATAATATGTACACAGTCTTGTACCTTTGCCCTTTTTCTCAGGTTTTTTTTTGCACTGTATCAAATGTTTTATTGTCACGAGACATAAAGAAAAGTAAGAAGTCACTGTTGAGCTCTATTGCAAGTTTACTGAATCAGATCTAATATATGCAAAAAAACTTAAATGGGAAAGAAACATATACGTAGTCTCAGTGATGTCCCCCATTGGTTTCTGAAGAGCGAACGATAGCGGCCGCCATATTGGAGTTTTTTTAAACAGGTGTTTAATTCTGCTGTAAAAATAGACATTTTGATATGTGACATAATGCGGATTCCTTGGCTCTTGCAGCCAGCCTCAAGTGGACACTCGAGGAAATGCAGGTGTTTGCACTTCCTCATTGGCTTCATTTTAAACACTGCTTGGCATAAACGCAACAGTCCTCTTTTTTATGATCTATATTGCACATTTTCCTTTCCCTTTATCACACAGGGTGTGGTTGTAAGAGGTGAAGGGATTTCTGTCAGTCTCACCTTCTGAAGGCCCCGCAGGCTGGACGGTGATCAGGCTGTTGTGTGACTGTTGAGAAGAGACGGGGCTCTCTGATGTGTGAACGTCTGCAGGTCTGAGAAGAAGGAAAAAACAGGTCAAGAAGGAATAAAAGGCAAATATTCAAACTTTTATAATGTCAAGTTAAAGCTTGACTGTGTCAGAGAGAAACGCCAAAGAAAAACATTGTGAGGAAAACTGACACAAAGAATCCAGGATAAGCCTTTTCACTTATTTCTCAGTGATGGATTACGACACTTACCAGAGGAATGGGGTACGACTTGTTAAATGTTATAAAATGGCAGACACAGGCATCAAACTATTTCCCTAAATAGCTTAAAAGAAAATCGACCTTGAGAAGCGTAGCCTCAACATCTATAAGTGTTCTGGGCAGACTTCCCATACTGGCTCTACATTTTTTTTGTCTACAAATGATAAATGTTGTAGTTGGATCACTGATTAAAATGTAAAGTGTCAGGGTCAGAGCTCTGTAAACAGCAGTGCATGGTGCGTTCATGTTCCTGGTTATTTTCAGACTCCAGTTAGCTCTATACAAACACGCACTCAAAATTCTTGTAGTGAAAGAAAACATTTTTAAGAGTTTCAGATTGATTATTCCTCACGGCCTGGAGTTTATTTCTCTGTCACTGCGCCAGACAATTTTCTCCTCCCTCCTTTGACTCCTCTCCTCCACTCCTCCTCACATTGACCTCATGTGAACTCTTTTTCCGTGTTGCTCCACCTTTATTTTTGTCTCACCAGTCATCTGATCCCTTGGTTTCCTTTCCTTTCTACCTCCACCCCTTCACCTCAGAATCCCCTTTTACCTGTCCTCAGCTGCCTCGCTCCTCTTCTCCTGCTGTCATATCAAAGTAAACTCCCTCCTTCCTCCTCGGGAGCTCAACGATAATCTGCATTAAAGCTTCCTGGAATTTAATTCCGGACTGTTTGGTGAAAAACATGCTGGATATATACGTACACAAACTCCCTTTTCTCCGTATTGACACCTGTTATTGTAACTCATCTGCCTTTTTTGTTTATTCTCCTCTTCTCCTTTCATTTCCTCATTTCTCTCCTCCTGTCATCTCTCCTACTTGCCACCATGTTTTCTCCATTCAGCGCTGTTCTTTCTCTCCTCTCACATTATCCCTCATTTCTCTCGCTGTGGTTTAACCTCCTCCACATCTCTTCCACTATTTTTCACTCGACTCAGACGTCTTCACTCTTTCCTCCGTCCTCCTCGTCTCTGTCCACACCCTTACATTTCTTTAATTCCTCATCTTTCTACTTCTTTCCGGTGTCACTCTCTTTTTTCACCAAACCTTTCACTTCATCTTTGCAACTTTATCCTTCTCCTTCTTCCACCTTTTCTCACTCCTGCTTTCCTTCCCTCCTCCTTTTGTTATTAGCCCCTCCCCTTATTTCTTCTTTTCCAGTTATTCCCTCCTTCCTCCAACTCCTTTTCTCTGTAATGTCACACCACTTCATTCCCTCTCCCTCCTTTAACCTCGTCCCTCTCTTTCTACCTCTCATCTTCTCCCTCAGTCCTCCTCACTTTCTCATCTGTTATCTCTGCTTCTCATTTCTCCTCCATTTGCCTACCTTTTCCCTCCTTCCCTATCTATCTATTTTTCCTTCTATGTTTCATCCCCGTCTATCCCTCTCCTTCTCTCCCTCTCTCTCCCTCTCTTCATCGTCTGCAGCAGGACTCGTCGACTCTTAAGGCGACAGCTGGTTTTAAAACAGCAAAGCTTGCTGACATCCTGTTACGGAAGAGAGCTAAAATATGAGAACAAATATGATCTGAATGCCAATGATCCTTCAGTTCTCTGACAGTAAACAAACAGCAGTCTGACATTTTGGCTCAAGCAGTTTCTCACAAACCGATCACCCGACAAAAAAACATCTGTGCGGAAAATATGGATGCTCAACTTAACCGTCTCTCAGCCGCTTTTTAAGTGTTGTTTTATAATTTTAAATCTCTTTCTCCTGTAGTTTTCCACCTTTAACAGTTTATTCACCAACAAAGACGCCATGAATAACATGGCAGGGAAGGATAGACAGTGGTACAGATGGGACTCACCTGTCTGCAGCCTGAGAGCAGCGTCTGTCTTCAGAGATGAAGACACCGAACATCCTGATGTCACCTGGAGGAAGGTCCTGAAACACGCAGACAGAGTTAGGTTAGGTCACTTTATTTGTACCTGTTGGTAGATTCGGTTTACAGTGAGTGAGTCGGCCTCCTCCTTCAAACACAATCAACAATCAAAGTTTGAACATTTTGAATTCTGCCAAATGTTTAAATTTTACAACATCAAGACGACAAAAGCAGACACCCTGCAGGGAGCTCTATTGTTTGTAGCAGGTGGACAGTTTGTCCGTTTGTCTGTCTGAACTCTAATGATGTTTACGTGACTGAAGCGGCTCTGATCACTGAAGGAGATTTGACTGCATTCTTTAAAGAACTCTATCGATGTGTGTATGATGTATGTATATGTGTGTGTGTTATCTTTGCTATCATCCATATCGGACAGCGCCCAGCCACCGTCCCCGGCTCTCTGGCACCTCACAGGAAACTGAGGATTCTGGGTATTTCCTGTGTGACTCAGGGCTCAAATGTCCCTTCATTAAAATGCTGCAGACTCAATGGAGCACGGCAGAGGGGAGCACATATGTTGTTTAATGGAGAAATGTCTTTTCCAGAGTCATTTGAAGAGAATAAAGCAGTATTACAATGGTGACATAAGTCGCATGTTTAGCTGCTTTGGAGACACTGGCCTCAGATCCAGCGTCTAATTCCCGAGAAAAGAAAACCAAATAAAAAGTGTTTTTTCTGGCCTCCATCTGAGTAACAAGCATCTCAGTAAAATTCTTCTTTTATGTTCCTTTTGCAGCACGATTTGCCAACGTTATTTGGCCTATAGGTCAAAGCATGTGGCGTATTTAAAGTCATTTGCATGGTTCTTAATGGGTGGAGACAAAGCAGGCCAAGTTAAATCTCTGTGCTTAAGTACTTTCCAAATTTCGTGAGTACGCCAGCTTTAGTACTAAGCTGCACAGTCTTTTAAACGAGGCCCCAGGTGTCTTTCCCTCAGAGTCAACCTGAGAAAGACACCTGCTGATTGTTTAGTAAGTAATGAAAAAAAAATCACAAATAAAGAACTAATAATAAATTCCAATTTAGACAAGATTCAGAAATTCTGGGCTTCAACACGTAAACTCCTGGTAGTGGTGCAGTGTTACCTGGTTCAGACTCTCCACCATGGGAGTGGAGAGGGATCTGTAGTGGTGAGGAGACGTCAGTTTCTCCTCCGTTCTCTCCAAGAGATCCTCTGCAGAAGCCGACTTTGCTGATCCCAGAGCCGACCCGGCTCTCTGCAGAGCTCCGTTCAACTGACTGGACAGTCCCAGGCTGAGTTGGGGCCCTGCGGTCTGCTGCTGGTGGACCAGGCTGAGGTCTCTGAGGGAGGACTGACTCTGTCTGCTGAGCCCTGCTTCTGGGGTCAGATCCTGGAGGCTCTGGGCCTGGAGCTGAGGAGGAGAGCCACTGAGAGCAGAGACATGGAAGAGGAGTTATGAAGGTGTAGTAAAAACGTAATAATTCAACTTCACACAAAATTATTGCTGTTACTTTTTTGGTGAATGTGAATGTCAAAGCAGCCCATCAAAAGTTGCAAAGACATTGCACATAAAACTACAAACACTGAGTTAGTGATAACTTTAAACTGTTGGAGTCCAAAATCATGAGAATTCATGCTCTGTGGACCAAGAATGTCCTAAGTAATGAAATGACCAACAAGCCTAACGTTGAACCAACACTGCCAGCAGGCCTAAAAAATCAATCTATTGGTGTGCTCAGATCAAAAGCAACGCCGGTTTTGCATGGCACTGTTGCAAACAAACTCAATGAAAGGCAGTCCAAATGGGCACTGTGTTGGGCAAAAGACATGAAGTCTTGTCATCAATCTTAACAGAACTGAGATTCTCTTGGCCTCCTGAAGTTGCATCAGAAGTGGTTGATCAAACCTCTGTCCAAAAAAAACTAAATTCTTCAGAAGTGTTTGGCTTGTTGGACTTGTTGTTGACTTGGAAAAGTATCAGCTTCACTTTGTAAACTGTATTTGAACCGTAATGTAGACAGCCAGACAATAATTGACTTGTATCTATCCCTGCTAGATACTTCTTGCTGGATATTGGATAGTTTCTGAAATGGAATGCAGTTAATAGCTTTTCAATGATCCATTAAAAACTTTGCATTTCCAGTAGATGTATGAAAAGTTGAAATGAAGTTCTTCCCAGGAATAGATGGTGAAATGTACCACACTGTGTGGGCCTCTGGGTGATGTTACAGACACAGAAACATCAGCATTTGCAGATTAGGATTAACCAATGTGTAAAAACCCATATGATCCTTCAGTCATATTTAGTTTCACTTTTGTTCTAAACATAGCATTTGACGGATCAGATATTTGACTTTGGATTACCCTGATTGTGGGTGTGCTGGAGGCCTCGGGGAGGTCACCCTGCCTGGGTAGAAAAAGTTGGACTGGAAACTGCGCAGGTCCGCTCCTGGAGGGAGGCTGGAACAGAGGCTCCTCCCCTCAGAGGAGAAGCTGGATTCCTGGAGGGAAAGCAGGCTGGAGGCGGAGGAGAGGCTGAGGGTGTCTGAGTGAATGGAGGAGGCTGAAAAAAAGGAAAGGAAAGAGAAGGTAAGAGAGTCTGTTAGTCTATCATTCTTTCCATCAATTAACCATCAATCCTTCATCTTTGAATCTTTCTTCCTTCCTCCACCCACCTGTGTGGTTAGAGTTTTCAGGCTGTAGAAAAGCACTCCGGGGCCTCTGTCCGCTCCTCTGTCCTCCTTCGTCTCTTTTTACACTTCTCTTTCTCTGTACGTACTCAGCCAGAGCGTCTTGTTGAAGTTGACGTAAGTCGTTTTTTAACGAAGCATTTTTCTCAAACATCTTCCTCCGATCTGCCACGCTGGTCTCTGGAGATCATAGTTAAGCCAGGGTAAGTAACAAACACTGTTGACGTTGGTCATGAGCAGAAACAGATACCCATTGGTCACAAGGGACAAACATTCCTATCAAGCAAATTTACTTTTCAGTGCAAGATTTTTTATATATATTTTTTAAAGGAACCTTAGTTCTGCTTGGGACACAGCTTAATCCACATCCACAATGTAACACAATGATAATGAATAGTTCTATTTACCTCCTCCACGCCTGAAGAGGGCAACAGTCTCCGTGTCTGAAACCCCAACCTCGTTCATGTTCTCTGGCTCTGAGTATGATCGCTTCTTCTGGTCTGCTGCTAGGCGCCTCCGACCACAAATCCGCAGCACAGCAGGGGGTCCAACAGGTGGGACACTTGGGAGGGCTGGGGGGCTTGCACCACGGACCTCAGGGCTGACCACATGTCGCTCTCTGGGGGTGTGAAGGGAGGTGACAGGTGGTGGTGACTGGGATGGGATGATTACACCCTGTGGTTTTGGCATGGTTTTTGGGCCTTTTTTCTCAGGAGAGTGGTACTTGGCAGGGACGTGTGAAGGTTGATGACTGCTGGAGGAGGAAACAGGAGGGGAAGCTGAAGGAGGTTGAGGGCTGCTGGAAGAGCTTAGGTCTCTCCGTCTGAAAGAGGTGGACCCCAGGACCTTAGACTGGGCATCTTTCAAGGAGTCCCTGTAAGATCTGATAAGAGACAGATTTTCAAAATCAGAGTGGCTGAAAGAGAAGTTGTACTTATTTAAGGACTCTAAACATGGATAGTTTTCTAAGTTGTTTTGGGACTCTGACCAAGAAAAGGACCCTGCCCTTGTTGTAAATGTCTATCCTGTTGGAGGACTTAGACTTAGAGAAAGACTGATCTATTTAAGGCCTCTGACCTGCTGAAAGACTATGACTCGTTGGAGCACTCTTACTAGAAAAGAGGTCCTATTATCTGAAGACTCTCACCCGTGGAAAGAGTGTCACGATTGGAAAGACTGGCTCTGATCTTGACTGACCTCTACAAGGACACAGACCTTGGATAGAGGAGTCTGGCCTGATAAAGGACTTTAACAGGACCTGGGAAAGGTCACTGGTCAGGGGAAGAAATCTGACCTCTAAAAAGACTCTGACCTGTTAGTGACAATAACTTGTTGATATACTTTGACCTGGGCAAGGACTCTGACCTCAGAAGGACTCTGAACTATTGAAGGACTCTGAACTCCTGCAGGACTCCAACCTGTAGGATTACGACCTCTTTAAAGATTGAAGGGTTCATCATTGTTTAAGGACTCTTACCTGTTGGGGGAAGTGTCCTGCATTGGGCCCGGCATCTGATTTATTTCTTGTCTCCAGGGGAAGTCTCTGCTGCTGTTTCCCTCTCTGGATTCATTAAGGTGAAAGGTGCTGCGGCTCCTCTGGAGGGCTGAGTTGGGATCTGCTGGAGTCCTGAAAACCACATAGAGTTGTAACTTTTAAGACCAGTTAACGTGACTCATTTTCCATAAGATGCAATCTCAAAGGAATTCCGACATAGTGAAGATAGATCTGTGCCACTGTTAAAAAAGACATTCTCTTCTTTTGCATTCCTAGATTTATCAATAACCCCAAACCTTCCTACCTGTGTTTCACTTGTTCGTTGCTGCCTCCTCTGTAGCTCATTGTTCTGTGAGCTTTGCTACCACTGGTGCTTCTCTCGAGCATATTTCTGAGATCATCTGCTCCACAGGCGATGCTGCGACCCTTAACAGTCAAGGAATTAAAAAAAGAAAATAAAAGGCATTAAGGCACTATCGCAACCAAAATATTCACTGTCATCACTTGCTTTGAAGCCTTTCTTGGTGGAATCTGTGATGAACCGTATGTAGTTACCCTCAGTGGGCTGGCTCTGTGTTGGGTGGTGGTGCTTTGACTGCGCTGCTTTCCAGCACGTTCCCGACACTCAAAGCGACTGACTTTCTCCAGCACAGAAAGACTCCGAGCAGGTCCCTGGTTTTCATCAGCAAAGTTACTGTTGCCATGGCTACTGGCAGAGAAAATACTGTCGGGGCTGGTGCATCGTTGGACTTCAGCAAGGGCAATCTCCAGACGGGTCAGCGGGTGTTCTCCGTCTTTTTCCTGCTCCCAGTGATGGTACTGCAGAGCTGCTGAGTCACTGAAGTGACGGTGAGAAGGCTGGGAAGCAGGGCTCGATGGAGCCTGGAGCTGAGGTTGAACAGGTAAGTGAGTAGGTGGCACCTGTCCCTGGGCAAGTTTGGGTGATGCTAACGGCTCTGAATGAGTGCTGGTCTGGTCCATTGATCTAAAGTAAGGGATGGAAGGGAAAAAAAAAAGACAACATCACTAATAACCACTGGCTTCCAAGTAGTGGAACCACTCAACGTCTCAAAGCTGCTTTTATAGACTGAAAGGTGTTAACAGGCCAATAACAAAGGAATTTGTTGTTGCAGGTGAGTCTGTTGCTGTGCAATGTAACACAATGATAATGTCCAACCCACATCCTCTCCAGTTGTTTCAAACTTTATGGACTATCAGTTACTGGCAAAGGTATTTCTCAGTACTTTCCCCAACCTGCAACCATGCAGGGCCAAAATGGAATAGACAACTGAGTCCCAATAATGTTCCATGCAGGCCCTACCTGTACATGGATTGGCCCATGGGTGCCAAAAAAGGGCCCTAGGTATAATGGACCCAACTTGGGACTCATCCAGTAATCATGTTATACCCATCTCTAGCCCACAAAGCCATTTAAGAGCCCACTTTAGGCTCCTGCCTGGTAAAAACACCTCCGATGGTTAAGCCCATGTAGGCCCTAGTTTGAAGTCGGGGGTGGGCAGTGGTTTTGGCTTGTTGGGGCCTGGAGTAAGGAGCCAGGAGCCCTCTGCTAAAGCTGTAGATGGGTAATTCCAATGTCTTTCTTTTCTTCTGAGCTGGCATTACCTTTAATAATAAACCAGTATTAAATATCTCAACGGGCCAACAATAAAGGAGTTTCTGTTGTTAAAGATGAACCCACATCCTCTCCAGTTGTTTCAAACTTAATAGACTACAAGCTACAGGAAAGTCTTTCTCAGTTTTATTTTAACCCAGGACACAAACATTTAGGGGTCCAGACAATTTTGTCCTCAGTTTCCATGCTTGGCTGGACTTAACCGTGCATCCCTTTTTCTTTATAGTCTGCCTGTCTTGTAATCTAAGCACGCTTCTTAATAACGTAAAGCCACGCATGTGTGGTATTACAACGTTATGTACAAGAGGTAAGCATGCTCAGGTCCAGTTAGTCCTGGAACAATATGAGAGCAGGCCAGCGGGGGAATGGAGCAACCTAGCCTAGTGAGTGTGCGCCCAAAGAAGAAGACAAACTTTAGCAGACACTTAAGCAAACCTTTCATCCCTCCATACTGTACCTGCTCCTGTCTCCCCTGGACTGAACAGATGTGGAAGGTTCCCTCCAGTCTTGTGAGGATGAGGTTCTGATTTCTTGTTGGGTGGACTGGATGTTGGGGACATGGAAATCCTGGTTGGGTTGCTGTAACACTTGGCTTGGGGCTGCCTGGCTTGTATGAATGTAGAACTCTTGGAAGCTCTGACTGTGAGGTTCCTGGTGGTTTTGGGGTCTTTTGGTCCCTGTTTGGCCATTTGATCCTCCTCCAGCAGTTTTCAGGTTGGGCTTATTGTATTCAAAGTAAGACTCTTCCTTTTCAGGCCTGCAGAAGACAGTTATAAACAAGGCACATATAAACATTATTTTTGGTTTTATAGTACAAATGTAGAGTAATGACTCAAATCAGAAAAGCACAATCACCCCCAATGATGTCCTGAATTAAAAGACTTTAGGCAGCAGGAACAAAGTGGAGTCATGAAATAGCAGTTGTTGGATTAAATATCAGTACCTATTGTCTTCTTGTGCAGGAGTTCTGAGCTGTGTAGAGGCAAATGCTGAAGATGATGAGTACGAGTATGGCGATGATGAAGTGCTATTTTGGTATCCATTTTCTGTCACTGGCATCCTTCCATCTCTCTGCCCTTCTGTTGCTGCGTCCTGTCTCCTTCCAACACCCTCCGGCCCTTGGTGTTGTTGTCGGCTGCTCTCCTTGGCCAGAGCGGGATAGACTCCAGAGGAGCCTGGCCCAGGGCCTGTGCTGGGCAGCTGTGCAAAGTGGGGCTCAGGCTGGGGGACAGGGTACATGCCAGTGGGCAGAATTAGCCTGCCCGATTGGGGAGCAGATTCAGTAGGGGAAGGTGACTGGGGGAATCCTCCACCCTGCCGAGGTTTAGTGGTTGGGCTGCTCTCTGGACTCTTCTCTATCACTGTGTGGAGTTGACCCTCTGTGCTGTACAAGCCTTTTGCTGGAACGACATTAATGTTGTCAGTGTTTGTAAGGATCATGATTAAAGAGCTTCTTCTACCTGCCATCTTTTTTCTCTTCATATCAGATATTCTACAAAAATCTACTACAAGTTCCTTTAATCTATCAACTTTTTGGGCTGAAAGGAAACTCTTCTACACCTTTGGTTGGCATATTTCGATCCTGTTCTACTCTTACGATCAATAAAATCATGGACAAAGAATGTATGTATACCTGCACCTGAGGCCACAGGACCACTGGAGTGATGCCAGGAACCTTTCTGCAGAGACCTGAGCAAAATAAATTGGGTAAGATTAGTTGAAGTACTAAATATATCTTAACAACACTTGAAACATACTAAAACATTTTTGTGATTCTGTTCTCAGACTGGCACAGAGAGAGTTGTCTGATCCGTCTCACATCCTCCACTCTGAGTACGAGCTTCTACCTTCTGGCAGATGAGAGTCCCCCGATGTAAACTGAACAGCTATAAAAACTCTTTGGTTCCCATGTCGATAAAAATTCTGAATAATGTTTTGTGAGGCTGTGTGGGTTGTGCAATAGCGTCATCGTGTCCCTGTATGCTTTTTATATTTTCTTACATTAGTTATTTTACCTCTCATGCTGTGTTTTTGCAGATCTTGTGCAATATATGTTGTGTTGTTCTGTATTGGTATGTGCCTTTTTGTCCTTGTGTCGATGTGGTTTTTCTATTGTTTTTATTTGTTGATTTAAGTGGAAGCAGCTGAATGTTTGGCAGCACCGTGAGTCCAAGACAAATTTCCCCAAGAAGACAATAAAGTGTATCTTATCGTATCGTAATTTTGGGAAACATGGCATCAGACTGCATTGTTCAATAGCCTATTGCACCATGTTGTATCATATTGAAGGTATTATTTCATAGTATACCTAAGTGTCTGATATTGTGACCGCCAGTTATTTTAACAGTCATCAAAAACACTTTTTTTGCTTTCAAGAACATCGTACATCCTAACACATCTTTGGTAACTAACTAAGTTTATGCATATTCTATTATGGTGAGTAAATAAGTTTAAAGTAAATTGGTCTTAAAAGATAGAAAGACACGGAGTACTGTCTGCTGTTCTACAAGTTTTAAGAGAGGTAAATCCAATTTTAAAACACATGCTGAGCGTGAGACCAGGTTTTATTTTGGGACGAGAACTGATTCTGACTACCTTAGTGACCTGGCATGATCCAGACTGGACCAGGAGTTTGGTCTCTCGTGATTTTTGATGGCTGCGTAGCTGTCGCTTCGCCTTGGTGGAGCTGGTGCCCCCTTCAGGCTCTCATAGGAGCTGCGGCTGGCTGCTTGGCCCCATATTGGACCTACACTGTGTCTGTTTGAAGCCGGTACGCTACCACAGCTGCTGCCACTGCTGCTGCTGCCACTGATGCTTCCACGGTAACAGACCCCAGCTACTGAACCTGAAACCAAAAATGTACATTAAAACAATATTTTCATCACATCAAAATTACTTAAACTAAAAAATGTTCTTGAAAGAGGAACTTTGCCTTGCACATCTCGGTTTAGTGCCGTCCTCGATCCTCCCCCGCCTCTGGAATCATTATTGCGTTGTAAGGCGGCAGAGGTGGAGCCCAACTCCTGCTCTTGAGATAATCCCTGCTGGGGATCGTAAACTGATCGGACGTAACGCATGTCAGCCTGTTGCAACTCTCCACTCCCTCCTCCTCTCTGAGAGACTGTCTCCAGCGAATAGGAACGCTCTGGGCTGTAGGAGGGGGTGGAGGCAAGGTAGTCTGGGATACTTGAGCTGGTGGAAAATGAGGAGTAAGCGGAGTCCCGTTTGTTGTGGAGGTGGTCGATGCTGTTGGAGGACCTGGAGTTTGACAAGAGACACAAGAGGAGATCATGACATTGGGATATCTAAAGCTATGAAGGACCCATGAGCAAACAGTGTGCCAGACGATACAGAGATCCCCAATGCAATCAACCCTTTGAAATACTCATTTGTGCCTCTCTTAATCAAAACCTTAAATAATGTCTATTGAAGCTGTGTGCAATGGCCGAGGATTTATTGGATGGTTTATTGTTTTTATTTATCCATGCTGAAATGGAGGCAGATGCATTTGTGCACCACTCAAGGCAACACAATCATCTTAAGGGACAATAGAGAGTATCGTAAAGTATCGTATCATGTTGAATCATATGTTGAACACCTGACTCTGTTACTTTTAAAAAGACAACACATTGTGACTGATTGATCCTAGGTTGGCTAATCTAAGAACCCTTGGGCTCAGTTTAACTGATTAGGATTAAGCATCTGGGAGCAACAGTATGTATCAGAGACTTTAGGTGTAGCTAGCGGATATCTTTATTGGCTGGTTAATTTTTGTTTCTGTAGAAAACTTTGGATTGGTGTCAGTTTTGGTTACCCAAACCCAACCAAACTTACTCTGTGGCAGCAGTTTTAGGCATTAAAAACAAGTAAGTCGTATTCAGAAATATACAATCTTTATGCTTGTATCAATGTTTGCTTGTGTAGCTCATAAAGAGGTATTCAGAGGTATTAGTTCAGTCTGTTTCATAAGCAGCTGAAACGTCCTCACAGGAGCTTTAATAACACATCTAATGCAGCCTCCAATAAGAGCAGAGATTTCCTTTAGACCAGTCCTTCCATCTCTCCCTCTCCATTTTTCTACATGCAACCGGAGCCTTCTCAAATGTGATTGGTCAATAATATTCACAAAAAATCCCCAAATCATGTCCCTTGCCTACAGACTCTGAAGTCATATGAAGAGTTTGCTTATAGGGTGATGGATGGGTAGGCTAAAACTCGCAGGATATTTTTGGTATTAAATCAGGCTCCTTTGCTCATTACATTCTCTCTTCTCTTGTTTTTGGAGGGCCATTGGTGAAATGGGGCAACATTGTTCAGGCGTTGCGGTTGCTTGATCAAAGATGTGGGGCAGAAGAACACTGCAGCCAACAGCAGAACACATGGTTTTAATGCTCACTGCTGCTACATAACAACATCTTCTTTTAACGTTTCTATTTTTTCAGATGTTCAATAAAGAAGATTAAGCTAGGGCGAGCAGTTTCCCATGCGTTCACTCTTTGTGCTAAGCTAGGTTAGACACATCCTGAACCTGCTCTCAGACAGTAATGGCTGATGTGTTTGAATTTACCTGGCAGAGGACAGCTGGTGGCAGGAGGAGTAGGCAGGGTGGGGTCCGCTGTGGCTGTGATGGTGGTGGTGGTGGTGGTGCTGAGCTCCGGAGTGAAGCTGGGAGGACTGAGGGGGGTCCAGGCTCTCCATGCTGCCCCTGGAGCTGTACTGATCTGGACTTTTCCTCAGGTAGCTGCCGCTAGAGTCAAACCCGCCAGACAGATCAGTGGTTGAAGCACTGAAAGACAGAGACGGAGAATTTAAATTTGTATCCATGCAGTAAACCATCATGCAAACTAACCAATTGGTGTGTGGGCTTCAAGTCCACATCTGCATGTTCAGGTTTTTTAATTTTGCAGGTATTCAATCATGAAACAAAGTATTGGACAAATTACATTAGTGAGAACTCCGTATAAAAGTACCAATGAAAAAGAGGGTTTTGCTTTCTCTTACTGGGGTTTGTGGTAAACTTTTTGTGACTTCGGTTCAGTCTATACATTTGTATGGAAATCAAAGAATTGAACAGTCTGTAAAAGGTCCAACTGTAACACAATGCTCTTCCTATTTTTACAAAAATGTGACTTGGGGGCTTCGTTGACATGAGCATACAGTGTTAGGTTGCCAGAACATTTAATGGGGTTTGTCTTAAAGGGGTTTTATTTGTGACAAGTGTTGGTTGTAAAGTGGGGGCTATGCTGCAGTGACCTCACCCCAAATAACTGAGTGGAATGTAAATGTTTGTGTGTGCGTGTGCATCTACGTCACAGTTTGACCCACCAAATCTTTCAACCGAACACAATGCAATTACTGCTCTGAAAATGAGGACAGCCTCTGTCTGTGTCGGTCTCTTTTCTCTTTTCCTGAGTCTTACTGGTGTGTCATCGTACGTCTCTTTTTGTCTGACTTTGAGTTTCTGCTAATCAAAAATGTTTCTTTATAAAACATTCTGCAGAGGTGTTGCACCAAACTTTTCATTCAGAACCCCAATTTTATGTGTGTGTGTGTGTGTGTGTGTGTGTGTGTGTGTGTGTGTGTGTGTGTGTGTGTGTGTGTGTGTATGGGGGGGGGGGATTGTTGCCATAGGAGACCTGAGGTGAGGGGGAAGGGCACCAGGAATGCCCCTTTCTGTGGGCATCGACGTCAATGCCCTGTCCAGTGTCCACCCAGCACGGCCACGTCACAGAGTTTCATTCATCCTTCTCTGCCGTTTCAAACAAACAGTGATGTAACTCCAATGACATAAACCTGCTGACCAACAGCTTCGGCTCACAGTAAAAACAACAAGCACAACACTGACTCAAAGCTGTTATCTATCCACAAGCTTGTGTAATTGAGCAGACGTACAGTACTGTGGCTGGGAACACACACTATCTATTGATATGGCACAGCCTGCTGTGAGGTCAAATATAAAATACTCAAACCTTTACCACTTCAGGACAATAAGGTCCAAAATTCTATGTAACGTTAACCAAAAGATGTCGAACACACGTGTAAAATATATCAAAAGTAGAAGTTCTGAGAACTGCAGTCCCTTAAATGGCCACTTGAGGCTGGCTCAGAAAGTGAGTCATTCCCCATATTGCCCAATGTAACATGTTTACAGATTTAATTATAATGGGGTCACTAAGTGTGAAGCATTAAACAATTCCGATGTCACACTTTAAAACACAACTTGTAGACAAACAGTCAAAGGTCACATCCGTTAGACGGATAACAGCCGACAGCTTCTTATTGATTTCCTCTGCACCTCCCGCCATAATAAAACACAACGCATAGTTTTGTTTAGAGTATCAAACGAGCTCTATAAAAGTTCAGTGAAAGTGTCAGAAACAGAAACACTTTGATCCTGTCATAAACCTACATGTCATCATTCCTCCGGAGATGAATTCCTTTTACAGAGCGCCATTGTTGTTTCATTGTCATCGGGATGGGCGTGGACATTAAGAGCAACAAAAGTGCCCATTATGAAACATCAATCACCACAGGCGCTGGAACTACAAGTCAATAAAACCAACAACTGCAAAGTAAATCTCATATCACAGTGGACCCCTGAGGTGATATCTGGAAGCGGGACATGTTTAATGTCAAGAGCAAAGATTGGTGTCTGTCACAGATAAGATAAGACACAAGGCGTTATGTGTTTCTCTGAAAGCATGAACTATGACCTCCGGGTGTCTGATTGAAGCAGACAAATCCGGGATTCAAGAAATCACAAACTCTTTTATGTTTATATGAAGTTCTGCTGAATTTCACCACAATGGCTAAACAGCTGCTAACTTTCAAGCAAACAATCGGCCAGAATAACAATACAAAGCAGATCAAATGATGGACGTTTATGGTCAGAGCTGTGTGTTTATGTTTTTGAAAACAGACCTGGCGTGGTAGCCGTGGTGCCAGGCGTTGCTCATCGTGTCCATCCCTCCCTGGTTTAATTCCTGCTGTCTGTCACCGAGCTTCGTCGAATGCCACGAGTGAGGACGAGACGCAGACTCACTGCGCCTGTGAGGTTAAAACACACAAAAAAAGAGGGTTAGTGGTTGATTCATGTTTTAAATGTGACGACACATTCTGATGCTTTGAATCGGATAAACAAAATGCTTTCACACATCAAACGTAAAGCACCAACACAACTTAATGTCTCATACTTATCTACTGATGCACTCATCATATCAGGACACTCAGGACCTGATGTTTTCTGGGATTGCCTTTCACGCACGCAACTCACGGCGAGAAATTGTTTCAGAAGCGAACTACAACTTAAGAGATTTAGTTTGCTTTAGGTTGGGGGTCTTCTGTAATGGTGCCCGTCTCTGGGTCAATATCACTACAACATGTATTAGGACGTTTCCACACTAAAAACACAACAGTAGTAAACATAAAGAAAAACAACTGAGACGAGCAGTAAGAGCAGAGAAACGCCGCTCAATGTTAACAACATAATTTCCCACCTGCTCACTGCGAATGTTCCAGAGTCTTACTTGCTACGTTTACATATTGAATCAGATTTTTTACTATTGGGTGTCAAGAAAACATCTGATAAATGTTGGGTCCACACATTCAGCAATCTGCTTTCACTCATGTACTCCAGCCGCATGATTTCATTACATTTTCAGGTGAGCAGCGCATGAGTGAAAGTGGCTTTTGACTCTTATGTCCTGCAAAGAGCTTCATTCAAAGAACCCATCAAATGGCTGAAACTGCTGCAGAGAATCATACACCGACTGAGCACAGTTTATTATCTGTATTTGAGCCAAATCAGTTCAGCATTAAATACTATCCTGATAGTTGTCCTCCCACAGAAACACAACAAAACACACACAGCTGCATGGTCTCATTCCACAGAAGTCTGACTCACCTTCTGCCTCTCCCTTCCTTTTCAACGGAAAGAAATGCAGAAATACTTTTAACATCGAGCTCCTAAAACATAGCAACAAGGCAATGCATCACATAAGGTGGTTTGAAGTGATTTCATTGGCCATTTTAATAGTTTTTTTCTTTAAAGATGCATTATGTAGATTGAAAGTTGAAAGTTGGAGAAGTGAAACAATGCTATGCTTTATTTTCTGAACTAAATACACAAACTTTACTCAAAGGAAAAAAATGGGTCCCTGGACACTGTTTGGATCTAAAAAGCTACCAGGAGAGTTATGGTTTCTTCAAACAGTGTTACAGGGACCACATTTTCTGTGTGTATAGTTATGAACATATACCACAGAATCTGTACATTTCTCAAATGTTCCCATTTCTCTACCAAAACTCCACAGTGCACCTTTAAATTATCCCTATTACAATCTGCTGCATCCAGCGTGACCTCCAATAAGTGATGATTACAATTACAATTCACTTAGCAGACGCTTTTATCCAAAGCGACGTACATCAGAGAGTAAGTACAACACTAATCCATTCATACACCGCCACCGAAGCAGCGGGAGCAATGCAGGGTTAAGTGTCTTGCCCAAGGACACATCGGACATGTTGCTCAGCTGGGGATCGAACCCTGGACCTTCTGGTTGAGAGTCGACGACTCTACCAACTGAGCCACAGCCGCCCTACACATGTTGATGACCTACATGTTTTTCAGCCATCGGTCCTCACTTTCAATTGCTCTCTGTATTCATCTCCGTTTGTATTTTCCATTGAAGCTTCTTTCAAGCAAAATTCAACGACTCGTGTACACTTTTTTACAAATGGTAAGGCATGATTTTAACAACTCAATTTTACATGAATGGTTTATTTATTGAGTTTATCTAAAGAGCAACCAAACAATAAAAACAGAAAGTCGTCATTGAAAGTAAGTGAATGCACAAACTATTTTACTAAACTTATTACAAGGAACTCCTTGTAAACCTTTCTTTACTTTGATTGTTGTTTCTTGATTGTGTTTTGTTGACCTGAAGCTTGTCAAACTATTTCACAACCACACTTCATTTCTCCACAGTGAGTACATTTCATGGATCAAATAAAATGTTGCTCTTGCTTACAGTGAAAATCTTTAAGGACATCACAATCATTATATTTAAATGTGTTATCTAATGAGACATTTGAAAAGCATGGCGGTCAAAATAATCTCTCCTCCATCCTCCTCGTATACGACATGTTCTGCTGCTCTGTATTTATCCACACAGATAAACAGGAAACGATTGTATCAGAGTAAGTAGGAGACAGAGACATGAAAGCATGCACGGACCAAAGGATCCTGGGTAATGACAGGACGTGACTGGAATACCTCAACATGTAATCATTACGGTTAAGCTCATACAGATAGTCAGCCTTTCCATTAGATTTAGGGGCTTGAGTGCAGTTTCAGTTTGCCTTGGTTTGAGTCTTAATCTAATATAGAGGAACAAAGACCTCTAAAAGTTGAGATACACCTACGCAGTAAAGGATGTGTAATTTCAAAGGCTTAATGACAGAGGAAAGTTACGGCACTGTTACAGAACCGCAGTCTGTAAAGGGTTTATGTCTGTCACTTTTGTAACAACAACACTTGGCCCTGCATTCACAATATAACATATTTTTATCAAGGTCATTCAAAGTACACAAAATCATTTCCACTTTATAGAGTGTCGAACTCCTTTCAAAATTCACCATGGTAATATCATGTTGTTAAAGCGTCAGGAGGAACATAAAGAAATCTCCGGTGTTGCCCTTAATTTGTTCACCTCCAATTAATCAGATGCTTTTCCAGTCAGCATCCATTAATCATAGAGAGAAGAAATTCTGTCTCCCTCAATTTCTATTATGGCATCCCCCAGGGCTCAATTTTAGGTCCCATCAATTGTTCCTTTACATAACTTCCCAGGTTTTCAGAGAAAATATAACTATTGTAGGAATAAAGTTATTATTAAATTCATAATAAAAGTAAAGTGACCAAACTACAAGTTAACACCACCGAAGAACAAGACAAACAGACTGAGGGTGACCTCATCATCGTTCAGCTCTCCGTGTGCTGGTCTACTGTTCCTGCAACCATCAATAGCTGGATTAAAGGGGATTGCATTTCACACTTTTGTTGTCCACTAAACAGAGAGGTGATACAGCCAGGTAATATTAAAGGACCCTCATTGGGTCTCTAAGTCCATGTTCAGCTCAAAAACACTGATTAAAAACATTCCCAAAAGCTTCATTGTAGGTCCCACCCTGTAATTTCCATTAATTTTTTGTCTGCTTAAAATCATGTCATAATAAAACATTTTTTAGTATAATTCTAATTCAGTGTCAAGTTACACGTTGTTCTTGTTAACTCTGCATTCACAGAAACTATTTAGAGTAATTCTAAGGAAATCCATCACTAATCAGCCAAATCTCTGATGTCATGACAATAAATCGTTTTTTTAATAGTTTGCGTCTTTCTAGATTATCTGCATGTTTCTACAGTTTTACCTGGAGGTGAACCTGAGGACTTTAGAGATGAGGCCGGTAGCTAGGCCGTTGACACTGGCCTCTGATGGCGTCCGACAGAGCGCCCCTTCTGACCGGCCGAGATCTGCTTTCTTCTTCTGCTTCTTCCGAAGCTTCCGGCGGTAGAACGCCTCAAGCAGCTCCATGGCCTCAAATCGGTCAAATCCAATTTATTCTCTCTCTTCTTTGCTGACTCTCTTTACTTCTTATTCTTCACTTTGAAAGTTCCAGGAAGTTGGATCTCCAAACCCATTCCTCGCCAGCCCTGGTTTCCTTTTCGAAAGACTTGCCAGAAAACGAACTTTGACTTTGCCAAACCTTTTTATGTCTTTAAGATAAGACCCTCCTTCACTTTCCTACTTGTATCTACAAACAGCTAAAACATTTTGAATCCTTTTTCTAAGTTAAATGTTGTCGTCTACTTTCCACAGTTTCTCTTTTCACAAAGTTCATCTGCTCCCTTTTGCCATCCAAACTCCAACAAAAAGAAGCACCTCTACAGACCCTGTCTCTACCATCAGTCTCTTTGCTCCAGTTCCAATGTGGGGCTGGCCGACTGGGTCGTACTGCGTTGGTGCAAGGTCCCGAGCTCATTAAGCAAATTATGCAATTAAGCGTCATTAAGCCGCCATACGATAAAAGCATAAAGTAAACATCCTCGACCCAGCGTGGTCTTGCTGGTAGCTGTTGATGTGGTGAGTTAGGGAGAGACACTGAAAGTCTGTGGAGAGGGAGGAAAGAGGGAGGAAGGATGAGAGATAGTGGGAGAGAATGAGGGTGGGAGTATGCAGGGTGATAAGAGTCGTTAAGGAGAAGCTACCGAGGAATGAAGCAACCAGAAGTCTGATAGAAAGATGGTAGAAAGAGAGCACATAGAAAAGAGAGATTACAAAAATCCAGAACAGTCACAAAGATAGAAGTCAAATGAAAACAAAACAGAAAAAGGAAAAGAAAGGGAAACATGAGGGAGGACAGATAAACAAGGACAGAGAGTTGTTGAAAACCGTGGAGCAGAAATGGAGTCTGAAGCCGCGGGGAGAGAGGCATCTCATGATGCAGCATGTGGTGCTAAACAATGAAACGTATTGACTGATAGGACTGGAGTCCAAAACAAGGACAGACGTATTGACAGTCTCAGCATTCACTGTTTAGTCAACTTTTGACCTTTTGAAGATGGCTGAATAAAACTTGTAATCAGGTAAATATTCCAAAATAATCCAAAGTGTGACATACGCAATGACCTAAACGTCTGGGACTTCCCCAAGGACCATTTTCACTTATTCCAGGATCTTTTGAACCCCCTTAGGAACTATTTCAGCCTCCTTAAGAGCAACCCACAACTTTTCAAGGACCTCTGGAACTAATACCGTGTTATCTTTAAAACACTGTGAAGCATTTCAAGAAGCCCAAAACCTCCTCAGGAAATATACTCTCCTTAAAATAAATTGTCAAGGACCACCACCCACTTACAAATGAACAAACAACTCCCCACAAAGCAGCAGAAATATTCAAGACAATATATATCAGTGATACCTTCAAACCAAATGACCTAGTTTTATTGGAACACACACTCAAGCACACGCAGACGAATATGTGTTCAGGTTGATGAACTGTGAACACACCCTCAGTAATTACACATACTAACCTGCCATCCTCTCTGTTACACTTTTTGTTCATGTTTGGAGACATGTTCAGAGATGTTTGAAACTAAGGTTGTCACAAAATTTAAAATGATAAAATCTCAGTTATTTTTAACCAGTCATGGTATCGAAAAGTACCGAAGCATCAAAGAAACTTAAGATCATCAGTCTTATTTTAGCAATTTTCACATACGCACTCCTGATAATATCTAGATCATTTCAGGAGGTCTGCTCCGGAGGTTCTCCTGACCTGGCTGTTCACAGACGCTCCTCACAGCGGGAGACTATCCCTGTCAGACGGGAGGGGGGGTCTCCTGAGGTAAGACGTGACATATAAAAAAAGACGCAGAAGTAACGGACGGAGCAACAGAGTCCGCTATAGGATGCTATAATGATAATTGTTGTCTTTATATCAATGCTTTGTGTAGTTTGGAGGAATCACAAAATCAACAAAAGAGCAGAGAACAACAAACTGAAGAACAGAAAACATTATGCAGCCGTTTATTTACGTGCACAGAGATCGTAGCGGTTGTTTATAAACGCCACTCCCCCTCCCGTTGGCTGGAGGTGAATTCTCCAGAGAATATACTGCTGCGTTCTCACATCAGGTGACTTTTGGTGTTAAGATGCAAAAATGACATGTATTCCTCTAACAAACAGACGGATGGCAGCAGAGATCACACGGTCTAAATCTACCAAATAGGTTTGATATGTTTTCTTACAGAAACTCTAACCTCAATTATTGTGCTCTAAGCTGGTCTACTACGATATATTAGAGCTAATGATACTACAGATTTATGGCTGTGTTTCAGACTCCAGCAAACAACATCCTATAGAGCTTGTTTCCACTGAAGGGCAAAAAGAACATTGGGGGTCTGATTCACAAAAGGATTGTAAACAAGTCAAAAAGACAATGTCTTCTTCACAAAACACACACAAAGGCTAAACTGCACCACTAACTGTGCTGCAGGGTATATTGTTTAAATGAGCCATTAATCATTTGGGGGAAGAATGTCCCCATTCAATGCAAAAAAAAAGTCTAATTGCAAAAGTAGTCTTATTGACAAACACTGGTGCTTACTGACATGTGCAGTTAAAGCAACAAAAGTTCCCGTCTACTAGGAGTTGGTGGTAACTGCGCCGCAGTAATTATAAGGGATGTCATGCACAACCCTTCCAGTGAGCATTAAAGTCTCTGTGTGATTTAAAAAAAGCAGCCTCCACCTGGCAGATATGGGCACATTTCAGCCATAGTCTGGCGCTGTTACGCACAGCCGCGATGCAAGTTTTTTTGTTTTTGTACGAGGTGCCCTTGCTGGCTCCATCAAGGGAGGAAGCTATGTTTTGAACGGGGAATCTCATATCACATTTTTGAGTCCGCCCTCATAATAAACTGGAAAAGTGTCCGCTCCCCGTCCCGGCTGATCATCAACATGTGGACAGAAGTGAGCTCTGTCAGCATGAGAGTGCAGCTCTGCACACGTTTGGTCGTCTTTATGGGAATTTGATCTGGAATATAATTTGAATTAGACCTTGACAAAGAGCAGATAAGCAAATTATGCACATTTTAAATGCTTTTAGCAGCTTCAATCCATTTATATTGAATTTCCCCCTGAAAGTAAAAAAAAAGAAGCTATCTGGCGCTGATGGTCCCGTGTACAGAGGCTGAACTCCAAGCAGGCGGACTGGGTTCAAGTCCGACCTGTGGCTCCTTTCCTGCATGTCATCCCCACTCTTTCTCTCCTTAGTTTCCTACTGTATCCACTGTCCTCTCTAAATAAAGGCAAAGAGACCAAAACATACATATTAAAAAAAGCTATCTGTGCCCAATGAGTGTTAAACGTAGCTTAGCTACAATACAGGAAGCAGCTCCTTATTAAAGTTTCCTCCATGTAGAAAACTTCCACCTTCGTACTACTCCAAAGTTATCTGATTTACATGAACTGACTTGGTTTTCAATAAAACTCAGAAGACAACATGAAGATCTGTAGGTCTAAGAAGCTTGTTAGGGTAAAGCAAATAAACACTCAGGTATAGTTTATAATTTTGTACCTGAATCAAACACGGAAAGACTTGATGTGTAGAAACAGACAATGAGCCATGTGCAAAGAATAAACTGTGTGTGTGTGTGTGTGTGTGTGTGTGTGTGTGTGTGTGTGTGTGTGTGTGTGTGTGTGTAGGGTGTGTCTCTCTGAACAGAGACCTTATCTTATGCCGTGGGAAACTGTTCCTTCAGCTTATAATAATAATCAAAGTGATCTGCCCGGAAACTAAAATTTGAAGAGAGAGAGAGAGAGAGAGAGAGAGAGAGAGAGAGAGAGAGAGAGAGAGAGAGAGAGAGAGACAAACATCACAGAAAGATTTTTATGAGGAAAATCTTGAACGTTACCATGAGCCGATTAAATGAAATTAAATGAGAAAGTGAAAGAGAGCCTTTTTAGAAATCAAAGCCTGACTAGAGGGGGATCCCCAAAACATGGTTTCTCCCAGATGTGCAGAGTTTAGAAGGATTTAGCTGAGTACATTTAAGGTGAGCACAGCTGAATGGGGACCCGTTTTCCCTCACAATGTTAATGTAGTATTTTAGTCCGAATCTTGTCTTTACCATCTCGCTTTGATGCCAACCAATCTGTGACTACTTCAAAAGACGAAACAACAAGGTGCCAGTGAGTAAAGTACTGTATGGGTACATGAGTTTTGCTCAAATAAAAATCCATACGACAACTTCTACATGAATGTCAGATAATGAAAAATATGTCATATGTGCATATTTTTGTTGCTGGATCATAGACTGTATAAAACATGAAAGTAGTCTCAGTGACATCATCCATTGGTTACTGAAGAAGCCCAAAGATGGTGGTCGCTACATTTGAAATGCCACCAAACTTCAAATCCATCTAGAGGCAGAAAAAAAGATGGAGCTAAGGCGGGCCTTCAGCTGTCTGGAAATAAGCTGTTTTAAAGGAGGTGTTCTCACATAGCAATGAGCTAAAAGCTAAAATGTAGAGTAAGTTGTCTCTCAACCGGAGGGTTGGGGGTTCGATCCCCAGCTCCTGAAGACACATACCCGATGTGTCCTTGGGCAAGACTCTTAACCCTGAATTGCTCACGCTGCTGATCCTTTTTAAGTGGATACATGGGTAAGTTTGATTGGCCTGTTAAAAGAGAGACACTAGACTAGAGTCAGTGTGTGGGTGTGTGTGTGTGTGTGTGTGTGTGTGTGTGTGTGTGTGTGTGTGTGTGTGTGTGTGTGTGTGTGTGTGTGTGTGTGTGTGTGTGGGGTGTGTGTGTGTGTGTGTGTGTGTGTGTGCGTGTGTGTGTGTGTGTGTGTGAGCGCAATATACGTGATGATGTCATTTAAGAAAAATGTGGTGATTCAACTAAAGAAACATCTGAGGAGAGAAGAAGGGAGGAGAGGAGGAAGCAGAGGAGGCGAGGAGGAGAGGAAACAAATCAGGGAAGGAAAGACATAAAGGTGAGGAGATAGAGGAGCAAGGTGGGATAAAGAGGACAAGGAAGAATGTAGGAAAGGAATTATAAGAAGAAAAGGAAAGGAAATAAGGTGTTACAGAAAAAGACAGCGTGATTATAAATTGGTGTGTCTGTCCTCGCCAGATTAACACCCAGCCTCATGGGGCTCTGATGGCCCTCTTCCTGTTTTCAGACCAATAACAGTCAAGCATTTTCCCTCCTTTTACCCTCTCCTCTCTCCTCAGTGATATCTGATAACCACCCAGAGCCTGGGGGATTGTGGGAGAATGGAGTCATTCTGCTTGTTTATCAGACTCTCTCTAACTCTGCCACTCATTTTATTAAGACTCATTCAACTCAGGAAGCACTCCAGGAACCAGGAACATCAGTTTCAAGCTCTACAGTTTGAAAATGTTCCACCGAAGTCTGCGAGATTTTATCTGACTTTAATGACGGTGGCGGGCAACAGGACACAAAGAAGAATAATGTCTAGGAGTAAATGAAGTCACACTAGCACCCTCCTGAGGCAGGGGAGTTATCTGCACAAATGAACACGGAGCATTTCCAGGGCTTGACCTCCATATTAGGATGAAACTTGCTGTTCAGAGATTCAGTATTAATAGACTGTTTGTCTGCACAGACTGAGTTCATACACACAAACACTGAACGGAAAAAAGAGTCATAAACCAGGAACTCAACCTTAGCGATGAATCGTCCAGTGTCGTGTCTCACTTTTTTATTACCACGAGTTAGAGCAGAGATGATTGTGAAGTGCACGATGAGCATTGGCAGGGGGGTGGAGTTTATGTCAAATTATACATTTTCAAAAACAATCATGATTGATTGCATTATTAAACACATGCTGAAATGTCATTAAAATTACATTACAAAAATGTTTTTATCATGCTTTTATTTTTATACTGTCTGAAGTGAAGGGTGCTCTACTTCCTGTTTGGATACAAACCTGCTTTTATTTTAAAAGAAATGAATGAACATCCTTGCATTCAGGCATCAGCTTATCCGACATTTTCAGGAGTTTTGTGCATGTGGGAAAAATAAAAAAACATAACTAGGTACTTTTTGCAGCTCCAAATCGACTTGATTGGGAGCAGTAAAACAATCGTATTAACATCACACACACGTAAGGATTACATGGACAATTATCGGTTGAGACAAGCCTCGAATCGGGCCAGGCCCCCCTGATTGACCCCTATGAAACAGTGTCTCACCTAAAATAAGTGAAATAACCCTGATGGTGCACCATGCTTGTAGAGGCCCTTTTAAAATAAGGAAAGTCAACACTGAATTGAGCAAAAGACGGGAAGGGGAGACACGTTCTCAACCGCCATCTCTGCTAAACACAATTAAAAGGTGACAAAAGCTGCAGCCTTCAAAAAGACAAATCTGGAGAAGACAAATCTAAAAATGTAAAAACAAAAAAGACAGAGACCGGAATTTATATATGAAATCAAATCTCTGATAGTTCAGGCTAACCATGAGAACTCATTTTAATGTCTCACAAACAACTGATGGAGACACAGGAAGCTTTGTGAGGTTGTTACCTTAGCAACCTGAGCAGACTCGGTTTATACTGTGGTTTTCCTGTTGATCTGAGTTTGAACCCTGAGTCTACAATAAATACTCTGAACATGACATGCACACACACGCTGACAGACACACACACACACACACACACACACACACACACACACACACACACACACACACACACACACACACACACACACACACACACACACACACACACACACACACACACACACACACACACACACACAGACACACACACACACACAGGAACCAGTGGCAGGACATCCTAACACCAGGGATGATAACCTCCTCAGCTGACTGCAGTAAACCTGTCACTGCAGTGACATCACTTCCTGTGTAAACCAGCAGGACGTCCGATGAGCAAAAGGTCAGAAAAATAAAGAGAATTTATGGACACTGGAAGGAACTGATGTCAGAGAGGAAGTCACAGACAGGGACGCCATGTTAGCAACTACAATCTTGAGGAGTTGGACCTTTCATTTCAGAGGGACACAGCATCGTCTCTACCTTAACAAACGCTTTTAGACTCTTTATTAGTTGGTTAAAAATGCTTTCTCTCAAATTTTTAATGTGGTCAACAGTTTACAGTTACCATGAATTCTCTGTCCTTGCAAAACATAAAGTTTTTACTTGTGGTGACCTTCAGTAGACGAATATGAATGATTCCTGCCAAGTGCAAAGAAATGAACAGACACTGCCGTTTCAAACTGGAGTTCAGCAAAAGGCCACTTAATAAATGTTTATAAGTAATAGAGTGTTTCCGCTCTCCTTTACCTGTTCTTGATGCGAAGTTGGACTCCTCCTGCTGAGCATGTTCTGCTTCGGTGAGATGGCGATGGTGTTGGTTGTTGTTGTGGAGTTGATGGGCGCTGGAGGGAAGACAGAGGAGGTGGAGAAGGAGGAGGAAGAGCCGGAGGGGAGGAACATGGAGTGTCAAACTCCTCGATGTATCCTGGATCAAACTCCCTGAGAATAACAGAAAAGGAAGATTATTTTAGTGAGACATTGCTCTCACATGTTGTTTGTGTTTCACACTAGCCTATCAGGAAAAGCTGAACCTGAAATAAGTGTTTTTTGCTCTGCCTGATTTGCTGAGTGATTTTGGCTCTGAGTATATTGGCTAATCTTTTACCATCACACCTACAAAATTAACGCGTGGCTGCCAAAATAAACCACGCCGGTATGTTCAGGTCAGACCGGTTCAAACAGGACTGTCTGCATGTCTTTTTCTCTTCTTATGACATCACATTGATGATTTAGCAGTTAAATGATCAAACTCTGAACACTGTGGCACACGGAGTGTTTTAATTAAAAAGCAACTCTTTGAGGTCCCTGGCTCCGAGAAGAAGAACATCTCTGGTGAGGCGTTGCGTTGTTTGAAGAGATAAGGAAGTTATACTGTTAAAATATTTCAATCACTTTCAACCCCACACTCAAAAACTGGAAAGTTTGACTAAAGATTTGCTTTATTAACTACGAATAAGCGAACGCATGACATCAGCCTTGCGTATCCTGCGGTGGTTTGGAGCGTTGGTTGTGCGCGTCCGCGAGATGCAATATGCATATAACCGCTAGGAGCAGTGTAGAGTTGTATGGTGATGAGACACCAGAGAGCCGCTACAACAAAGGCGGAAAGTTTGAAAGAAAAGTTAACAGATCGAGTCCGCAACTACTCGCACTATGATGTGTCATTGCCGTTGAATAGCATCCAAACATGCGTGCCAAAAATAGCTGGCGACAGATCGTCTCTAATGATTCATGTGGTGCTCCCTCCAGAGGAATCCTCCAGTAACATGCGTTGTACATGCATGTGAACACTTCCTTTCATGACGCAGCAGGTTGACTACGCATTCGCATGGTTCAGAAGCAAGTTTATTTGAGCCCTTACTGTACTTCATCCTACCATAATTGATTTCTGCGTCACCTGGGGTAAACGAGAAATCCTTCAGCTTCCCTAAAATGAGCTTTTAAAATCTGAACATAGACGATTCACTACAAACATTCTCAAGCATCAACTCTCCCTTCTCTTAAAGACCTCCAGAAATCTCTGCATTTCGTTTGACACTCATATGAAATTTGATTTTCACATGAAAAAAAAGGTACAACCTTGTTTGTTGTTTTACAAACTTTAATCATCACCGAGGGGATTAATAAATGAATTATGATCTTAATATGCTTTTGCTTTCTTCTACCTTAAAAGGGCCAAACTAAGCACAGCATATTAAGATTATAAATCATGTTCAACTTCTTCCTAACTCACTATCAGTAAGCCGTAATTAGGAGGGCAAACTCTCTATTAACGACGTATTAGCTCTAGACTATGGTCATGTAGAATAAGGTTCTACTAAGCTCTTAAAAAGAGTAATAAGCAGCCAGGATGCTTCAGTTCCTGCTGTGCTGCTTGACGCACTTATCGGACTAATATTTCCTGTTTGGAGCCACAAATGAAAATGTTTCTAAATTCTGCCATCACAGCTTTGCTTGTTAACCATTTGATTTGTACATCTTTATTTAAAAAAATAAACAATCAGAGACTCCCAGAGTACCACAAGAGGGATCCCGCGTACCACCAGGGGAACTTGTGCCACAGTTTGAGAATGAATGAGCTAGTTAATGGTGATTATTATGACCTAAAGTGTTACCAACTTGTTTTTTTTAAGCACAACAAAAGTTGTCTTACAAACCGTTGTGTTCATGTTGCAGCTGCTTTACCAAAGAGTATATGCAATAAAAAAACATCTTTTGTCATCAGAAGACAAACACCTCAGGCTTTAGAGTCGATGTTTCCTCCCTCCACCCAGAAGAACCATTTACACGTACAATCCCTTTAAACTGGCATGAATACAGCAGACAATACAAAACACACAAAAACACACCCAGAGTCATATTGTGATCTAAGGGCATTCCACTGCTGCGTATTATTTAGAAAAATATTCATACAGAATACATCTAAACAATAATATGTGTCACACACATACACACACACACACACACACACACACACACACACACGCACACACACAGGTGCAGAGATAAAGATCCATTAAAGTCAAACCTGTCGAGCGGGTCAGAGGAATGTGTGGCAGCCACAACACCCAGAAAATCACCAGAACAGGAGGGACCGTGTTCACATTCCACTTTCCATCTCAACACACGCACACACACACACACACACACACACACACACACACACACACACACACACACACACACACACACACACACACACACACACACACACACACACACACACACACACACACACACGCACGCACGCACGCACGCACACACACACACACACACACACACACACACAGTCACTGCACCTTCCACCTGACACTGAGCTCACCTGACTTCAAAAGTTTCAGGTTGTGACATCCAGAAGTTAAAGAGCAGCATTCATCCAGAGGAAACTAATGAGACACTTTCAAACTTTAACGGAACCTCAAGCAACATATAGCAAGCTGACAAGTCTATCCTGTGTTATGTTAAGTCATGTCCTTTCACTTCCTATACATGTAATTGTAAATACATTGTTTATATATTGTAATACATTTTATGCTTGAATTGAGTGTTGTATCAAAATCAGTCTTTGTCTCCGTCTCGTCTCTGAATCGAAATCATTTTTACTCATCATTTTAATCCCCTGGTTATGGTCGCAACCTTCCCAGTGTCTTCCCGGTTTAAGTGAGTGACACGCCCCTTGCAAAGGGACATTTATGGTGTTGGTCTTGACTCGGTCTCGATCCCTAAATGTCTGGGTCTTGTCTTGGTCTCAGAGCACTCTGGTCTCAGGTATGTCTTGGTCTCAGTTAGTGTGGTCTTGACTACAACACTACTTGAAGTTCTCACAGAAGTACGGGTACGTACAATTTAGTCAGTTAGCTTGATGCTAACACACAACAGACATTGCCATTAACGGGCTAACAAATTCAGAATTGTGTTTGCAGTCGTTTTAAAGTTGATTTTTTAAGTTTGAAATTTGTAGCTGCTCAATCTTAAAACCAATCAGTGCTATGAATCACAGTGTGAACTTAATACATTGTTAGGGGCAGGGCTAAAAAGCTTGCTAACTGGCTATTAGCTTGATGATTATTTTTCTCTGTTCAAGTACTCTGTGCTGAAGAAAAGTCCTGAGAAATAAATGCAAATCCTCAAAGAATTTTTGGATCTGCACCAAAATGGAAAAACTTCTTCCTTAGCCCCTGGCTGAACTTCCTACCGGGCTTAATTAGAATATGTTAACACATTACGATCAGGTGTGGGTCTACCTACGGTCTGACTTCTAAGCGGAAGAGACGATAGAATCTCCAACACCTCTGTCCATGAGAAAAATGTCCACTAGAGGATGGCTGGAAAAGCCCATTAGGACCACTATTAAAATGACCATTTTGAACCATTTTGTTGACCAAAGGGTAGTCAAATATGTCCCCGTAAAGTCAAAGTGTAAACATCTTTGTGTCCCCCCAATGCTATTATAACAAACACGCAGACACACACATAGACCACCAGTTGCCAGGGCAACAGTTACATCCCTGTAATGACTTCTTCCTGTTCTTTTTTTTGAGCACAGAAACTCAAACATTGATTAAGCTCGATTACGTCAACCAACAACAAAAGAAATGAGGACAAAGACGGAGAGTCACCGGAGATGAATGGAAGAAGACAAAGACGGAGAGAGAAAGTCAGAGAGAGTCAGAGAGCGAGAGAGAGAGAGAGAGAGAGAGAGAGAGAGAGAGTGAGGGGGGAGCTGCAGACAAATACACGGCTGTAATTAAAACTGGCTACAAGACAGAAGTGTTGAAGTCCTCTTGACCTCCATTTGTCACTAATTAAAAGTCTGTTTTCATCCCTCCTGTTTTATTTATCTCTTAATTTGTTCACCAAGAGACCTGAATATACCACAGCAGATTGAAAGTTGTTGTCTCACACACACACTGACACACTTGTGCTGAAACTGTTCTGGTATGCTGCCTGACCCCTCACAGACATCATGACTCAGCTTCTGCTCTCGTCTCTGTTGATCTCTTTAACTTTCCAACCTCTCTTTGGAGTGATTCATTAGAACCTTAAGAGCAGACAAAGCTCAAAATAGAAGGTGTAATACACTAAATAGGAATAAACACCAAAGAACTGCACTTCCTTGAGTGGCCACTTGGGGTTGACTGTAAATATTAATGGAGAAAGCCTGAGTGACGTCACCCATCTGTTACTGCAGGGGCTCTGGAGGCTAATCGATGGCGGTCTCCATACTGAAAATCCTGTCTCACTAACTTTCAGTCAACCAAACGACAGGCTGAGAGCTGGAGCTGAGGCAGGTTTTAGGCCTCCTGACAAACTGTAACATCGCGCCCACCTGTCAATCAGGTCAGCTACTCGCCTAACTGGGCCCAAGTGGACCCTCGAGGAACTGCAGGATTTTCGGCTTCATTTTTAAACACCGGAGGTTGCCGCTTGCTCGAAAAAGTGAGTCCATTAGCATTAGGACCCCAAAGTGAAATACATACTTTTTACATTTACAGTATGGGACGGCTGTGGCTCAGTTGGTAGAGTCGGTCGTCTCTCACCTGGAAGGTCGGGGGTTCGAATCCCAGCTCCTACAGCAACATGTCCGATGTGTCCTTGGGTAAGACACTTAACCCCCAAGTTGCTCCCGCTGCTTCGGCGGCGAGGTATGAATGTGTATGAATGGGATGAGTTACTTCTGATGTAAACTTTACACAGCAGCCTCTACCATCAGTGTGTGAATGTGTAGGTGTGACCTGCAGTGTAAAAGTAAAAGCTTTGAGTAGTCAGAAGACGAGAGAAGAGCTATACAAGCTCAAGTCCATTTACCATTTATGATCCTGGTCAATTCACAAACACAATTACTCTACTACTTTTTTAGGTTTTACAGAAGTCGTTTTTGGAGAAGTAACATCTACCGTGACACGTTATCATGTCCTATTGGACTGGCAGCTCTCCAGCTAGCAGACCAATTTACGGACTTGGTCCGTGCCGAGACTTGAACCGGCGACCCTCCGATTCCCAACCCAAGTCCCTGCAGACTGAGCTACTGCCGCCCAATTTAAATATAATCCACTGAAACAAAAAGTCCTGAGTATTACAGAACTGTTAGGCTTTATTATATAAACACGTAACTTGTGTACTAACTGATCGTTTGTCATTTCAAGAAAATAGTCCCAAGTAGACTTCTTTGATTGTATTTTATTACATAACTGGGATCTGAAACAGGAGCAGCCCCAACATTGTGTTGTTTTAACACGGGGTTGTTTGGTGTGTAAGCCTGCTAATGCTCCTGTGTTGTAATACAAACAAAATCCGTGCAGACAAACTCAGCTACTAACCTCAGAGTGTCTGAATGGAGAAACCTTTTGTTTTCAAGAGGAAGAGGTTTTGTTTGTGTCACTTTGTTCCCTCAAAGTTTTACATTATGATACAAGCGCCACTTTTAACGTCCTTAAAGTCACAAAAGTAATTACATGAAGGATCCAGGAAAGATTTTACTTTCTTGTTTAGAGTTTAATCTCTTGGGTTAGAGCCAGATCTTTGTGAGAACACGAGGACTGAATAAAGAGGGACAGGTGCTGTTTCATTCAGTTTTGCATTCTGTCTGAGCCACACAAACAAAACAAAACAAAGCACATGCAAATACAGAGCGAAGATGACGGCCACCAAACCTGCTCAACAATATACTATAGACTCTCTGACAGCAGATTGTGTTCACACTGACAGGACAAACACCACCAGCCTGAAAAACATCCACACTAAGGTGGTGTCGTTTATATGCACAACACGACTCTCACTGTAAAACCTCCAGATGCCGCCTGTCGGCCAAGTCTTGATTCATAACAAAGGCGCTCTAGTGGTGCAAAGATATATGCTGGTTTTAACGCTAAATCCAACAAGAAACTAAATATTACAAATCAGGTTGTTAACAAAGTAGTAAACGTTGAGTTTCACTCAAACTGCCTGTATTTTAAATATATTTGTGTGCCTTTATTTGACAGGACAGTGAAGAGTGACATGTTGGGAGAAGAGAGTGGGGGTTGATATGCAGCAAATGTAGAGGGTCGGACTCAGACCCAGGATGACAATGAGGATTGTAGCCTCTGTAATTGAGACGCACGCTCTGACTGCTGGGCCAAACCAGCGCCCCAAGCTGCCTAATATTTGGAGTTGACTTATTATGCTGATGGCCATTTTAAAACTCACATATAGTGTAACAATGCTGGATGTCCATACGAAACGTGGGCAAAGTTTCAGATCATTATGTAAACGTACAGTATGTTGGAGTAATCCCAGGATGAGTCTGCAGAGGACGCCTAACGGATTGTTGTGCAAATCACGCGATAGTTCCCCGATATGAAACCAAGAATTTCACGAGACAGCATCAAGCCTCTATGTAAGCCGTTGAAACCTCGTACATAGGCTCTCTTCTCCAAGCACTGGAGAGCAGCCCTCCCCTTGCAGCCCTGCAGCGGTCTACCCCCGGCAGGCTTCCAGTGAGCCGACCAATCAGAAGAAAGTGGGCGCGTATGGAGGCGTGGCCTTAAAGAGAAAGCAGCTCTAAATGAAACATTTCATGTAGAGGCTGAAATTAGGGATTTTACTGACGCTAGTCTAAGGTAAATAAGGAGTTTATTGAGCTGCACATCATGCACTGACAACATGAGCGGTGAAAATGAGGATGATATGGGATCTTAAAACAAAGTTTCTTGAAATCAACCATTAGAGTTTTCTATCAGATAACACTCTGAGATGGTTTTTCTAAAGATTTATTTTCAGGACGGTGGATAGAGAGAGAGGAATGACATGCGGCAAAGGAGCCACAGGTCGGGTCTGGGCATCAGATAACCTCGCAGTTATTTCGTACCACATATACAGAGGCTATAGACCTCTAAGCAGACGGGTTAGAGACATACCATCTCTCTCTTAAACTGTTTTATTGGAATCTCGAGACATTCACTCATTATCAAAAGGTAAAGCCAGTGTTGTTAACCCGAAATAACAAGATAAGTAAGTCGAGATCTCGAGAAAAAAGTTAGTAAAATAAAATGCATGATGTTTGTCTGCTAAGGGCTTCCGTAGTTATGTGTACACTTTGTACCCCTGATCAAGAACGTGACTCAAAAGGTTGTTAGCACTTTCTGCCGCTCTGACAAAGACATGAAAAAACACACTGTCACTGTGACTAGCAGGTGCCTCATGTCTGTAGCTTTATTGTTGTGCCTCGAGGAAAAACAAAAACTTTTCATGTGTAATGTAACACCAGTGAAGTGCAGACTGCTGCTTAATGAGGATTAGGGGGGGACGGGGGGGGCAGCTGCAAGGTGCAAAGCAAAGGGTAACACAGGTAATGAACACACACACACACACACACACACACACACACACACACACAGACAGAGACAGAGACAGAAGGAAAGACACTCAAAAACAGCAGCATCTTCATGTGCAGCTTCTTAAAGGAAGAACAATCTTTTATGACTCAGACTTTCACACCAGTTTAACAGCTCCACACCCACACACACACACACACACACACACACACACACACACAGACACACACATACACACACTGTAAACAAACACACTGAGAGCACAGGTGTGTGGTGATAATCTCACCTTACTCATGAGTAAAGCCACAAGTGTCAGGTATCAATAAAAAGGCCGAGCAGCTCGCTACACACATGCTGCTTTGGAAACACGTACGCACACACGCACACACACACACGCACGCATGCACACACACACACACACACACACGCACACGCACACAATAAGGGAGTTCATTAATAAAAAAAAATTTTTAGCCGTCAGTGAGGCTTCATGTGCTCACTGCACGAGCTCCTAGTTGGATGACTACTGAAACTAAAAACTCCGTCTCATATCATAAATATCTTTAAAGGATAATATCAGCTTTAAAGATACAGTTACACACTTAGAGAAACACAATTATTCATTTTCTTTCATAACCTCAGATGAGGGAATAATATACATTTGTGTTGAGACGAGCGCCCGCCTGACTCTCGTCCAAAGACAACTCTAAATCACTCTACTGGATCTCAATAGTTTGATCCGTTTGACAAGTCGTGGTTTAATGACACAAATATTTCTTCACAGAGAGAGAAAACTAGTGTGTGCACATCCAGGCAAAATGCATACAGGTGCAGGACCAATATATTGTATTTACTGCAGAAAAAAGAGAAAGGTCCGCACATGTTTGTTGCTCATCGGGAGCTGAACAGTGTGCAGACCTTTCTCTTTTTCTCTGCAATATTGCTTGACAAACGATCGGGCATTCAAAATCTGTGCATCGTCTTTGCAACCTCGGGATGACAACAAGAGGTAAGGAAGTCACGAGACCCATCTGTTGTTCTCCAACAAACAGTTACAGCACATAACTCCTTCAGTGAATATCTGGATTAAGCAGACAGTATGGGCCAGAGCAGGCTCATACTAAGTCATGTCATTCAAACATGTTTTTTTTAATGTTTGATTGAACTAATCCACCACAGAGCACCATCACTCTTGCATCATCCACTCTTACTGTCTCTCTTCAGTATATCTACACTGAGGGCAGCAGGTGCCAAAAATGATCTGAAAATGTGTAGGTCAGCACTTTGATGTCAGAAAACACAAGATGTTGTTTGTTCAGCTCTTTGAATACGGATATCCATCATGAGATAAACACAGGTTTCATGACATTTAGTTGTTTTCAATGATGATGATGATGATGATGATGATGATGTCCAATTCAATCAACGTATGTGCACACAAAGAACTCAGCCTACAGTGAACATGTTTCACTATTAGTCTTCTGTTTCTGAAACAGTTTAGTTCATGCCCCTTCAACTGAAAGATATTCAAGTGGTTCACGACTGGTTATTCTCAATGAGGTTACTACATGTTTGTTTTTTGATTAAGGCTTTAAAAAAAGATTATAATTATTAAACTTGGCTCAGTGTAAACGCTGCTACCGTGTGTCCCCAAAGCTGATTGGCTGCCTCTGGACCTGCAGGAACTGAAGCGACAATACAGACTACTTTCTATTATGTTTTTTTATGAAAGAATTAAATATAACTGGAAGGTTAGATTGGAGAAAGCATCACACACACACAGACAACATCAGGCTACAGGTGTCACTTCACAGGTGTCTGTGCAAATAGTGCAGTAATCAGAGACAGGGATACTAGTGTTTATCATGTTTACAGGGATATAAATAAACAGGTTTCTCTGTGTGCACGTAGACGCCATATCCTGAATATGATCAAAACCGAGGTAAGGCTCATAATCGGGACATTCGAGTCGTGGGGCGGCAGTAGTTCAGTCTGTAGGGACTTGTGTTTATTTTTTTTTATTTAAAATGATATGTTGGGAACCAGAGGCCCGCCAGTTCAAGTCCCGGTACGGAGTTGGTCTAGTAGCTGGAGAGGTGCCAGGTCACTTCCCGAGTACTGCCGAGGTACCCTAGAGCAAGGCACCAAACCCTAACAACTCAGGTGCTCTCCATGTGTAGCAGCCCCACTCTTCATTAATGCATGTCCACAGGTCCTCTTTGTGCATGTGTGTATTTCAGCGTTCATGTGTGTGAAAAGCATGCCTCTCAATAACTGAGTGTAAAGTAGAATTTCCTCAGAATACTCACTTTGACCGTAACACCGGGAAGTTTGCGACCGTAACCGGGGGTAAAATCGAACTACAAATTAATTGAAGTTATTAGTTCCTTTAGAAAGGGGGGTTTTCCCTCTAATTGCAGTAGTGACGTGGAAGAATAACCAACATAAGTGGTGGTATTGACTGGTCCTGATTTAAAATCTGGACTCAGCCCAGTCTAAGACAAAACTGAGTAAAAAGACTTTTGATCCTGAGACGAGACCGAGACCTACAAAAGGTGGTCTTGAGACCAAGACTGATTATCAATACTACAACACTAACGTAAACACACTGATTGTTTACAGCATCTTCAGACTCAGAAATGTAGTTGAGCCTCTTGTTATCATCTTTTATACGAATATATCCGTCCATCGAGATGAATTCAAAGTATGTTGTCGTATGAAGATGGACTATGGGTGCTGGAATTGCATTTGTGCAAATGTCTCCCTCCTGTTTTGTTCTCCACACTGACTGTTTTCCTGCTTACTTCTGAACCCCGCTTAAACCTGATGAGACTTCACACACAGACACCAGAATGTACAAAAACAAATCCTGTCTGTCGCCTTCAGATTCTGTATTCATATTCATATTTCTGTTTATAGCTGTACCCGTCACAAACTGCATTCCTGCATCTACAGATGCCTTTTGAATTTTTAATTCAGACAAGCCCAGCAGCCTGACAGACAGACAAAGGCGTGACCTGAGGGAGCCTGAACTAGTTGTTGTGATGAAAACTTGTTGTTCAGAGTCAGCCAGAGGAAACAACAAAATACGTCCGTGTGAAAACTTGTTTTTACGTCATTATTGTAAATCTAAGGGCTCATTTAAAGACTGGATGGTGGTTTTATAACCGAAAAGTTTCATTTTCAAAGATCATCAGACACAACTCACTCTTCTATTTTTAGATTGTTCACTTTTTATTTATCACAGACGATGATTTTATTGTTTAACTGTACTAATCTTATATCTGATGGTCACATCACCAGAAGAAGTCTGATAGGTCAGGAAACATGTCAGGCACATGATCAGTTAATAACATTTATAATAATAAGTTTAAATAATTAAAACACACACACACAAACACAGACACACACACACACACACACACACACACACACACGCACACACACACACACACTCACACTCACACACACACACACACACACACACACACACACACACACACACACACACACACACACACACAGACTTACAGCTCTGATGGACAGCTGGTCAGAAAACCCTCGCCCTTGTTTTCAGCTTGTTGCGAGTGAACTGATGGCATCGTTCTCTCTCTCTCTGAGCGTCTGTGTCTCTGTCATTCTCTGTATCGCTTTACCTGTCTCTCTACCTGGCTCTCAGCCAATCAGAGCTCACCTGAACGCACCAATTAGATGGAGATATGGAGGAGAGAGAGAGTCACAAAGACCGGTGAGGTGAGCAAGGCTGTGTCTAACAGGTGTGTTCGGTGTCGACGTCACCCTCACACGTTTAGTTAAACTGACACAGAGGATGGAGGAAACACAAACTCAAGTATTCACTAACAAACACACAAACTAGATTAGCCTCTAACACCTGGCTCACGTCATCCATCTCTCACACAAACAGTTTACAATTCAAACACCTGCTATAGTTGCACACACACTTTTATAGCACTGAATAAAGTTGCCTCTAGCCTCTCACACACAAAGGAGCACAGTATTTGGTCTCTGATGAAATAACCATCAGTTCAGTTCAATAAATCTTTATTGTCCCTCAGAGTATGTACATACTGCTGCAGGAGGATCACAGGAGGGATCACAATAGGGCCGTGCAATAATTCAAAATATCATAGCTTTTGCAATATGTGCATCTACCATAAGCATTGCAAAAGTCTGAATTTATTTCAATAAATAAAATAAATAATTTTCTGTAAACAAGCAATGCTTTCTCCCTCAGCATGTATACATTTTACCTATGTTGGAAGGAGGCCTGGGTATAATGTCCATGCAATTACACCATTTTGATGCAGTCAAATAAAGCTAAAGTTGGCTATTAGCTACCCTTAGATTAATTGGTGCCAACTGGGGTGTAGATGGCCTAGCGGTTAGGTTGCCCCATGTACGGAGGATGCTGTCTCTATTTCCAGAGAACAAAGTAAAAGTTATTATAAAACCCATGCACACTTCTAAGTCCCTTTTTAAGTCAAAGTGTGCGACACTTCATATTCGATTTTCTCTTCTCAGAAAATAAGAACCAGTCTCTTCTCCTGCTGCAGGTGCTCATGGGAAGAGGAGTTCTCTGACAGGATACTACAGTCCAAAGGTCAATGCAAGCCAGGTATGCAACTGCAGAGTTTGACCTGCTGCACAACCCACTGAACACAACATGCAGACCAAGGTCCACTGTTTTCTACCTCATTACAAGCACAATAGAAGCACACTCGAATAAACAACATATCTGCTGCTAAAATGACTCACCTGAGAGCGGGCGACTTCTTGCGGTTCCCAATCAGATCCCTGCAGGAAGCCAATCAGACAAATACGCACTGCTGCTCTCTGCATGTCTGGGGGAATAAATTCTCACGCCTTCCCTCCTCAACACACTTTCCAACAATGCCATGTGCTTCAACACCTATCCTCCAGTCTCTGTGTGTTAGTGTGTTTGCATGTGTGTGTGCATGTGTGTGTGTGTATCTGAAGTCTAAAGTCCTGCATTGTGTTTATGCCTCTCACACGTCTTCCTGTGAATAAAAGCGACAGTAGCTACAGCAGCTTTGCTTCCAGTCACACCCGAAACCCAAACACATACCTGGCTTTGTAGCTGACAATGCTTCTACCTGAATACTCACTGACATGCTACCTGACAACCCAAACCCAAAAGTATCAACATGGCGAGTGCTTCAGCGAGAGCCACGCATTCAACCAGAAGCTGTCTAACTTATTTATCGATTGTTTGGTATGTGAAATAACAGGTCAACATGAAGAAGGTCCAACAACCGTAGCAGAGTCAGACATACTTACGTTAATAAGTATTCTCTCCCAGTGCTTCTATACTGGGTCAAGATCAGTAGTCCCATTAAATTGCTTAATGAGCTATAGCTATAGCTCGGCTTGACTGTGCATATAAACATACTGAGGGTTATTCACATTTTCTTCTCCAACTTTTAAGTTTGCTTCTCCTTTTCTTGGCCAATAATTATAAAACATTTCTTCTACAATGACCTGTGGTTAGTGCGTGCGCCCCATGTACAGAGGCCGTTGCCCTCTAAGCGGGTGGCTCAGGTTCAAATCCGACCTGTGGCTCCTTTTACCGCATGTCATTCCCCACTCTCTCTCTCCCTGATTTTAGACTCAATCCATTGTCCTTTCTCAAAATAAAGGCATAAAAAGCCAGAAACAAACCTTTAAAATATGTTTTAAATCTTCATGATAACAACTTGGATCAATTGGATCCAAAGATTTACGATGAGACGGCTGACTTTTAACCCGGACTTGAAGTGGAACAAACATGGTCAAACAAGCTGGCTAACTAGCTAGAAGTTAGTTCTGGCACACCGAGCTTACGGAGCTATAGTTCAGTATTCTGGAGAAGGGACAACATCTTAAATATGTTAGAATTTGGTTTGGTGAACTTTGGTGCCCACCAAAGGTCTCTGAGTGCAACTCAACTGCACTGTGGTAAGACGCACACAGTTAGCCTTCACCTCTCAGACAATGTGCACACCAGAATTTGTGCAAATAAAACTGCTAGCATCTTCAGCCTGTGTTAGCAAACTGTTGGCTAAATGGCTACATTGGAGAGGGTCGTTTATTATAGTAGACGAGATGGTTTGAAAGGTTCCAAACTTGTGAAGCTAACTGGAAGAACGACAAGGAAAGCTTGTTGGTGTAAGATGCTGATAAACATGAGACAACGATGACACCGATAATGATACAACTCAATCCATGATCCGTCACCATCCTCTTCCTCGTCCCTTAGCCTCAGCCACTGTATCAAACAGTACAGAGACTGGCTAACTGGCTTCTTTTAATATCTGAAGGCTGTTGTGTGAACTACTGCTGTAAAGCAGTACTGACTTCTCATGAGATGACCTCAGCTCGCTGCCACAGTTACATAGTGCAGCAAACAGCTGATCGGGCCGCACTGTGGACAAGAGAGAGACGCCATTCTCCCTGTAGAAAGTTATTGTGTTATTACATCGACCTTTAGAACTACCTTTTAAAGGTGGAAAAGTTACATATTGTTGCTTTAAGAAGAAAAAATCATCTCCCATATCTTCAAAATAAATCTACCTCATTAATCATATATTCCCAAGAAGAATGTAAGCTAGCTCTCTGTTGACAACCTCTAATGTGCGTGAAGAGATAACAATTTACAATGGCATTCAATACTTTGTTACTAGTTTGTTTCTCCTTCTCATGTGGCTGCAAAATGCAATAATAATCAGCACTGACAGCACTGGAGATAACAGGTAAGTAGCTGTGTTTATTTAAGACTATCAGCTCTGATTTGGACTCTGAACCAGGATGTAATCCAGACCAGTTATAGATTACACCGACTCAAGGAAGCAATGACGAACGGAAACTTTTTGGGCTGTGGTGTAGATGGCTCATTCATACTAACTGCGCGAAGATTAAAAAACAAAACAAGTGTACTTGAAAACAGGGGACAACAGTTCAAAATGAGCTGCTTGAAGCCGTATTAAAGTTACCTACAGCTTTAATGTAACAATAGCAAAGTGCTCATTTATTCACAGATTTTACTTTTTATTTTCTCTGGATGAGTCAGGGGCTGCAAGGTGGTGCAGTGGTTAGCGCTGTTGCCTCACGGCGAGGAGGTGTCTGATTCAAATCAGGTCCTCTCTGTGTGGAGTTTGCATGTTCTCGCCGTGCATGTGTGGGTTCTCTCCAGGTACTCTGGCTTCCTCCCACAGTCCAAAAACATTGCTCGTTAGGTTAATTGTTGACTCTAACTTGCCCGTAGGTGTGAATGTGGCTGGTTTTCTGTCTCTGCATGTCAGCCCTGTGATTGACTGGCGAACAGTCCAGGTTGTACCCCGCCTCTTGCCCATTGACAGCTGGGATTGGCTGCAGCCCCCCACAACCCCGAACGGGAAAAAGCGTTGGAGATAATGGATGGTTGGATGTATGAGTATATAAGAGTTCTATTGTAAGTTCGATAACCTAAAACATTTCTGCCAACTCCTGCATGGGCAAGAAATGGTTTCAGGTTTTCTTTTGATCCTAACTTGAAAAGTCAAAAAGTCTGTGCTTTCGTCCATATAAAACTCCAAACTTCTAAAAGTACACAGTCTTGTTCTTTACAGAGTGCAACAGCATCACACTTCTGTATGTGAAGAAGTGTAACATACATAGACACACACACACATACAAACTCTCTGTACCTGCGGACGGTGAGCTGCAGCGTCTTGTACGATCCTTTAACCAGAGCGATGGCCTCCTGTCTGTATCCAGTCAGCTCCACCTCGTTAATGACGATGATCTCATCGCCAACCAGCAGGGGTTGCTCCAAACTGTCCGCCTTACCGCCCTCCTCCACCTGCACGTACACAAAGAAACAATAGGTCAATGATTTTGTGGCTGCATTTTTCACATTAGCTTCTTCTTGCTAAGAGGTGTACTGGGTTCTCTATCTCTTGCATGCAGTCTTTGTGCTAAGCTAAGCTAACAAGTACAGACCTAGCTGAATACTGGTCACACACAGTGGTGAAACATGTCGAGTCACACTTTCTCTGGCGGCTGTTATCAGGGTTTCTATTGTTGTGGGAGGCAGACAACACTCCTGGTGTGTTCGTGTGTGGGGTCGATTCAACCAAGTAATCTGATTGGACGAGAGGAATTCCCTGAGTGCTTATATAGAGTCAAACAGCACTGGGACTTTTGGCATACATCTCTCTGTTTAAGGTGTTTTAAATACTGTTAACAGCCTGGAATATTTAAGGTTACATGATGCAGTCTTTGTCTAACTTGTGACAAACTCTTCACCACAAAGATTTCCTCGATGAATAAGACGATAAGATGAGAAGCAAGTGTGCAGGAAAGTGTGAGTGTGGTGGGGAGCTACAGTCTAGTTCCAGTCAAGTTTTGAAACCAGTTTTGTTTGTACAGCCAAATAAAAGATTTAATAAACAAAAGAATAATATGCTGGTGTTGCTTATCACTGTTTGTTAAAGATATATCACCCTCGAGGTCAAGCTGGTGTGCCAACTATCGGAGCCACTGCGATTATCTCCTTCTATGACCAAATCATAGCCGTGCTGATTTTCAGAATACCAGCACGACCTCGAGTGGGATATTGCTTACGTGCACTTTCTTTCTGTAAAAAACAAAAACCTATACTGGCACAAAATCCTTGTGAGTCATCACATCTGCATTCTTGTTGTTTAAAGTGATGATGACCCAACTGAAACTCCAGGTGTGACACACACACACACACACACACACACACACACACACACACACACACACACACACACACACACACACACACACACACACACACACACACACACACACACACACACACACACACACACACGCGCATACTGTGTGTATCAAAATGACCTCTCTGCATTATCAAAGCTGTGGATGATGCCTCTCAGCAGCCTGTCAGTGTGTGTGCCTGCCTCTGGGTCTCTGTTTATCACTGTGATGTGTGTGTGTGTGTGTGTGTGTGTGTGTGTGTGTGTCCTCTTTAAGGTCACGCTGTCTTGTGGTCTTGTTCTCTGTGTGATAAGCTCGATTAAACCCTGAGTTGGTCGTCAAAATGTCTCTGAAAAAAAATGTCAAAGGCTTAGACTGAATTCCTCGATGTCTTCAGAGTTTGATGGATGAACTCGTTGTGAAATAAAACATGTTTTCAACAGACGGAGGCTCCAAGTCAAGTAGAGGTTCTTGTTTTTCCTACTGACAGGCTCAGATTGTTATTCTAAGTGTCTGACAGGAAGGATCCCGACGGACATCGACCTTTTTTTAATATCTTTAATATTTTTGTAGACCAGAAACAGCTGGTACATCACTCTCCTGAAAACCACCAGACTCCATTGACAACAGCAGTTTTTCCTCACAGAACACAGGAGCTGGTGGTCTACTTGGTGTTTTTGAGGGATTTTCTACACAAAACAACACATTCATTTGAAATAATCAAACTTCCTATGGGGTCAACATACCAGGAAACTCCTCTGTAATGTGAGGTAAAATCACTGTTTTTAAATAGTCTTGCTGCTTGGACGAGAGAGTGAAGTCTCAATCATCTTCCTTTAAAACAAAAAGGTTTATCTCTGCAGGCATTCTGTCTGTTGTCTGATACTGACAGTAGAATAAAAATCAGAACATGTCAGTGAGAAATATAAGAACCTTTAGTGGATCCACTTCGATCTGACTCGTTTACTCCCGGGGATTACATTGCAGCCGTTACAGCTGTCATGTAGTTTGCAGCTGCAGCAATCTTTTGGAGCATTTCCAAAACTTGTATCTATTGGTGATTTAAAACAGACCCCCTTAGCGTGCACACATCCTTACATTTCATTTACTCAAATTTCCTGTGATAACGAATCAATGTCGGTTGTTTTCTCGTGATTTTGGCTCATTTGTCTCGTTATCTTGGGGTAACGACGATAACGACTCAATATTAGTTGCTTTCTCAAGAACTCTCAAGATCTCGAGAAAACAATGGACGATTTTTTTATTGCTCTCGATCGAGTCAAAGCATCCCTGATCTTGTAACAGGCCGCCTCCTATGAAATATCCGCATTGACCAATGGGAGTGAGCAAACCAGGAAGCGTCACTTACTGGATGTTGCGTACTTTAACCGCTCACAAACATGGCAGCGAACATAAACACAACAGAGCCCTGAGCCAGCTGACGACGTCAAACGGCCTTCATATATGTGTTTCTGCTGAAACGTGATCACACACGTTTCTGGGAGATCTTGTGTGTGTTGAATCGTCCACTGTGAAATCTTTACTACGAACGACAGGTTTGTGGTCTTGCGGTCCTGCCGAATCGCCTAGTGTGTGCGGACGGAGGATTATAATGTTAAAAAACCAGTTGTCCTCATGTCTGTGTTCTCCAACCTTTTTGTCCACTGTGTAGCCTTCCTTCGGGTTTACGTAATTTAAAACTTTCGACTTTCTGTATCCAGTAACTGATAAAGGTGAATCAAAATCTGGCCTTCTCCTTAAAACTTCCCATCCAATCAGAGCTGGGGTTCACAACAAGTTCAGCAAACCGTCACTAACACCAGAAAGAGCCTTCATTTGACGGTTGTTTTCACATGCTCTCTTGTGATTGACAAAGGTATCCATAGCACTGTTCTGAAACAATAAACTCCACCCATCTGGGACTCGTCGAATGTTAAAACAACTGCCAAGAATTTCACGCAGGGTGTGTCTGACCCTCTTCTGAATTACAACATGTGTTACGTTTGAACAAAAGCATATTGTGTTTTGGCCCACACACTGCAGCCCCCCAAAATGTTTCACGGGTCGTCAAAAAAAGGTTTAAAAACAGAACAAAACTGCAGAGAAAATGTATTGCATGTTACAAAACTTTAAACAAATGTGGCTTTTGTGTCAGGGCCGACAAGGACGGCTTATCAACAACGTAACACAAACGTGAGATAAGTCTGATGATCTGTGCTGATAGGAGGAAGGAAACCAAACATCCTCTCAGAGCTGTGAAAGAAAAACAAAGCGCTAAATGTAAACTACTGCTGAGTTCTGCAGAAGCGTGCACATGCCTGCTCTGTTTTCCTTATTCAAGAATAAATATACCCAAATAAGGTTTCACTCGGTAAGTCTGTAAGTGTGTGTGTCACTGACTTTGGTATTCCAGCTGAAATGTATTACCCTGCAGTCAGAGATATCCAAACAGAGGGGCTCGGCCTGTTCGTTCTGCGACTGAAACAACACGCCTCCTCTAATCAATGAAGAATGTGAAGTGCAGGAAAATATCCTGGGACTGAAGAACCTGAAGTCCTTCTGATCAGGACTAGCTCGTTTTATTGAATCACATTTTTGTTTATCTACACTTTCATTCACATCGATGACTTTGACTTGTATGTAGTGCGCTATGAAAGCCACAGTCTGTATGAAACATGGTCGTAGCCTCAGTGACGTCACACATTGGTGTCTGAAGAAGAGTTATGAAGCCCAGTGATGGCGGTTACAATGCTGGAAATGCACTCTCGGGACAGTGGACAGAGTCCGAAATCTATGGGAGATGGTGAGTGAGGAATGACATGGGGGAAAGGAGCCTCAGGTTGGTTTCAAACCAAGGCCGCCCGCTTGAGGACCGTAGCCTCTGTACATTAACATGATCCATCACCCACCAGGGAATTATTCAGACACATTAGCTGAAAATCAGTCAAATGTTCCGCGATGTCATTCAGACATCATCACAGCAGCACATGTACACAGGGTGCAAAAACTAACAACAAGGCCACCGGCGCCCAGTTTGTTGCTCTGGTCCGAGTCATGGAACAATTTGTTACATCGTTGCCTAATTACCTCAAGTTTGGTCTGTGTTCACACGAGGACATTAACAAGCGGAACCAAAGTGTGTGATGAGCGAGGACAATGCTCTCTGATTGGTCGGAATTTCTTGCAGGAAAAATCCCAGAAGTAAACAAAGACTAGTCGACTCCTGATTGGCTGTGGCTGCTCCAAAGACACTTTAAAATTTCAAAATGGACAGATGACTACACGGAGGTTATCAACACAGTTCAGGAGACGGAGCACTTTAATCCTAAATGAATAAAACAAAGTATATGTTGATAGAAGTGGAAGTTCACAGAGGAGAGTTCGGGTGACACACCTTTATTCTGAAGGTGTAGCTGTGGCAGCGTCGGTGCACATTTTCAGTTGGATGCCAATCATGAGACTTTCAGATTAAACTCATTAAGATTGGGTAAACTGAGCTGAGCTGCCTGGATTACTCTCATTGTGACCTTTGACCCCCAGAAATGTACTGAACTGATGATAAACAAGCTGACCGAGACAAATCTGTTTATTCTACTCTGGTAAAAATAAGAAACACAACTCTTCTCTAACACAACTAATAGGATTTTTTTATTTATCATTCCTCACTTCCTGTTCAATATTTATGCAACTGTCAGTATGAGTGACTTTAAACTCTTCGAACGACAACTAACTATGCATGTGAATTGATGGTGGTGGACAGAGTACTCCCATGAGATCATATTTCAATCACATATATCTTTATCATAGACTGTAAATATTAATGGACGAAGCCTGAGTGACGTCAGCCGTCCGTTCCTGCAGGGGAATCCGGAGGCTCATCAGCAGCAGCCGCCATGCTGGAAATCCTGTCTCAGTCTAACTTTCAGTCAGCATAACGACAGGCTGAGAGCTGGAGCTGAGGCGGGTTTTAAGCCTCTTGATGAACCGTTATATCGCACCCACCTGTCAATCATGTCAGCTACGTGCCTCACTATGGATAACACGTATCGTTCATAAAATCAAAACGGAGCCATTTGAAAAAAATTCACCCCCCGTACAGTGTGTGCCCGTGATGACAATAACTAATCAGACCTATTTCGTTTTTTGTACCAGGCTGTAAACATGTTCATTTATGCTGTAAAAACAGCTTTTTTGCCAGTCATGTGAATGTGACTTCCGGTGTTCCTGGAGCCAGCCTCAAGCGGACACTCGACGAACTGCAGGATTTTACACTTCTGCATTACCTTCATTTTTCAAGACCAGAGGTTGCCGCTTGGTCTTTACATGATTCTTAATTATGTCTAACTTAACAATGGATACAGTCAGTATGTAGATATTCTTGACTGTATTTAGGATTTCTTTTAAACATTTCCTGGAAAACGTATCACTTATAGATGACATATTTTCGTCTTTTTCCACACATGCACTCACGAAATGTCGTAGACAGACTCCCCCTGAAATCTTCATGTGTCGCCTGTTCACATATTCACCTCACAGTGGGAGGCTATGTGGGGGTTGTTTCTCAGGAGGCAGAACATGTACAAGAGACAATGCAGACATGGCGGACAAAGGAACAGCGTCGGACGCTATAATGCAAGTCAGTAATTGGACATATGCACAGTATAAAGGAATGGCTGGTGAGCAGAAAAGAGTTTGAAGCAGCTTCATTACATGCATGACGATCGAACCAAGCGCTCACTGGTAGAAACGTCATCACCAATGCGCGCTCCTTTGTGGTACTTTTATCTGAATATTCCCTCACATGTCAGCTCACTCGATTTCACTATCTAGAAGATGTCAGGAATCATTTGGCAAAGTTAAGGTGAAAAATGTTTCCTTTTGCGTTCACACATGCAGCTTTCTCCGTAAAATGTCAGGAGTTTTATGTATATATGAAAACACTACAGGTGTTTACAGTGAATCTTGAAATCCGCCAGTTATCTTCCAGGGGGACTACGAGCTAACTTGCACGTTAGCATCCAATGCTTTCCAACACTCTTAATTTTCTGGCCAGCTCCCTGCTATTCCACCATGTACAGTACAGAGGCTGTAGTCCTTGACCAAGCGGCCCAGGTTTGAATCCGACCTGTGGCTCCTTTCCAGCATGTTATTCCCCACTGTCTCTCTCCGATTTCTGACTATCCACTGTCCTATCTCTACATCCATCCATCCATAATCTATACCGCTTGTCCCGTTCGGGGTCGCGGGAGGCTGGAGCCGATCCTAGCTGTTATTTGGCGAGGAGGCGGGGTACAACCTGGACAGTTAGCTAGTCAATCACGGGGCTGACATATAGAGACAGACAACCAGCCACACTCACATTCACACCTACGGGCAATTTAGAGTCACCAATTAACCTTACGAGCATGTCTTTGGACTGACCTCCACACAGAAAGGTCCTGTCAGACATGGACTCGAACCAGGAACCTCCTCGCTGTGAGGCAACAGCACTAACCACTGCACCACCATGCAGCCATGTCTCTACAATGGAGGCATAAAAGCCCAAAAATAAACTTTAAATAACCACTGATGTTGAAGCTAACCTACTACACAGTTGAATGTGTAACCATTATACAACATGTATTAATCAGTTCATATGCGACGCGTCACTTTTATAAATCTTGTGCTGAGTCATTGTGACCATAAACTAGTGAGGATGCACATTGTTACCGCTGGGATGTAGGTGCCTTAGTTTGGCTGGAGAGAAATGAAGCTTTTATAAAGAAATACACCGAGGGTGAAAAAGAGCCGAGAGACGTTCAAACATGGAGAACAGAAACAAAATGAAAACATGACTGTGTTCAAGAGCACCCAGGAAAACACATAATTCACATTCTTGTCCTATTTTACAGCCGTTTGGATTCAGTCCCAGAATAACCTCCACAAACACACACACACACACACACACGCACACGCACACACACACACACACACACACACACACACACACACAAACACACACACACACAGGCACTCGTACCAGCCTGCTGATTTGCATGTTAATAAAATGAGGCCATGATGGCTGTACAGACGGAGGGGGAATGATCAGTGGTCATTTGGTGTTTTACAGTCAGACAGAAAGCTGGCTTCTGTACATTTGATGAACAACACTTAAAAAGATGTTAAGAATAATGAACAGTAAACCAAAGTTGTTTGTAAAGCAACCTTCGAAGCCTTAACGAGCTGGTAGGAAAGTCTTTCTTTATTTTGCAGACTTATAAAACAGCGTATTTGTAGTTGATTCATGCTATTTATGTGAAGAGAGCATTTTTCTTAGATAAGGTTGTAGTTATAGTGAGCTGGATTGTTTTGGTTCACATTGAGGTAATGCAGAAAAATCAATGGTGCAACTACTTTCAGGGGTTGTTTGGTGATAATAAAAACTGGGAGAAATTGTAGAAAACTAAATATCTGTGGGCAGGTTTGAGGATGTTCAATGAGAAAAATAACAACAATCAGATGTCCTGCATTTCTACATGACTCAAACTGTGTGTTAAGAAAACGCCTCCCGCAGTTGGCTGATTCAACATTATTTAACAGTGTCATTTACCTCTGATGTCACGCTTTGTGACTGAGCCACACATGATGCTACAGTATGATGTTGTTCTGCAGCGTTCCAGCTTACAAGTCATATTAATCATCGGACATCTTGTTTTCATTTCACTGCGTTCCAGTTGAAAAGACAATGTCAATACATCTAGCCTTATTGTAAGGTAAAAATACACACACACACACACACACACACACACACACACACACACACACACGTATACATGTAGGAGCCATAATGTCTATTTTACCTCTGTTGATTATTTATGCTTCACTCCTTATATGGGTTTAATATCATTCCAGGTAATTGGCACTTGGGCGTTTGACCTTATTTGACCTGTTCAGTTGAGTGGCGGGAGGCAGACAAAGAGAGTGAGTGGGTTTGAATTTTTTCTGTTGAGCGTCATCGTCATCCTCTTTATCATCATTTTTTGGACTTTTCTATCGAAGTATTTTGACACTGTTTTGTTGAAAGGATCAATCAGTAAGATGTGTAGTGACTGAGATGATAAAGTGACCTTACTCTATGATCAGACATTAAGGAAACATGCTATGTTGAAGTGCTGGCTTCTCTGACAACAATGCAGCAGCCAGTATGTCCTCCTTCTAACTTTAGATTCTGGTCCTGAATGGTCTGGATTTGTTTGGACCAGAGAAGGTAGGCGGTTTTAAGGCACCCCCACACGGTCGTTTTGGACGCCCCTCGGTTTGCCAGATATGAGACCAGTTATCAGGTCAAACCAACAGGTGTTGCAGCGATGGAAGCGGGCAAGAGAACTGGTTCAGATAGAAGTGATTGTACCCGACCTAAAAAGCCTCTGCATGTTTCTAATAAGCTCCACGAGCAGGAACGTGCTCAAACTAGGATCAATATTGGAGTTTTTCTTCAAAAAGATGAAAATAGAAATAGAATGGGAATTGACAGAAAGTTAAAGCTGCGTTGAGGAGTTTTTTAACAGGCTATGAAACAGGATGAAATGAATAGTGACGCCTCTGCATGATCTACATAAGTAAACAACACCATCAGTGACAAGATTGATAGTTTCTATGATGTCATTTTCTGATGCTTGTAAATGCTGCCAGTGGTGTCACACGAGATGATCTACAGCATGCTGAAGGGACAGACTTTGTTTATATTTTTCATGTCAAATATTCACGATGAGGGACACATTTCACTTTAAAGAAAGACACTACTGAAGCCATTTTTACACATGCACTCCCGAAAATATCAGGCAGACTGCATACATGCCTATCACAGCAGGACACTATCCCTGTTGGAAGGGAGGGGGACAGATGAAGTAATAGAGTCAAGCGACACATATGGTATTAACAAAAGCGTGTAGAAGGACATACTGCTGAACAGAAAGCATAAAGCAATTTCATTACGTGCACAGAATGCACCAGACAATTGCATACAGCCTGTGGTCGTTCACGGGACACAGGATATAAACGTCACTACCCCCTCCCTCTCACAGTGAATTTACATGAATTTCCTGCTAATTTCTCACATCAGCTCAACCCAACTTCATACGGAAAATTCACTCGGGGGCTGGCAGGAGAAACTTTTGTCGGTAAAAAAAAAGAGACCCAGCAGTTTGCATTCACACATGCAGCTCATCCTGAAAACTTCAGGAATTTTTCAAGAGTTTTGAGCAAGTTTGAAAGCACCAAACAGGACAACAGCAGCTAAGAGATAAGAGTATGGCTTTGTCCACAGGGGGCGCTAAAATCAACACAAAGCAAAGTTCCTCACATGGAGCTTTAACAACACTACTGTTAAAGATGTAGACTACAGTGGACAATTACCAACATGCTGTTACAATAATGCCCAGTGTATAAATATATTTACAACCTCACTAACATATCCGATCAGCTATTATTATCAGGCTGATATGAAGCTATCGCTAATAGGCTATATACCAATTAGCATAGATATGTTAAGGTATGCACAAATAACTACACTTATTTACAGGATATTCTATCCTAGGATATTCAATACTAGGATATATTTAGAAATATTTGAATCATTGTTTTCTGAAAAGGCCTATAGTAAGATAACTCAACAGGTCCCAGTAGTGTTATTGTGATTTAATGACATGTCATGTGAGACCCATTTGTGAAGTATTTCCGGTATCGTACCTTGGAGATGATGAGCGGCTCTCCGTGCTCCAGGCCGCCCTGCAGGGTGAAGCCCCACGGCGCTCCACCCTGCAGCCGGGCCTCCACAAGCACCCAGCCTCCACCTCCACCCGCCGCCTGCTGCTGCTGCTGCTGCTGGAGCCCCGCCCGGCCGCCGCTGCTGCCCTCCATGCCCGGGACTAGGGAGCGCTGTCTCCGGGCTGCTCTGCTCTCTCAGCCCGGCTGCGGCCCGGCGGACTGAGGAGCGGGTTACCGGACTGACGTTAACGATGTCCTCTTCACGAGCGCATATCCTCCATTCATTGATTAATCCTCGTTAAGAAAAAAAGTGGAAAAAAAGTAAAGTGTCCGAGCACCGAGCTGCGTTTCCTGCAAAGTGCATTCCTGAAGCGCAGAGAGCGGCTGATCCTCCGGCAGACTGACTCCAAAAAACACCCGAAACTTCACTTCAAAGGAGGTTAACAAGTTATACAGAGAGGAGAAAATGTTAAAAACTTCAAGATCAACGGGGTCAGATGAGATCTGCTCACACAGAAACCCAAACCTCCTCTCTCTCTCCCCTTCTCTGTCTCTCCGTCTCTATCTCTCTTCCGAAAATCAGTTTAGCATCACAATAGGATTTACTGCGACTCAGTGAGCGAAAAGAAAAGAGAGAGAGAGGTGGAGTGAGGTAGAGTGAGATAGAAAGAGAGAGGGGGGGGGCAAGAGAGGGGAAGGAGAGGTATGGAAAAAAGTTAGAAAGGAAAGAGGAGAGGAGAGGGAGAGGGGAAGAAAAAGAAAGTGGAAGACAAATAGGATATGAAGGAAGGAAAATGTGAAGCAATCAAAACAGAGGAGAGCTGTGAACAGAAGGAGAGTATCTCCTGTGTGTTTCCCGTGTGTTTCCTGTGTGTGTGTGCTGATGAGTTGTAATCCAATCCTCCACAGCAGAGCTGAACTCTGCAGCAGCAGGTCTGACACTGTTTCCCTTCACACTAGAAGCAGATTACTGCTGCACAGGCACATTAAAGCGCCTGCCGGGTAAACTGGATCTAATTGTTTACACACTTAACAATAAACAGATCAGACATATCAGCTGCAGGATGATGATCAAGTACTTGTGTGGCAGGGAAATACTCATCTGCAGAAAACCTAAAGGCCTCAGGTAATTCAAAACAACTTGATCTGGTTGCAGCAATGCTATCACTCCCTTCCTTCAACTTGTGGTTGATTATAGGCTACCAGTCTGGGTCTTAAAGTCTGATAGTGTGGCATTTTTACTGTATGCAGGATATCAGAGCAAAAGGGACAGAATGCAAACAAGCGGCAGCCTCTGCATGGCGCTGAAAAATCAAGCCGTGTAAAACAACCTGCAGTTCCTCAAGTGTCCACTAGAGGCTGGCTGCAAAAGCCAACAAATCCTCATACAGTCTGTATTAAAATGTACATTTAGGAAGCAGAAATATGAAACATGTTTACAGCCTAGTTCAAAAAAACAATTTCATGTGAGTAACTCAGTTCTTTATCCATCAAAACTCATCCATTCTGTATAGCCTAGCGGTTATATTGCACGCCCCATGTACGGAGGCTAAAGTCCTCAAGAGTTATACATTCATTTTCACAATTAGGAGCGGACTGACTTGACTGACAGGTAGGCGCTTTGTAGCCATGTGTCAGGATGCTTAAGGCCCCGCCTCAGCTCCACTTCTTTGCCACTTACTGAATATTAAAATGTTAAGTGAAGATAGCATTTCCAATATGGCGACCTACATCACTGGGCTTCATAAAGCCACTTCAAAAACTAATGGGTAACATCACTGAGACGACGTCCATGTTTTATACAGTCTATGAATGCAAACCACCGAAATGTGATCCAGGACAATAAACTTTTAGACATTGTCTCTATTCTCCTATCCACACACATACATACACACACACACACACACACACACACACACACACACACACACACACACACACACACACACACACACCGGCAGTACACTAGAGACGCTCAATGGATCATTATTAGGTGAGGCTTATTCATGATGAAGCATGTCGTAACAACATCCTAAACTACGAGTGGCAGCATAAGACATGAGAGTTTTGACATGAGCATTGCATCTCAAATATCAATTTTCGTGTAGCGTATTAAGTGCTCTCTCTCTCTCTTTCACTGTCCAAGTGTCAATTGTGTGTTTGTGTGAAACACTGTACTATCACACCAGAAGAAATGCCCCCTACTGGCCATTACAAAGAATGCCGCTTTAAGTCGCTTTAGTTCAGGCTTCACTTTTGAAAACATAGAGGTGATGTCCATTTCTACACAGTGTACAACAGTTTATAAAAACAACACTAAAATGCAATAAATCACCAGAAACAAACCAGTAGCCTCCAGATGTTTTCACGAACCTGTAAAACTTTAGAAACAATAATCCAAAGTCAAGTTATCATTTATTGCTCAAGTGAACTAACAAGTGTGAAAATGAAAAAAAATCATCTGTGACAGTGGAGTGAGAAAGACCTTACCATTTCCAGGTAACCCACTCCTCACCTCTGGTTAAATGCTACACCAGGTGCTACTAGCATAGCACACCTGAACATCCATTTGAACTGTGCTCTGTAGGTTGTTCAGACAGCATCAGTGATTGAGATTAACCAACACACGTTTATTTGCTTACTGATGCTACATGTGTGAGCCCAGTTTTGGAAAGTGAATCATTTCTTCTTCTTCTACTACTTATTTTAGAGTTTGTTAACAGTTGGGGGAATACAAATAGTGGTGCAGTGCTGCCACCATTTGGCCTGGAGTGGAAATGGAGGTGTGAGATTAAGACAGGCAGTGAAATTTGTGACGAGAAATTGAAAAAAAAAAACACCCTCATGACTCAGCTCAAATAAAACCGAGGAGCTGTTGAATAGAAATGGATTCAAAATGTTATTTTATTGTAATTAGTACAATGTGTATTCTTCTTCCCAGTTTTAATGGTTATTTTACATCTCTTTGATTGTTCTTAGACTACACATATTTAAATCCAATGACACATACCGGTAATTAATTTTGATCGATTTTAATAATAATAATAATAATATTAATAATAGTAATAATATTAATAGATCTTTTTTTTTATGGCAGTCTTTATTGGAGCTTTTTGTTTGCGTCGTTAGGGCGAAAGGTGTAGAATTTATTATATAATCTGACACTACACAAAAAATAAAAATGAAACAAAATCAATGTTGATGCCAATTTCTGACATGCCCAGGCTCTGATAATCTCAGCCACAAAAAATCTATTTTGCATTTATGGGATGGAAAATTATTCACTTTTTGTGTTTTTTGTTTTATTTTGAAATCGAGTTCTAATCACAAAAACTGGCCTTCAAGGGGTTAACTTTCAGAAACACAATGAATATTTGCTGTGTGTGGTGAGGACTGAAGTTAATGATAGTATCCATTAAAAAAACATTGGAATTATAAATTAATAGGTAATGCTTCTATGGCGATCTTTAGTGGAGCATTTTTCTGTGTTGTTAGGGGGAAAGGTGTGACAGGTGTTGTAGGAGGGTTAATACCATAGACTTTAAATAATGGTTAATACCGGCAATAATGAAACTTCATTTGTAAAGCAAAGTGCTTCACAGCACAAGATCCACCTTGACTTAAATGATGGTTATAGAAAAGAAGAATATAAGACTTATCCTAAAGAAACACTTGATGGGCTGTACAGGTACATGAAACCTGAAGCTCTGTAAATGGGCAACAATATTTTTCAGACTCTCAAAACTTTGTTGTAGTTTGGATTATAGAGAACGTTTACATGTGCAGCAGCAGTCCTTTAACTTCAGGTGTGTTGGGAATGTGGTTTGACCATATTTACAGTCTATGGGTTTGATGAAGGTTTCATGAAGTGTATCCGTATACAGGGGTCGTTGGACACAGTTTTCCCACAGGGGACAAGTAAGACATTTTAATCAAATATCAGGAGATAGTTTTCTGCTTAAGGCACCTCTGAAGGATTGAAATGAAACAGACGGGATGAGAGAGATTTTTCTCTGTCTTGTGAAAGCCACACAGCTTCTTCATTTTGCAGGGACATTTCTAAAACCAAAATTGTGTTTAAAGCAGATTTAAAAGCTTTGAAAACGAGTACAAGCTATGTGATGAGAGACTGCCATCTAGAGGAACAGATTAGAACTACATGCATCAGTGCAAAAGATCTACTTTATTTCCTCTTTAACAGTGGTTCTTAACTGTCTTACCTCAGGACCCCCCTTCTACTCCTCCCTGAAAACCCACATTTCTGATATTTTTCAACCAATCAGATTTAATTTAAAGCAAGATTGTGCAGTTGTTGGATCAGGTAGCCTACATGAAGTTTTTTCTGTATGCATTTATAATGTTTATTATGATGTGTGCTGCTGCCCTCTTGGCCAGGTCCACTTGTGAAAAAGATCTCGATCTCAAAGGGTTAATTACCTGGTTAAATAAAATAAAAATTAGTGGTAAATGGACTTGAGCTTGTATTTTTCTTTTCTAGTCTTCTGACTACTCAAAGCGCTTTTAAACCGCAGGTCACATCTACACATTCACACACTGATGGTAGAGGCTGCTGAGTAAAGTGACCATCAGGAGTAACTAATCCCATTCATACACATTCATACGCCACCAACGAAGCAGCACGGGAAACTTGGGGTTAAGTGTCTTGCCCAAGGACACATCAGACATGTGGCTGCAGGAGCTGGGGATCGAACCCTCGACCTTCCGGTTGGGAGACGACCGACTCTACCAACTGAGCCTACCAGGTTTTTTGTTTGTTTAGTAACTGTTTGTCCTGACTCGTTTGAGTGCATTGTTATTGCTGGATTTTCTGCTTCTTCTTTTTTTGTTGTCATTGTTTAAAAGACAAAAGAAAAACATCCCCACACACGTTCTGCTTGTTCTTATCTTTTATGCAGTAACATAAACTTAGTGCATGTATAAAGTAAAAAGGTGAAAAAACAACATCCTGCATATTTACAGCGAAACCAAAACAGTAGATGTGATTCAGATAAGGCACTTTAACGGTCGATCAAACCGTGTGAACACTGACTACAGGTGGAGATTAAACATTCCTTTTTAAATGTGCAAAACAAAAACATATAAAAAAACAGACTGTTATAGTGCTCACAAATATAAGACGGTTATTGCTTGAAAGGTTTTGATTCTTCAAAACTGAAACACTGAATAAGAGCAGAAATATTAAAACATCATTAAAGTCCTAACATGCATAGATTAATAGATTCTTAAAGATGACAACTGGCAGGCTTTAAAAGTTTGTACAGCTGTGCAGCAGAAAAGCTTAATGCAACGTTTTCTGTAACATAAATGTAAAAAGAGGTAACAATGCCTTAAAATAGAAAAACCCATGAACATCACAACATGTTAAATATTACAAGACGGCCTTCAAATGTTCTGTTTCATTACAATTTGACAGATCTGTTTCAGTTCAGACTGATAAAAAAAGATCCTCCAATCCGACATTTACAGAGTTGTTTAGGGAACACTGCAGAGGCACGAGTCAGAGCAACTATTTCACCTGCCTTTTTTTAAATTTAGCTTCAGAAAAAACCCCAGAAAAGTCTTACAATTTGAACAATGTGATCTCGACAAAACCACAGAAGAGGATAGATCAAAATAATTAAAAATAACAAAGACAGCAGTGTCCAAACTTAACAGTACAGAATTAGAGAACCTGTGATCCCCTGATCACTCTTCTTTTGGCATCACCCACAGATAAAAAAGATGAAACCCTTAATGACAGGACGTGTCTGGTTCACGACGTATGTCTGTATTAATGCTAATGTGCTAACGTTATGTATGCAAACATGTTTCTGTTTAAGGTGCTCAACATTCAGCAAGGAAATATTTTGTTTATGAAACATACAATGCTAAGTGGCTAATATTAGCCTTTTTGTTTAGTGTTCTTGGAGGGATTATTCACTTAAAGCTCCTGTGAGGAACTTTTGGTTTGTGTTGATTTTGGCGCCCCCTGTGGACAAAAGGGGTAGGTCTTATCTCTTTGCTGTTTCTTTAGCGTTTTGTACGATGACGATCTTTGCCACAGAAAACGTTTAAAAAAGGCAGTTTCTTCTGCATGCTATAAACCACTTCATCTGACACAGCAGCTGTTTACGTCATGCCAATTACAAAGTAGAAAAGATGAATCTTCTTCCTGTTGGTCTCATTTGAGTTTTACAGGTCATAAAGAAACATCAGAATCAGTTTCAGACCAGCTAAGACATCATCAGAGGGTATATGCCCTACTGAGCTATGATTGACTGTGAAATCCAATAGTCAAACAAATATAAACTTTGAACTTTTCCGAAGAACAAGTAAACAAGGACTTGAACAGTTCCTGTCCAATCAGGAACTGAAGTCTCCTGTACTCATGTTGTGAAAAACTTCACAATCACATTAAATCATTTTGTAGTGCTGTCCGAAATAATGAATGGAAACTATTATACCCCATAGTGGACTCAATGTTTCCCACAATGCATTGTGAAAAGTAGTGTACAGCTGGGGACCGGACACAGCTTGTAGAGAGTCCATATTATGATGCTGTTATCTGCACCGTCACTCTTTTTACCTACTTTTACAATTCAACTGTTTCTATTTTCACTGCTTTTATTGTCTTTTTTCTTCTTTCTTAATTTTGAATGTGTCCTTCTTTGTCTGTATTGGTATTTTCCTTCATGCATAAACCTCCCAAATATTTCTCGGATTGCTGCGTGTGTAAAGGCAAACAGCTGAATTCTTGACACCCACTATACCCGCAATTTTTCCAGATAAAATTTCTGCGTGAAGGAGGGTGAGCCGACGTGTGACTGCTGCAGGAGAATGTTTCCAGCATGCAACCAGTGTGGTCTTTGTGCACTTAAAACAGCCACTGCTCACCTGTATTTTCTTTTCCACTCATTTGTTTATAATGATATAAAACCAAAACTTGTCATCACAGCATCAGACGCTGTTGTTTCTTCGTCATCTTCCATGTCGACCTTTTTATGACATGTCTACCCTCCTGAGAACCCCCCACCTCTCCACCCCCTCCTGTCTAACAGGGAAAGTTTCCCTCTTTGAGGTGGGAATGTGAAGAGGCAAGTCAGGAAGATTTCAGGGACTGTCCTGGAATATTCCAGACATTTTCAGGAGTATGTTTAAAAACTGCTTCAGAAGCTCTTTAAATGACCTCTGTGTTCCAAGTGAGCTACATAAATAAAGCTTCAATCTCAGACAGGTTTCTAAAAAGGTTCAATTAGGAATGAAATTACACTTGAGAAAAGTGTACTGTAGTATTCGTTGGAAAGCAACGGGAATATGGGTTAGGGTGAAAGATACAAATCCTAACTCTCCTCCGACACGCTGTGGATCGTCTCGATTATCTTCTTCTTCAGTTTCTTCACTTTGTCCGGCGGCGTCTCGTTCAAACACTCCTCCACGTACTTCAGGAAGCCGGCATGTGGTGACGCTGTCTGCCTTTGACACAACGTCCTCATGAAGTCCAGAACGTCGCTGGACATAGCATGGGGGCGTCGGCTCGCTCGCTTGCGTCCCGACGCTTTGCTGTCAGTTCGAGAGGAAGGGGAGGTGCAGGGGGAGGAGGAAGGGGAGGAGCGCTGAGAGTCTGGGGGAGTAGGTGAGGGCGGGGCTTCGAAGTGTTGCGATGTGATGTGTAGTTTGGCTTCAGATTGGGTAGAGCTGTGGTAATGCAAAGGTGGGGGCGGAGCTTGGCTGTCCAGGTGGAGGAGGCGGGACTCCTGCGGTTCGATGTAGTGCAGCTCTTCAGGTCGTTCGTCCTCGTCGCAGGAGTCGCAGAGGAACATCAGGTTGTGATAGTGTTTCCACTTTGGGAGGTAAAAGTCCTCGGAGCCGCACGTTTTGTTTGAGCTCACCGCCTTGTGTTCCCGCTGGAAGGTTGTCCGCAAGTTCCTGAACTTTGTCTTTATGTCTTCCACTAAAAAGGTAAGAAGTACACAAAATGTTAGCGTCAACACTCATCAAACATTAAAGAAATTATTTAGACATCGCAAAGTTTGCAACTTGTCTGCTCAGGTGCCAGCTCGTATCAGTTTCCTCCTGTTGAAGAGACCTGAACACAAACAGCCTCAGTGTTACCTGAGAACGGGACAGGCTCATTCTCAGACAGGATTCTGCTCAGCATCTTCAGCAGGCCCTGCCTCTGCAGTCTGTTCCTGTAGCTCTCTGACCTGTGGTTCCACAGACAGCTGTGCTCTACATAAAGCAGACAACACAATTTAATTTAGACTTATCATTTCATTCAGGTCTCTCTAAAGCTCTACACGATATCAGCAACCAGGGACTGAGTCATCCTCCGCTAACCTAGGGCCTCTCAGAACATCATATTGACACACTTGCTATGTCAATCAGAAGCTTTTAGTTAAGAAGAATCGTAGTCGTGCCGTATATGGGAGAGTAACATGCCTCTAACTTTAGCTTGATCTCTAGGATAAATACCATGCCTATGGGGTGGTCACTGTAGCACACGTGTGTTGTTAATGTCGTCTCTCCTCGCAACTCATATCAACAACTTCAACTTAAGCCATCTGAGTCTCCTGAACCTCTCTTGTGTGAAGTCTAGTATCTACAAATTCAACACTTACAACAACTAAGTGACTGAAATCTAACAGGAGAGTGAGGGAGACATCAAACACTCACACAGCAACAAGAAAAGACGACACCCACCAGAGTAAAATGAAATGAGCTGCTGAACTTTTGCTTCGGTCCACTGACAGCGGGAGTCGGCACTCAGTCTGCTGTCGGGATGAGTTGAGCCGGATGTGGAGAAGTTTAAAGTTAAGGTGTCTGAGGAAGGTTTAAAGTCTGGTAATGAAGAGGGTGGAGATGTGGGGCGTGTGGGAGTGGACGTTTGGTCTGCTAGTTTGGGAATATCTGGACATTCAGGGAAGAAGATTTGGTACACAGCAGCGCTGGGGTTGGATTTGGCGTCGTTGGAGGGAGCTGAGGGGCTGTTAAACTTGATGATATTGTTGTTGGTGTGGGTGGAGCTGGAGGAGAAGCTGCTCAGAGTGGAGGAGGGGGTTTGGTTTCCATGTTCCAGGTCCTCCTGCGGTGTTAGTATCTGCAGGTCATCCTGATTGTTGTCTTCATCGCAGGACTCGCAGAGGAAGAGCAGCTGCTGGTAGTGTTTCCATTTGGACACGTAGAGATTGTCGGTCGCCCTGCTCGCCTGCACCGCCTTGTACTCGCGGTGAAAAACTGTCCGGAGGTTCTTGAACTTGCTCTTTATGTCTTCAACTGCAAAACAAAAGAAATGTAGATACTTACATCTCTTACTCTGTTTTCTGAATGTATTTACTGCTCTTAGTTCCTTCTGTCTCGCTCTATAAAGGATAATTGAGGTAATTTTTAAACTGGGCTCTATTTTTTACATTTAAAGGAGCCTGAAAGATTGAAAGCTATGAAAAGTTCTGGTTTGCTCCAGTAGATTGCTTCAGCTCGCAGACACTACCCAAGCTACAACTGCAACGTCACCCTTGGGGGGGAAAACGTACCTGTTCCCAAAGTACTTGAATTTGTCACTTACAGGATCGAGTTTTTATTTCAAGTGTTAAAAAACCATCACACAAAGGATCCATACAGATAAAGAGTATGATGCTTTTTAAACCTCTTCAGGCTGTCACATCAGCTCTCTTTAAAGACATCAGATTCTAAGTTCTAACCTAAAGTCATAGTATCCCTGGATGTTCAAATATTACTGGTACTGTTCTTTCCCCTCTAGTGGGGATTAAACCCCTCACAGTAATAATGTGCTGAGCTGTACCCATCAAAACAAGCAGGAGCAGGTGATATTTACCTGAGAAAGGCACTGTGTGGTCCGACAGCTGCCCCCTCAGAGACTCCAGCAGCCTGGATCTGAGCTGACGGTTGTTGTGGTTTTCAGACTTTTTGTTCCAGAGACAACCATGGTCTGTGAACGACAACACAAAACAAAACAAATCCGTCATCGTACGAATTCAAACTATTATCTGAATCCCCCTGAGGCAATACAAACTATATCTGGAATAAGGGTTCTGTTTACCACAGTAAAAAGCTATGAGTGCACGCTCCCTCTCTTCAGTCCAGAAACATTTCACCATCATGTTGGAGGGGATGCAGGAGGACAAGGAGGAGGGGGGCGCCTCCTTGTTTGGGAGGAAGGAGATGATCAGTCCCGGGGGTTTAGGGACGGAGTGGATCTCCTCCTGTGGAGCCATCAGTGGCGGTGAGAGTGGTGGCATCTCGTCATGGCCGTCCTCCTGGTCCCAGGAGGCCTGCAGGAACATGAGCTGCTGGTAGTGTTTCCACTGCGGCACGAACACGTCGTCCGACCTGCACACCTCACTCGCTTTCACCATTTTGTACTGCCGCTGGAAGGTGGTGCGCAGGTTTCGGAACTTGTTCTTGATGTCTTCAACTACAAAGAAAAACAAAAGGAGTATAGGATTTATTTTTTCCTTACCTGACACGACACCAGGAAAGATTCAAGGATTCAAGCTTGACATGTATGAGACATTTTGCTTAGCGGTCAAATTAACCCAAATCTATGATTCAAATGAAGTGTTGATTTGACCACTTTTTTTAAAGGTGCACTTTGGAGCTTTAGTAGAGAAATGTGAAAGTTGGAGATATGTACAGATTCTTTGGTATATGTTCATAACTCTAAACACAAACTGTCCTCAGAGGAAAATGTGGTCCCTGTAACTGTTTGAAGATAAAATGCTACACGAGAAGTTATGGTGGAGGGCCCGCAACAGTGACACCGTAACTCTCCTGGTAGCTTTTTAGCTCCAAACAGCGTCCAGGGAACCATTTTTTCCTTTAAATACAGTTTGTGTTTCAGTTCAGAAAATCTACACAGTGCACCTTTAAACACTGACTCTTTGCAAGTGAATTGTTTATATCCCACAAAACTTGTTTCCACTAATGTTATATTCAGAAAATGCTTCATTTAATAAGAAATCTAAATATCGACATGTAATAACTTGTTTACATGCTCTGCTTTGTTGCTGCTCGTGTCTGTGTTCTGCTAACTGTAAACAACAACGTACTGATTTTTAAAAACAGTTTGTTCTTCATTTCTATCTGCAGCACTCAACATAGACTAACTTTGGATTATTTACAGAAGTATTTCCAAAATGCACTGCTCGGGAAAAATGTAATAAATATCGGGGCAGCAGTAGCTCAGTCTGTAGGGACCTGGGTTGGGAACCGCAGGGTCAAGCCCTGCATCAGACCAAGTCTGGAAACTGGTCTTGCAGGAGCACTCGCTGTAGGCAGCCCCCCCACCCTGACATCTCTCCATTAGTGCATGTCCACAGGATCCTGTTTGTGCATGTGTGTGTATTTCAGCCTGTGTGTGTCCAGCATGACTCAATAACAGAGTGTAAAACTGAATGAATCCCCTCACAGGATTAATAAAGTATGTCTTCTTAAATATTTAAGACTCATATCAAGTTTGTAATTCTGTCATATCCATAGTTATAAGCATACATTATTTTGTGTTTATGAATGAAATAACTGGAAAAACTGCAAAAGAGAAAAGTTTAAAAAAGGTCAAATTGAATGTCCAAAGACACAGGATATCCCCAGAACAAGTTCACATGTCAATAAATATAGAAGAATGCCGTTTTACCTTTTCAATGCAGAAACAGTTTTAAAAAACAAGGAGCGTCTTACCTGAGAACTGAACAAGAGGAGGGTGAGCTGACAGAAGGATCCTCAGGTGTTCCAGAGTTTTCCAACGCAGTTGTCGGTTCCTGTAGCTCTCTGACTTGTGGTTCCACAAACAGCTGTGCTCTGGGAAATGAGAGAAAACCAGAAACATGTCAGCTACAATACTCTTAAATATTTCAACAAGAGTCCAGAAAAGACGAGACCGTTACGTCACACCTCAGACCAGGAGTGTGTCAGATTATGTTCAGTTACATGAGATGAGTCTCTGGAACTCTAAAGTTAGAGCCTGTAGGAGCGAGGAGGCTTTGGTTACATCACTAATCATATAAATCAATAAAAGATATGATAATGTACAGTACTTACCGTATACAATAAATTAAGCAGTGTGCTTTTAAAAAAAAAAACATGATAGGTGTTCTTTACATAACTTACCTTCACTGTCAATGGTGAAACTGAGGTGTGGTGAACATTGAAGGCCTACTATAGTTGTACTAAATAATAACGTACCAGTTCATTGACACTCATCACTGCACCCTGTACAAAAAGGATGCCTGGTCCTCTCTCTCTCTGAGAGACGTGACTCACATCCTCATCTTTATTTATGAAGCACTCATCGGGATGCTGCCTTTTAGAGGTGAGGGGGGGGATCGACACAGCACAGTATCGATCACATCTCAGATGAAGATCCTTTAATTTTTATTAATTGATTTTAAAAATACAAAAGGGGAGGAAACCATGCAATCCATGTGTAACCATTTTAACGAACTTCAATAATCTACAATAACCCAGTTACACGCAAGAAAAATGTAAAACCGAGGAAGGAAATACTTTAATAAACTACTATGAAGGACATTATTATAACTGACTAAATCATTTCAAACGCTGTTAAAATGTTTATCAAATCAAAGACTTCTTCGTCTGCAGACGGGGACAGATTAGGACCAAAATCGTTTGTTTGGAAAAAGTGTACCTGTGTTTTTGATTTTTCTGGGCATTACCTTTTATTCAGGTGAGACATTTAATAAAAAAATGTGAACTACATGTACATACATAATAAGTACTATATTATTGTGTAATTATTGCAGGATTTTTTGCTGCTGTTTTGCAATGTGTTTGGGCAACATTGGTCATTTCTGTTGTGCTTTTTGGACTCTCATTATTTTATGAAGTTACTTTGTAGTGTGTGTTTGATTTCTAACACAAAGAGTCAACTGATTAACTAAAGGTGAAATTTAAGACCCCAGGTGCGCCATAGTTTTTGAATAATAGTTGCAGACGCGACTCAAATGTTTGTCAACCAAAATATTGCCCCAAATATGAAAAATAAAGTCGATAAACTTTTTCAATTTCATTCATTTATAGACAAACACGCAATAAATGATCATTTTATGTCCTTTAATGTATTTTTCAGCTCGTTTCACTCGAGTTGCTTTGCTGGTCGCCATTGCTGTTAACCGTCGATATTGCTCAATGCTAGCGGCAACGGTTGCCGGAAAATGTTGCCCCCTTTCCGACAACACATCGACCAAAAAGAGCAACTTTGGTAGGATAAAAAGTTGCTGTAGTGGAGGATCAGACTTACTGGAGAAAAACGCAATGAGCGCCCTCTCTTTCTCCTCCGTCCAGTACCGCTCCGGTATGAAGCCAAACGGAGCCGCCTCCATGTTTGTTGTTGCCGTTCGTCCCTTCCTGTATGACGCAGCGGGGTCACATGACCCACAACGCGGGCTCTGATTGGACCATTCACGGAAATATTCGCGCAGTTGCCCTGTAGAGGTCGCTGTTGATTGGTATTCATCTGCTCACCGAGGGAGCTGTTGCCCAAATATAAACAATGTGAAAACATGAATATTGATAGTATCTGTTTATCACGGCTCTGAATCATTCCAGTAAATTAAAGTTTCTCAAGTTTAAGCTCATGTAATATCTTTATAAAGGAGACTGTATGCTCCTTATATCTGGAAGAAACTCCCAGAAAGCTGCAGGTCAGCTGAAACTCTCAGCTCTTTGAAATCGAGGTTGAAGACTCGCCTGTTTACAGCTCTGCCTTTATTAAACTATTTTAACACAATTTTAAAATGTAACTCTGCACTGTGACTTTTACGCTTATTATATAACTCTTTTCACATTTTTATTTTTGTTTTATTTATTTCAATTAATTTGTAGTTATTTCAGTTATCCCGTGACATATCCCACAAGATTTTGTTTCTTTCTGCTTGATTGCACGTGTTGAGATACTGCAAACCATTAACATAGCGGTCCATAAAACATGGATTCAAATTAAGTATGTTAAGGACAAATTAAGGATAGTACAGAGTTTATAAAATCAATGCAGCAGCAGATTGTAAATGTCTTCTGTCTCCTTGTCTGTGACGTGTGTGTCTAACACTATTCTGTTTCTGACTGAAAGAATAATAAGTCCCTGTTTCAACCTTCCCTTTACGCCTCTGCTTGTCTAAAATGTTTACGATCACATCAATGCACTTCCAAATATCCCTCTGAAGATGAGCCGTACTGGAGGTTATGTAGGTAAAGATGCACTACCTAATCAGGTATCACCGTGTGGTTTGGCAAGCTGTCTGTGCAGTTAAAAAGCAATCTGATCCGATTGATTCAGACTGCAGTGAAAATGATGGGAGCTAAACATCACACATCCCTGCAGGCTATTTTTGAACTGGCTACTCTGAGGCAAGCCAATAAGACTGTCAGTGACTCTTCACATGTTCTACATTCAGAGTACGAGCTGCTGCCCTCGCCTCAGACGTTCAGAGTTCCCCGTTGTTGACTGAACAGGTTTAAAAAATCATTTATCCCTGCTTCTACCAAACCTTTAAATAGTGACAAATAAGACAGGTAGGCACTGGGATGTAATCTGTCTTTGCGTGTTTGCACAAGTGTTTGAAGAACCTGATGTTATTTATATACTATACTTTTTTCAGGACATTTCTAAATAATATTGTTTTATGTTTGATGTGAATGATGTTGATTGTTGTCTTTCTTATGGCTGCAGCAGACGAAGAGCCCAAGACAAACTTCTCACTTTGTAATCTTGATCTTGGCTTCTTCGTTGTTTCCCAGGAGGACGTGGGGATCGACAACGTCCAACAGGAATTTATCTTTTTTTTAAAAAGCACACATCATTCAGATTTCAAGTGCTGTTTTGTTTTTAATTTCCAATAACCAACATCTGGCTCGTACAACTTCCAGACAAGACAACAGACAGCGTGTATTTACAGTGAATCCCATGTACATTTAATATTTTCACATGTACAGACATCCAACGCATGTTCAATATTTACACCGCTGAGTCAGCCTCACAGGTGAGAGAGTAAAATCAAATGCAGTGCTCATATGTACACTAATATCCTACTCGTTAGATGGGTTTTTGGAATAGTTACTTATACAAACATCATATTGGGACTATAGAAACCTGGATTAACACTCGTCCTGGTTTATGCACACTTAGATAAAAGGGTTTGGGTTATTAAAAAAAAAGCTGGTATAGCTGAGAAATAAATCTTAATGCAACGTTAACAGCGGTGAAAACAGGGGTGTGGTAGTTATGTCTATGAAAAGAAACTGAAGCGTCTAACTGATAAAAAAAATCTAAAACAGTTGAGAAAAATGCAAATATCTTGATCTGATCTAGCACCTTTAAATCCGTATAAAAAGAGTAGATGATCATCATGTTTGAAAAATAATGACAAAATACAGAAAAGAATGATTTCCTGGATACTAATGTGCATGTAAACATACTCAGACAAAAGAGGAAGTAATTGTTTGTATGAAAGAAGAAGAAGAAAAACAGAAAGATCGACGCTCTTATTTGTTGAGTTGTAAAAACAGAGCGCAGACGCCCGAGTCCGGACCGTGTAAGCGCCGTTGAGCTTCACTGCACTGAAATCTGAAGGGACGACCTTCATATCGATCACACTGAATGAGTCGACCCACGCTGCACTTACATTATATACTAACCAATAGATCATTCTCATGTACATGTACATTTTAAGGTCATAAAGCAAATCACTCTGTGTCCGTTATATACTCTTATAGTCTTCAGCATTTCTACTCTAAAGCTCTCATTAAATCTCTTTCCAATGCTTCAAGTATAAGTTCATTCAAAGAAAAATACCGCTGGCAGCGAGAAAAACACACGACTGCAACGTCTTCATATCGTTTTAAAATAATACAGTTCAGGACTATGAGACACCGAAGCATACAAGTGATGGCCTGATGATACAGAAGAAATGAAATATAGAGGAATGGGGCGTCGGCAGTCTAGTGCTGTGGTTCTCAACTGGTGGTTCAGGACCCAGAGGTGGGACGTGAATGTGTGCATGGAAAATAACTTGAGTAAATAAGTCTGTGAAGCGCTATTTAAACATGTTTTTTTGTTCAGTTTCTTGCTTCTGTCACATGTTTTGTACCGCCTGAGGTTCTTTTCAGTCAAAGAATCTGATTGGTCCAAAAATATCAGAAATTTGGGACGCCATTATTCACGGAGGAGTTGGCGGTGGGTCCTGAGGCTAGATGAGTTGAGAACCACTGGTCTAGTGGTTAGTGTGCGCGCCCCATGTACAGAGGCCATAGTCCACTAAGCAGGCAGCCTGGGTTCAAATCCGGCCTGTGGCTCCTTTCCTGCATGTCATACTTCTGACTCTACTCACTGTCCTCTCTCTAAAACAAAGGCATAAAAGCCCCGAAAGAAACCTTAGAAAAAAAAGAGATGAAGCTCGTTGAAGGCACACTGACCCAGGGAAATCAAAGCTCGAAGAATTTCTGTTTGGAGTACGATAATGGTGCAATGCTGCCATCTAGTGGCGTTTACTGAGCCACATTCTGGATGTCAGCATGACACCAGTAAAAGCGGAGCGGTCTTGCATATTCTTTTCTGAAAAAGACTTGCTCTAAGTTTGGTTCTACAATTTGGGAGGATTTAAGAGGCTTAGATGCTACGACGAGCTCAAGCTGTGTTCAAACCAAAGACTGTAAATTAAGATGGACAGACGGACAGCCGCCCTATTTATATTAATTTGTAACGCTCGGTCGACAGAGGCGGCTCATTGTAGCATTCTTAACTGAAAAAGCAGAGTAGACGAGAGAATACGTAACGAAAACCAACAACAGTCACTGAACTTTCAATAATTGTAACCTTTCTGCTGCGGACAGTACAGATCTAAGGGATCTTTGATGTCTTATTATTGGTAAATTAAATGTGCGCCTCAGTTCAGGGAAGGGCGTGGCGTCAATACCACAATTCTACCAGCCATCTCCGTTCTGTGCATGGCTGCATTCCATATTACACCACCAGTGCAATATGTCAGCACCGGTTGCAGCGGTATTTTGGCCACAAGTTAGTACAGCGGAAAGAGACAGAGGCGCGCTCTCCTTATTAATATACAATCAATGGTTCAGACTACAAGCAATGTTACGTACGCCAGTTTGGTCTCGGGATCATTTGTGAGTTAAGCACTTGCAGAGATTTCAGAAAACCAGACGCCATCTTTTGTGATTTTATGACATCATTCAGAGAGGAACAAGCAATCTTTAAAACGCTCGTTTTGTTGAATAAAATTTGGTTGAACTATTCTGCGATGCAGCTTCATGACTTTCTTCCTCATGTTCAACTTTTTTTTTCAACCTGGAGAAAAAATCTGAATGAATGAAAGTGCATAATTTAGATCCCGGCACTTCTTCACATCTTTGTACATCTATGCTTCAGGCCACACAAAAAACAAGATCAACTCAACACACCTTCAGGGCGATGTTTGTGTCAGAGCAAACACAGAAGGTGCAGACCAAATTTGGTGTCACTTTGAGAATCCATAGTTGATCTGAATCTTAAATATATATATATTTAATATAGGAAAGTGCAACTTAAAGTTAAATCCGCACCACAATTGGTGATGTTAAAAGAGGAATATATCGAGATAACGCCGGGAGAAAACATGTTTCTGAAATAAGAAAGCATCATCCGAGCATCGCTGGAAACAAAAACATGTTTTTACACCGTTCCCACTTGACAAAGAGTTGCAGCTCTGAGGTTTCCCCCGCTGCCAGCAGCCAGCAGCACTTTCATAAAGTGACTTTGATATCAAAAATCAAACATAGGTGAAGGAGAAATCCAGGTGGAAAGGGATGTTAAAACACACTGATCTGAGGTAGAGTGACAAACAGGTGAAAGAAGGAGAGTTACACTGAAACTGAGGCGTTTGGTTATTTAACTGAATCTCTTTATCATTCTCAGGGTTTCTCATCTCAAGAGTTGTATAATATGTACAATAAATATATATCTTTTTTTAAGGGCCTTTTTTGGCTAAAATATCTCCCTGGGTGAAATTTGAGAAAAGAAAAAAAAACTTGGCAATTAAAGTTAAGATCTTCAAACTGATATTTGGACATGAAAGAGTTCTTCTCTTAGCTTTAAACATTCATACCAGGTCAGCATGGATCGCAGGTAAGATACTGTACACTTAAAAAGAATAAAAACCAACCAAATAAAACCTGTAACAAAAAATGTTCAACACAAAAAATATAAACATTGATGTTTTGGCTGCTGTAAATATTTTGCAGACGTATTTCTTTTTGAACAATAAGAAATCATTAAAATACAGCTTCAAATGATACAGCTGAAGGTACAAATACCTTGTTAGTTTATCACAAAAACAATCAAAGACTTCAAGCTTAAAGATGAGCAGTAATCCTTCCATTAAAGCCTCAAAAATACTTCTCTCTCCCTTCACGGGGGATTTGATGCGGGTGAGTCCCAAAAGTGGGCGTATCCCCCTAAAATGGGCGTGTCCATTCCTTAAAAACGCAGATGATCCCTCTGCTTGTTAATCAATCGATGGTCTCCATTTAACTGTCTCGTCCAGGTTGGCCCCGCCTTCTCAATCAAAAAACTTTCAAATCAACCAAAGACATCGTATGGGCAGCTCATACGCCCTTGCAAAAGAAACATCCTCATTGGTCGCTCAAGGATGTTGATACCTCCGTTAATAGGAAGTAATATTTCCTTCTCGCAAAGAGAATGCAATAGGAGCTTCTTGCGGTCAATCTTCAGACAATAAAAGAACACTTAGTCCCGCCTTGGAAATGTATAACCGCTTCTTTTGCCCTTAAACCAGGGGTGTCAGTCAATTGAGCTCCGCCCTGTGTGTCAATTCTAGCTGTCCATCAAACAATACTGTCCTGCAGGAGTGGCTCGAAGTCCTCGTCGCTGGCAGTGGGAGGAGTCTCCTCATCACTGCCTGGTAGAGGTGTGTTGATGTGGACACCCGCCAGCGAGGACATTGACTCTTTGCTGTCTGGGCGGGGCTTATCGCTGAGGGATAGATGGGAGGAAGAGGAGGAGCAGGTGGGTTTCTCAGGGATGAAGAGAGCGACGATGAAGGCGATGACCACAGTGCACGCCCCGAACAGGAAGGGCGGGCCAGGGATGAGGGCCCGCTGAGAGAGACACAAAGAAGGACAAATGTTTCATTTTGTTGTCTTTTATTAGTATTCAAGTTTTTAAATAGCAATGAGTCAGTCTTGAATATTTTGATAGTTATTCTGAACACCTGTCACTATTTTCACCTGGTCTGATTCATTAAAAGTGAATCAGGAACAGGAGCGCAGATGTTCACATTTTCGCGAGCAGAGTCTGCCAGTGACTTTAAAGCTAATGTGTCAGGAGGTGATTTTTCTCTTTCCAAAATCTACTCATGCATGTACAGGGCAGGAGTCAAAAGCAATAAAAGGAGAGAATTGATTAACGAATAAAAAACTAGTCAAAGCACTGAAGTTCATAGGACCTTAAATATCAACACAAAATGAAAGTTGATAAACCTGCTCTAAATACATTGTTTGAGAAAATGTTTGCACAAAAATACAACACCAAAAAAACGAGAAAGCTTGCCCTGTTTGTCACATTATGCGTAAACATGTGGGCACAGGTTTCCCAAATCTGCAAAGAATTTGTCTGAGTGGGAGGCTGGAGGACAATCTGTGTGTGCAGGTGGATTTGGATTAATTCAAAGGTGATCCACACATCACTGTTTAAACTACGGGCTCTACTTTCCCAAACAGGCTGCTGTCTGGCTGTTTGTCGATACGTCTGCCTAAGACGGAGCGCTCGTCTGAAAGCATCAGGTTGCTTCTCCATCAGTGTGAGAGATATAAACAGGGATGTTCCTGGGCGACTTACTTTCTAGGCGGTTGACATTGCTTAATTTTAAATTGTCTGCAAGTTAATGATGTCATTTTGTTTGCAGAATATGGCTACATAAGCAGAGCTATCACTGACTGCCTTTGGTCCTCAATGCATGTTTACATTCACATATCTGTGGTAAATGTGGTTATGCAATGCTCCTGTCGATATGCCAGTTTAACCTGACACAGCTCACATATACCCTTTTTCACACATACGGAAATCTCCTAAAAAACTCCGGAGATTACCCGAAGGAGCTGTATATGTGAATGCAAACAGCCGAATTTTTTCGCACTGACTTCACCCGGAGTTTCTCCTGCCAGACCCCTCGTATTTTTTCTGCAGCAAGTCCGAGTGAGCTGATGTGAGAACGCAGCAGGATATTCTCCGGAAAATTCAGCTCAGGCCAATAGGAGGGGGGAGTGACATTTCTATACTGTGACTGCTGCACGGTGCATAGAGTGTCTGCACCGTGACCGCGACTACAATCTCGTGCACGTAATCAAACTGCTGCATTATGTTTTCTGTTCGTCAGTATGTTCTTCTCCACTCTTTAGTTGATGTTGTCATTCCGTTGAACTACACGTAGCATTGATATAAAGGCAAATATTCTCATTATAGCGTCGAGTAGTGGACTCTGTTGCTTCGTCCGCTACATCTTTTTTACGTCACGTCTTACCTCAGGAGACCCCCCGCCCCCCCCCTCCCGTATTACAGGGATAGTCTCCCGCTGTGAGGAGCATATGTGAACAGCAAGGTCAGGAGAATCTCCGGAGCAGTCCTCCCGTAATTATCTAGATATTATCCAGAGTGCAGATGTGAAAACGGCTATACATGTTTGTCTTATCTTTTTAGATCAAATTACTGCCAAACTGTGCTGCTCATACGAGAAGCTATACGTTCACTGTGCTTGTTTACATCCAGGTAACAGAGCAGGGAGAGCAGGATCAACACGTAGAAATATTACTAACTTGTTTGACTAGTAACCCTGGTGCCGACTAGTGAGGGTGTTGACGTTAAACCGTGTACTCTACTGACACGGACATTCCTTAATGTTGAAAGTTTTCTGTACCTCAGTGGGACTGTGCATAGGCAGGGGGTCGATGCTGAAGTCTCCCTGGATGGGGTCCATGGCGTTGAGCTCCACGTTAAAGAGGAAGAAAACAAATCCATACAGAGCTGGACCCAGACCGTTGCACAGACCTCTGATCCCTGTTATCATCCCCTGGACCACACCTGTAGGAGGAGGAGAAGAGAGGGGGTCAGCTTTATTGATCAGACTGGTTATCGCTGAAACAATGAACACTGTATCTGCAGATATATTTAGCCAGAGGAGGATGTTTTTTCACTGACTGCTTCAGTAACACAGACTGCAATCCAGAAAATCCATAGCAACACACTGACCTATTGATCTGAGGAGGAGGAGGAAGAGAGAGACAAAAGAAGAGAAGAAGGAGGAGGCGAAGAGAAGAAAACGAGAGGAATAAAAGGAATGATGGAGAAGGAGAAGAGGAGAGAGGAGGTGAGAAGAGAGGAGGAGGAGAAGTACAGAGAGGAGAGAGAAGAGAAAGAAATCAGAGATCAGGAGTGAGATGAGCAGAGGGGAAGAGAAAGGAGGAGAAAGATTGTGGAGGAGGAAAAGGGAGGAGAGGAGTGACTTAAGAGGAGGGTGAGAGGAGGATGGGATAGAATAGAAGAGATAGAAGAGAGAAGATAAAGAAAGTAGAGGAGAGACTGATGAGCAACGTCAGAGGAGGAGAGGAGATTGGAGATATGAGAATGAAGAGTGTAGACGAAAGCAGAACAGAAAGGGGAGAGGAGGGTACGAAAGGAGAGAGATCAGGGCGAGTATAAGATAAGAGAGAGAGCAGGAGAGGAGAGCAAGGCAAGAGGGATAAGAGGAAGGATGGGAGAAGGAGAGGAACAGACGTTAAGGAGAGTATGAGAGCAAAGGAGAAGAAAAAAGAGGAACAGAGGAGGAGAGAAAGAAACGGTGAGATGATGGGTAGAAGCCATGAGAGTATAGAGGATGTTTTCTTTGTCACCTTGTTTGTCAGGATCAGCAGACTGTGACACAAGAGCAGAGACAGCCGGGAAGGTGATGGAGGACATCGCTGCTACAGCACCTGCTGCCCACATCATCCTGTAAACACACAAAAACACATATACAAGGTTAGAGGTGCATATGTCAGATCTCAGAAAGGTATCGCCTCTTCAACCACACCCTGACTACCCTGCATGTATAAAAAAACAAGAGGACACAGTGAAGCCTTTGTTCACTGCATCTGTCTTTAGCCCCTTATCAAACCAGAAACATTAACATAGAAGTGTTTTTGTCTGCCTGCGCACAAGCTACAATGTAAGATAGCCACTCAGCTAACTTGCCAATGTTACTTCCAAAGCTGTGATTTAATTTGTCATTTCGTGACACTAACCACTGCACCACTGCGCAGCCTCATGTCAGAATGGTTTTCGCATTTTTCCTCGTTTGTCAGCGAAACAAAATCAGAAAAAACAACACACAAATCTCACCATGGCTCGGATCCGAAGCCGTACCAGGCCAGCTGAAGGATCTGGAAACCCAAACCCAACAGAACCGTGTTTTTATTTCCCAGAGTCCTCATCAGCAGAGTGAGGAACAGAGTCTGAAGACAGAGAGAGGGGGAGGGGCTTATTAATGACGCTCTTACTTTGTATCTAGAATTTATAGCTTGTTCATTTCTTTAATACAAGTTACTCTCAACTTTTTACACCGAGCCAAACCCTGTATCCAGCCCTGATTTACATTTAAAGAGAGAAGCCTAAGACAGATGTTGATGAGCATGCTCCTGAGCCCCTTTGAAGAGACACACGTCAAAACTGTGTGAGGAAAGTTTGTGTGTGTTACCTGTGCTACGATGGATAGAATTCCCACCACTCCGATAAACACAGCGAGGGTTGTTGAGGAGAAATGAATGACCTGGAGGACAAACAGAATGTATTATTACTGTGTCACTTTCTAAGAGAGTGTCACCTAATAAACAGGGACTAAACGTACTAAACAAAACATTGTTTAAAATGTCAAATCCTTTGCTTTTTATTCGATCAGAATAAAGCAATATGTCGGGTGTTGCTCAGCATATTTGTTCTTTAATAAAACGTCATCGTGTGTCAGCAGGGTACGAGACAACTGGGCCGAGTGTGAGTGTGCTCTAAACCTTTTTATCCTTCTAGGAGACCTCACAAAAACACACTGTGACTTACCGTCTTATATATTACTTCACTTTTTTCAATGAACCTCCGGCTGTGTGTCTCACCTGTCTCAGGTAGAGGAAGAAGCTGGAGTACTGTCCAGCCTCGGGCAGGTACGACAGGAACACGGTGATGCAGATCAGCAAGACAGTTGGGTCCTGACCAACCTTCCTCAGGGACTGAAGGAGAGAGAGAGAGAGAGAGAGAGAGAGAGAGAGAGAGAGAGAGAGAGAGAGAGAGAGAGAGATGATGAGTAAGTCTTAAGTGAAAGCCTGGGAGTTAAAGGGTTAAAGTCTGTTAAATACATCAGTATCTCCTTTGACTATATTAATATAATCCTTCTATTCAAACTGGAATCCTTTAACTCAATTAAATTCTTAAATAATGTAACTGTGTCGAGGAAACAGAGAGCAGAATAACTACAAAAAAACTCAAACTAATAAAACCTGCTGAGAGCTCATTATCAAACCAACGAGACCAATATCATGTTTATTTATTGGGTACTGACAGCGAAAGGGTCGGCCTGCTCCCAGGAGATGGGCGCCCCCCAAGTGTTGAGCCTCATCTTGTCGGGCAGAGACTCGGGCACGGCCAGCAGAATGAAGCAGATGTCGGCCAGAGCGATCAGCGTGGCCAGCAGAACCACCAGGTTGTCTCCGTACCAGGCGGACAGGTACGCCCCGATCGCTGGGCTCGTCACCAGGCTGGCTGCGAAAGTCGCCGACACCTAGAGACGTGAAAGGACAACTTTAGAGGATGACAACCAACATAAATGAACTTTGCTGAAAGAATGTATAAGAAGAGAACGAGCCTAGCTTTCAGTAACCGTTCTCCTCATGAGTTTAAAGTCCCCATATCTAGTTAACAAGGAGCCTAATTCAGCTTCATTAGCCTTTAAAAAGAAGAAGTACGGAGGAGCGGATTACGCACTGGAGTGATGACGTGATACGTAACTTTGATCAAATCATTAAGCCCTCTGTTTAACTGCTCGCAGGTCACGATCAGGAAACTCAAAGCATGATGGTATGTGGGTCATGTCTTATGTTCACTGCGCTGTGTTTTTAAAACCTCTTAAAGACTGTTGGTTGATCACGCTGTGACCCGTGCTGTCTCACCTCTCCTCCTTCGTCTGTCTGACCAATCACCTTTTCTTTCATGTTAAAGTGCGTAGACTTATGAAATGTTAGTTTTACCAGCTACGGTTTGCTTTAGTCCTTATTTTTGTTTGGTTTCTTCAAAGGAGTTTTTCCTCAAAGAACGCCTTCATGCTAAAGTCTCCGGTTCAGAATCTCGCAGCACCACAGCCCGTTTCATCGGCACCTGGCACCAATACTTTCTTCTTCTTTTTTTATTTAATGGCGGCTAGCAAACAGCCTTCAGATGCCTTACAGCCGCAGACTTGGGATAGTATCGTGTAACTACCAGGTGCTTGTAAAACAGAAGAACAATATTTGAATAAACACTCAGACCACTAACTGTTGAAAAGTCTGACCCATCCCTAATGATCATTTCGTGACCTACGGTCCTTTTTACAGTCGTGGTCCTTTAAGAAGGATTCTCTCTGACTTGTGTTTGAGAAGTCGAACTCACGTCCAAAATGACAAGCATCACTTTATCCTTACTATGTAAGATAGTAAGAAAACCCAACACAAAGGTTGTTGTGTCCTCAAATACTTCCTCTTCTAAGCTGTTTGTTTTTCTCTTAAAGCTGATTTGTCAGTCTCTCCTCTACGGCTGCACAGTCTGTCATTCAACACCTCCGTCTGTCGTCTGTCTGACGGTCTGAGGTCACTGTGAGGTTATGTAACTGCCTGGCTGACTCTGTCCCACAACTGAGCCGTCCTTTAGTTATACACATAGATATTAGAAAGATGTGCACAACTGGGTGCCCGTAAAAGTGGGTGCATCTTTTTTAGAGAGACAACAGCAATGCCTGTGATAAGGCTGCAGCATTGTCACGTACAAAGACGAGAAATGCATCAATTAAAACTCTGATATTAAAATGATAGTCTACCCTGGTATGCTCCTGTGGTTTGTACTGGTGATGTATGCATTTTATTTGACAGGAGAACTTACCAGACCGTACGCTGTACTCCTCTCTCTCTCGTCCGTCACATCAGCGACGTAGGCGAAGATGACCGAGAAGGTGACAGAGAAAGCTCCAGACATGGAGATCATGGCGAAGTACCACCTGCAGGACGAGCAGCAGAGAGGCACGTTCAGCTGATTCACTTTCATCAACACAAAAACAACTGCGTGCATCTCTGACCTGTGAAGTGGAATTATCTGTGTGATGCCTTTTAGAGGATCAAGTTAGCTTTTGATTTAAAGAGTAATCATCATGTTTGTATTAAGGTAGATCATGTCTTTGCAGAAATGAAAATAATTCAAGGATTTTAAACCATTGAAAGACATTTACAGCATGAGGAGGTTCACCTTTTTGTTAACGAGGAAGATGCTGCTAAGAAATAGTCTCATTAGTCTGATGTAGAAGATCTTGACGGGCCTGCACTGAGCCCTCGGCCTGAACTTAAAGCCCGTCTGAAGTTTACAGCATACTTCTCTTAGCTCATGTACCAGACTCTCTTTGTACGACATGAACTCAAAGAAACTGTGATTCCTACCAGGGGCTGAGCCTCATCAGGGGGATCGGAGCGCAGGTGAAGAAGACAGTGACCAATAAGAACGTCCTCCTGCCCCACACGTCCGACAACGCACCAATCAGAGGAGCCGACATGAACGACAGCAGACCCTGGACAGGAAGAGGTGGGGTCAGTGACATATTCAACAAGTATATATAATATGAGTGTAAAACCTGAAGTAGTTACCTTCACGCCCTGAATGAGTCCGTTTATCAAGAACGTGTGCTGAGGGAATGTTTCGTGTAAAACCTACAAAGAGAGGCACAAACATGTCAGCTGAGTTCACAGATAACACTTCAACAGCCTTTTTTTATGGGGCCAGATTTAAAACGTGGATCTAGTTTCTTAGTTATAATGCAGCTTGTGCTCGATAAAATTCAAACTGTGTGTGAATCAAAAAGTAGGAAATATTGATTCTGTAGCTCCAAATACAAACACACAAAAAACATACTAAATATCTTTCTCCTCATGTTCGATGAAAACGTTTCTTGCACTTCAACGTTTACATTACAGTGCTGGGCAATTAATCCAGTTTAAAAATCCAACTAAGATTTCGTCTTCCCACAATCGTGGAAACAAAATCATCATCATTAAACAATTCTCTCCCTAACATCGATATCTGTATCGCCCTCAAAGTGCCACATCGGTCGGGCCCTCGTTGTGAAATCATGTGATCGTGTTTAATATAAAGATGCAAGGTCGGATCTGATTCTGATCCACATGTACAGATACCACGTAGATGTTGTTGTTGTTGGTATTATGTGTAAGGCTGCACAAATCTGTAGTAAAAACTCACATCGCATTTCTCTTTGAAAGAGCGAAAAATAAACAAATAAAAATTTCAATTATTCAAAAGTTTCGCTGGCTTCACTTTCAAACAGGAAGCAGCAACAACTGTGAGGTTTTCAAAATAAATCTTTTAAACTGAAGAGTAAGATCTGTGCTTTTGATCATATCTAAGGAGCTGTTTCATCTCGTCTGAACGTCGTCATGGAGACGATTTGTGAACACTTCCTACAGTTCAGTCTGAACATCGTCATGGAGACGATTTGTGGACACTTCTTACAGTTCAGTCTGAACGTCGTCATGGAGACGATTTGTGGACACTTCCTACAGTTCAGTCTGAACGTCTTCAAAGCGAGACCGAGCAGGCCGAGAATCTTTCTTGATCGGTAAAGTGGATCAGCACCGTCAGTCTGATATCCGATTTGTAAATTACGTCAATATCAGACCCGGTACAGATATTAGACCGGATCTGTCCCTCCTCTAGTTTAAAAATCTCAATATCAATCAAAATAATCGGGATCATGATTTCTGCCGTAATCGAGCAGCCCTAGTTTACAAAACATCACTTCCTCCACAAAATACCAAAAATATTCATGTTTCCCTCAACATTGACTGATCTATCTTGATACTCAGCAACACACAAACTATCTTCAAGCACAAGAAGTAAAATACCTACTGTGTTTAAGAAACAACACATCTGTTATAAACTTTCTTTCTGGCTCCAAGCATCCATCAGCTCCATCAGATTTAAAAACATTTTGCACCAAGAAGGAGCTCAATAACACAAATATATCCAGCCAACTATTTTTAAATCAACTTCTAAAAGTCTAAAGTTTGTGTTCGTGTTCATCAGTAATGTCTAATCACACATTCAGTGACCTGTTGTTTCACAGATTGGACCCGTGTAATGTCAGAGCTGATCCTCAAGTATGAAATTAATCAGCCACTCGCATGTTGACGCACACACGACACACATCTTGTCATCAGCACACGGCGTGACTCACAGTGAGCATGGGCGTCGTGAGTAATCCCCAGGAGAAGAACTCCAAGAAGATGACCACCACGGCGTGATACACACTGGGCCTGCCGATCCCCTGCTGCAGCTGAAACACACAAAACAACACACATTTTACAATCAGTTATATTTAAAAGACCTCGGACCATCTTATACCCTCTGTGGTCCTGAAATATCAGTTTATGGGAATAAAAGCCAGTCGTTGACATTTTGGGTAATTTTTAGTTCTAATTTGTGTTTAAATCAGCGCTGAACTCTTGAGGTTATTCAAAAAGGTCATTTATGTCATTTGAAGATATTCCCTTCACTTGTTCCTCAAATATTGCGTTCCCAAAATGAGACGGATGGCACAAAATAAATACTGTTCCAGCCACGCAGAGGCATAAAAGTCTGTGAAGGAAAGAAATGTTAAAGAGCTGAATCTATCCATCCATTATCTGTTCCACTTTTCCCATTCGGGGTCACGGGGGGCTGGAGCCGATCCCAGCTGTCATCGGGCGAGAGGTGGGGTTACACCCTGGACTGTTCGCCAGTCAATCACAGAGCTGACAACCAGCCACACTCACATTCACACCTACGGGCAATTTAGAGTCAGCAGTTAACCTTACGAGCATGTCTTTGGACTGGGGGAGGAAGCCGGAGTACCCGGGGAGAACATGCAAACAGCACACAGAGCAGCTCATGTCCGACAGGGATTCAAACCAGGAACCTTCATGCTATAAGGCAACGGCACTAACCACTGCACCACCAAGCTGGAACTAGTCCATTTCTATTTTTGTGCCAACGTTACAGTACCATCTTCTGAGACAAAAATCTCTTTTTGTGGGTTCTGACCCAAATCACAACACTCAGAGGCTCGTCAATAAACGGCCTCGCGGTGAGCCGAAAAAAGTTCTTCTCCGGTGTTGTAGACACAAATCAAGGCTCAACACTGTGGATATTATTCACGCACTGTCTCCACTTTGTAAAACAAGCTAACGAGCTCTGTGGAGTCAAAACAGCGTGACAGAGCCTTGCAGAGCCCCCTCCTTCCCCGTTTGTCGTCCGTTTATGCGAGCGACAGAGAGGAATCAAACGAAGCAAACAAAGACGTTGTGGAAGAGATGGAGGAGATTCAGAAATGTATCTGGAGTTTCCCTTTAATAGAGTGTGCGTGCATTTTAAACGGTGTGGTCGAATCAAAATGAGCTTTTAACTGGAGCACCAGTGAAGTGGCATTAAGTGATTGTTAGCCTGCTGACACACATACAAAGGATTTAGTCTGTAAAATGGACCATTTTCTATCTTTAGCTTGAATTATATCAGGTGAGTATTTATACTGGAGCAGACTTAGACTACTTAGATAATGACTTATTCTCTCCTGTGTTATTAAGCTTCAGGTCAGCAGGTGAGAGTCCGTGTGAAAGTAGAGGAAGATCATTACAGGAGGAATAGTTTCATTATTATCAGGGTTGTTTGGTGTCGTTTTCTTCATTTACTGCTGCAATTATTAGTTAGATAAGAATATAAGACTGCAACATTTATTTATTTATTTGATTCAATTGTTCATCCAAAGAAGCACATACTCTGTTCCTCCCTTATCCCTATAAACCCCTCTATTTCAGCCCTGCTCAGAACAGGCTGTTTCTGTGTCTGTAGCTTTAAATGTAAATGAGCTGTGTCTGACCACGCCCCTCTCTGGAAGGGCTTGGGTGTCTCGGGCTTTCTCGCTCCATGCCCTATTGTTTACGGTGAGAAGGCAGACTCAGAGGGCAGAACAAACACCTAGCTGTGGGAGTGTCACCCACCTGGGGGAGGGGTTACTGCCCTTTGTGATGTCAAAAGGGAAAATCTCCAAACGGCCTGTTTGAGCACACATTTTCTGAAAAGTGGAGCAGGCAAAAGACGGAGAGGATGGACTTTTCTCATCATTGGGGTTTGTAGCTGTAAATTGCCATGGCTAATTTGCAGTCCTTGTCCCTGGTTAGGCTTTTAGGAAATATCACAGTTATTTTGTGTTTACAAGCTGCAACCAAAATTTCTACGGACTCCACCTTTAACACATACAATCGTCTCTCCAGGGGCCATATGTGGATCAGTTTTTCATTTCATGTTGAATTGAATGAGGCTCGTTGCTCAACCATCTTTGTAATGTTGAAAGGCGCGTATGCAAACAAAGTTGGGAGGCACCACTACTACTACTACTTGTTTGAAGTGCAGAAAAACGCAGTTTAATCATCAAACAACAACGAAAACTGTCCTTTAGGGGGCGCTGGCAGCCGAGTGGTTAGTGTGTGCACCCCATGTACAGAGGCTAGTCCATCAAGTGGGCGGCCCGGGTTTGAATCCGACTTGTGGCTCCTTTCCTGCATGTCATTGCCCACTCTCTCTCTCTCTCTCTCTCTCTCTCTCTCCCTGATTCCTGTCTCTACAATAAAGGCATAAAAAGCCCAAAAAGAAACCTTTAAAACTGTCCTTGACATTTGTTGCATTTAATCTGTACGATACTTTGTTGACCTAATGATTTATAAAAGGACTGAATGTTTCGGCTCTACTTGCTGCACGTTACATATTTATGTGGTGAGTGTGTTATTTTTCATCCACCTTGGTCACCTTAACGCTGCTTGAAGAGCTGCTGCAGCAAACAATCATGTTCCTCATTGCTTCTGTGGATCATTTTTCACCACATAGGGATGTAAAGAGTAATTGTAAAATCGTGATAAATCGATTCAAAGGTGTCAAGGTTCACATCGGTACTCTGAAACATGAATATCAATAATATGGTGAGCGTCAGCAGCTGTAGAGCAAGATTTAGAAATAGAGGACGCACCACCGTCTTTTAAATCGGAGGTGATGAAGCATTTTGACTTCAAGACAGAAAATAAAAGAGGTGAGAAGATAACAGACGAGACAAAAACTGTGTGCAAATATTGCAAGAAGACAGGAACTACACAAATAGCACAACCAACATGATGCAGCATTTAATCGACACCACAATGAGAAGCTCCAATCACCTCCCCTTGTTGAGAGAAGAAAAACATTAAAAGGCCAAACCACACTGACAAGCAGGTTAGCAGCTCCTAAAGGAATCTGTTTCACTCATCATTTGTCTTTTTGTAAAATAAATCGTGAGAGAATCGTATCGTGAACCCAGTATCCTGAATCGTATCGTGAGTTTAGTGAATCACTACATCTCTAGTTGTTGTATCTGAATGAAGCACAAAGAAGAGTCCAGTCATTTTCATTCATTCAGCTGAAAAATGAAGAAATACGCTTCATGCTGTAAAAACAGTCTGCCTTTTTGGAGACAAAGGTGATTTAAACAGCACATTTGTGTTGCCCTGAAGTGTCATATGTAGGAGAAAACAGCATCCACACTGTATTCTAGCTCAGGTTGGTTTGATGACAACACTGTAAATGTGTTTATGTCTCAGCAGGGCTGGTAAAATGGACGCTGGCTGAGGCTGTGCAGTGTTGAATCTGCAGTCCTCGCCTGGCCTCGGTTTACTGAGCTGTTATTATGTAACAGATAATGGATCCATCCATCCCGACTGAACGAGCGACCACATCATCCTCATCATCATCATCCTCATCATCATCCTCACACTAAGCCGAGCTGACCGAGGGCCACATCCAACCTGCTCTGTGTTGTCTCCATTACAACACACATGCATCCACATCCAACTAAAACAGCCATTTTAGACCGCAGCTCCTCTCCTCTGGCTCATTTTTATTCATTTTAACACCATTAATTCGATTTTATTTCCTTTTTATTTGGCATAAAGATGATAGGACTTGTAAATACAGAACAATGCACCATTTCCCCGTCATCTCAGTTCATTTTCTCATTTTTTTAAATGTAAAATCTTAATAAATGTGGTTTGTTTCAGCATATCTGAGAGTCATGATGTGGAATACGTCATGTGTTTTAAAATGCAGTTACGTCATACACTTAATGACATAAATTAATTAAATTTAATTAAATATGTATTGCTCTAAAACATTGAGGACAACATATAATCTACTGGATTAATAATTATACACGTTAGGAAATTAAAAATAATTTAATTGAATGAAATAAAAATGGCGGCTCATCCACCCACCGCATCTCCGTCCTTCATGACTATCTTCTTCACCAGCACCACCCGGCCGGTTCCCGCCGGCGGCTCCCCCGGCATCTCCTCACACCTGCCGCGGGTCACGAAGCATCCATGCCGCGTAGATATCCGCGGTTCTCCGGGTACTTCCAGGATTAATCCGTACGTAGCCCCGAGAAGGCTAACAAATAAAAACAAGCTAAGGGATAACGACACTTCTCTAACCGTGATGAGATAACGTTAGATCCGTCCTCAGGTCAGACAGTCCGCTGCAGCTCGCGTGAACGTCCACGGTCAGCGTCAAGCTACGTAAAACTAGCAAAGCGTTTCCGGTTTGGGACCTTTTCAAATTAAAAGTCGAACAAATACGCAACACTCACGTAACTGCCCAAATACTTATTTTTTTCACCCTACCAGTAACCATGGTAGCAGGGGCTAAAATGACAAAGCAGTTGTAGTGTAGCCTACTTCTTTTTTTAATTTACTTTTAATTCACTTTCTATTTATTGATATATTTGTTGTTGTCAGTGGAGATTCTAGAGAGTGTTGGGGTCCTAGGCAAAAATGAATTGGGAGCCCCTCCGACCACCGTCTGCCAGTTGCCCAACGCTCTTACTCTTTCTTTAATAATTCCTCTTCATTTTCTTTCAGTGACTTTCATTCTGCTAAGCAGGGTAATGAGATTAATTGCTGTCAGATGGGGCCCCCTTAGTGAGGTTTCCTAGTGTCATTGCAACATTTGTGCGTTTGTCAGCCCTCTGGGGCCCCTTACTGGCCTAGGGCCCCAAGCAGTTGCCTGCCTTGCCTGATGACAAGCAGCGCCTCTGGTTGTTGTTGTTGTTTTTTTAATGTATTTTGTGAATTTATTTATTTATTTTATTTATCAGTTTATTTGTCAGGGGCAATCTATTTAGACATTGTTACGTCTAATTGAAGTGCAACCGATGCAATGTATATAAGACTTCTAGCCATGGCTAATTAGCAGTCCTTGTCCCTGGTTAGGCTTTTAGGAAATCACACACACACGATACAACACTGTAAAACAGACATAAAAAATGCAACACACACATAAATATTGCAGCAGACATAAGATAAGCAGTGACATAGATGCATAAAAACAAACAGTAATATCATAATGATAATGACTAAGAGTCAGAATTGAGAACAAAACTGCAATAACAACTAAATATATATATATATATATATATACACTTTATTATATACTTTTAATCAAGGCAATTCAAATACTTTATAAGAGCAGTAATACACTCTTTTTCAAAAAGAAATTGTGTTTAAAGGAAGATGTGCCAATACTAATTCAAAAGGCAAATGAAAACCTGAAAAAGATCTAGAAAATAATAGTTTAGCCTTCATCTAAATTAACATTTCAACTATTTATTGCAGACATTTTTAAAAGTACAAATGAGTCCATTACCTTTCAGAGCATTGAAGACACTTTGTAGAATATCTCCTTTGATAAACTGAAAGCTGTAGAAATATGCTGAACTAGTGTTGAATAGGACTTTGACAGATCAATGAGGTAAACTTCAAGGCTTTGGTTTAAGAAAATAAACACAGTGTAGACCGACATATTCTGTTAAAACGTAAGTGATGCAACAATATTTTGAATTTAAATACAACTGTATTAGCATCATAAGCTTTCATAATAGATCATATTCTATTTGTGAATAATAATTCATCATAAAGTGAAACATGCACAAGGCAATCAGTAACTAAAGCAATCAATGAAACACAGTAGATTCATTTTTAGCTTTATTGTCCCCAAAGGGAGGTTTGCTTTGCAGCCGGGTAAAACCATCAAACAAAGAATATAGGCACATAGACTCAGTTACAGGAAACATTACAATACATTAATACAAGAATAAAGAATTGACTGACAGGAAAACCGTCCAATCATTAGTCATCAGATGTGAAGGATAAAATGATTACTGCATCATGCACTTTTAATATAGCTGAATGATAGCTAATTGACTGGTAAAGGAATCTAGCAAAACAAAGAAGGAAGACGTGGACATAATCAAGCAAAGAAGGCTACCTTACAATAAACTACTTAATGAACCAGTTTGAGTAAAGCGTTCACTTCTTCTCATCAGCGCAGAGACTTGTGTTAGTAAGGCTATTTGTTTTGTTTTGTTTTGGATTTCCACAGATGGGCCTCTACAATATTCATAAAACAAGATCCCAAACTTGTACATGCCTGAGCTTATTACGTTTTTTCAAACAGTAATTGTTAAAAAGAAAGACATACAGACACTAAGGGAACAACAACAGCTCAAGATCATTTTACAGGTGTTAGGCCTAATTCATTTGTGTCTGAATATGCTGTGGGATTAAATTGGTTTTCTGAACTTATGAAGAAGACGTGTTTTAAATGTGTTAAGCCTACAATGCAGGTTATCCTTAAACACTTAAAACAACATTCACCACTAGGCTAGTTCAATAACCCTTAGCCCATAACAAAAACCTGTGTAGGTCTACTTTTTGAGATTTGAAAACAATAACAATTAGTCAATTGTAGGTCTTTTTATACTCTGCTTTACTGGCATATTAATGGTCCAAGTTAAATAAATGACTACCTGACATTACAGGTTATCTTTCTTTTTTCTCCTCTAGCGATATCATCACATTTATTTTGAAGCCAGGTTTCTCTACTTCCGGTTCCACCTGCATAAATTGACGTTTACATTTAGGATCGGTTCCGCTGACAGCTAAATTTAAAGAACTGAACCGGGTCTTGGACTGACTGACCGGGTCAGACCGGTACAGAAAACTGTCAAGAACCGGGACAGTAAACTCGAGGAAGGTGGGAACCCGAGAGATCGGCTCGTTAAAATAAATACGGATGATAACACGAGCATCAAACCGAAAATAAGATGCTGCCTTCACAATAATACAATAGAAAAAATATAAGTTTTAGGCCGTATTTCATTTATATGCCATTTGAAATCACGAACCCCTTTAAAAAACATTTTTCTCTGCCAGGTAAATTTAATTTAACCTCAAAATTAGTTAACCATTTTTCATCGTGTGGATTTTATTTCTAAAAGGAACTTCCGGTTGCTCTGTCAGTGGCAAATGGAGGTGAAAACACGGGTGGATCACGTGTCGGTAGCTGTGGTTTGGTAGTGTGTGTGTGTGTGTGTGTGTGTGTGTGTGTGTGTGTGTGTGTGTGTGTGTGTGTGTGTGTGTGTGTGTGTGTGTGTGTGTGTGAATAAAACATGATTAGAAGGAGAAAAAAAAAGAGTGGTGACGGTGGGAAACGTGACCGAGGCTTACGTCATAAATCAAACGAGACCGTTAAAGATGAGCGGCACGTTTTCACCGATTGATGCCATGGGGGAAGAAACCCAGCTTCCATGTTATTATTTCGCAGGAGTCAGGACAGTGATAATAATGAGGATGATGACGAGGAGTTTCATTTCTCTTCTAGGTCACAGAGGAGAAAGGAGTCTGCAAAATGAAAACAAGAAGCCTAGTCTGAATAAATCAATAAAAACACAGTTTATTAGTCTATGAGGGACAAAAGGGAATTTACTCATGATGGAATCATTACATTTCTGTGAATCTGGGCTGATTTTCTGTTCTATTTAATGCTTAAAAGATGAAAAATTAACAGTTAGATTTATTTTAAATACTTAAAAAAGATGTGAGACCGAGTCAGCAAGCTGTGTTCTGTGTTCATGCTCACAGCTCTTGACTGTCTCACAGACTGCGGCCCATCAGATGAACTATAAAGAAGCACAATTTGAGATGAGTCAGCAGGACAGTGAATTCATGGTCTATTTTCAAATCTGAACTGATTTTGAAAACATCAGAGACCAAAGACATGAGGACAGTTCAAACCAATTTTTTATATTTACGATTAGGCAACAGATCGGAAAGGCTCCGGCTCAATCGAGAGCAGTTAAATAGCCTAATGGTATTGACACAACACACTTGAGGATCTTTTTGAAAAAAATTGTAGCTAGCATTAACGTTATTACAAAAGTAAAGTCAATGAGGCTGTGCCTTTAACTTACATTTTCACAAATGTCCAGCAGGGGGCGACCTTATTGGTTTAAAAAAGTAGCAAGACTGAATGTAAGACTAGCAGCACGTACTGATTTGGCCAATATGCAGCATGCAAACAAATAAGAGGCCTGCAGAATGCCAAAAATACATGGATGATACCTGAATGCAAGCGGCAACCTCCGGTGTTGAAAAATCAAGCTGATGTGGAAGTGAAAAATCCTGCAGTTCATCGAGTGTCCACTAGAGGCTGGCTGCAGAAGCACCAGAAGTCACATACACACCCGTTCAAAAAAGCCAATTTTTACAGCAGAACTTAACATGTTTACAGCCTGGTTCAAAAAATGAAAAAGGTCGGATTAGCTCGTGACTCGATCGACACACACTGTAGGGGGGGTGAATTTTTTGATAACTCATCTGTTTGATTTTACGAAGTAGATGATTTACTCACAATAAGGCGCGTAGCTGACCTGATTGACAAGCGGGCCAGATGTAACGGTTTTTCGAGAGGCTTAAGACCCGCCTCACCTCCAGCTCTCAGCCTGTCGTTAGGTTGACTGAAAGTTAGGCTGACACAGCATTTCCACCATCGACAGGACTCCAGCGCCCCCTGCAGGAACAGATGGGTGACATCACTCAGGCTTCGTACATTAATATTTACGGTCTATGGGAAAAAGCCTGCTTCTCAGTTGATTTAGTCCCTTAGTAAATGTTTGTTATCAGACTTAGTTTATGGTCTCTGCCTTTAGTTTGAAGTCTTCTTCAAAACAGCATGAAGTTCATTCTGTAAACTATGGTCCCATTTAGAGTTAAATGGACGTTAGATCAGGATTATGTTTAATGGATGTGACTGAGAGGTATCTACCATGATGCATATCAATGTCTATCCATCTTTTCATCCAAATATGTAACTTTGCAGTCTCTATCATCAAACCAAAACCATCACAAAAAGCTCAAACTACCTTTTAAAATCTGAAGCAACAAAATGTAAACACTGAGTTTTTTTTTCTGATAATGTTGAGGTCATTGTCAAAAAAAAAAAAACTTCCCTCAGGACCTTTTTTTGTCAAACAACAACATCGGACATCGATTTAGCTCTTTTTTAGGTCCTGTTATATTCTGACCTGCTCTGGTCGTCCAAGTGTTGGGAGGCGTTGCTTGGCAACAGTGTACCTGCAGCGAGAGGAAAGTGTATCTCACCTGTAAGCTGAGACACAGAGGACAGCTGTCAGACTGGGAGCTGGGAAGTCTCACCTGTGGCTTTAGAGCAGAACACCTATACAGCTTGAAAACCAAGAAATCAACTTCCAGACGGATAAAACCTCCACAGGTAGGTTTGAGCCTGATGTTTTTATATCAATACAAGTTCAGAGAGCAGCCAAACTGTGCTCTTCATTTATTTAACTGTAGGTGGTAACATGAATGCATCATGTTTGTGTAGTGCCACCAAGAACAGGATAACATACTCTCTTAAAAAGCAAGATGAAGTGAGTGATTTGTAATTTACTCTGTCACACAGTGACCTGCAAATCCACTTTGTTCCTCTAACTGTTCCTTGTCCTTGAAGAAAGTTCCTGAGGTACAAATCGAGCTCATAAGTCAGATTCCTGAGCCTATCAGATGCTAAAAACGACGTCTTTGCTTTTGTGTGTGTTTGTGGGATTGCAGAGGTGAAGATGGCATTAGCCAGCGGACACTGGATAGCAAGAGAGATGAGAGGAGAAGCCCCAAGTCCAAGGTGTGTCTCTTTGTCTCTGTTTGACAAAATGTAATAGACGTTATTGTAAAGTTCTGTGAGCTCAACATTTTCTAAGCTTTACGTTGTAAAAAAATAAAGATATTTGATGTGGTGGATGCTCATCATAAGAGGGACAGTCCTTTTCTTACTGCCTCACATCTTCTCTCACAGATTCGGTCACGCTGTAGCTGTTGCAGGAAACGTCGTCTTTCTGTTCGGAGGAGCCTCCAGAATCAACGGAGAGGTGACGTCTTTGTCTCCTCTTTTCAAACCTTTTAAACTTAAAAATAGTTAACTTCACTTTCCCTTTAAACATTTAAGGCTCTTTAGGGAGAGATAGTCACAACATGAAGTCTGGATGGTAAAAATCTCATTTTTATCTTTCCCTTCCACTCAGGAGGAGAAGCCAGTTTACTTCAACGACTTCTACATGCTGACAGGTACGAACCAAAGATGCAGAGTTGACCTTGTTATGTTGAGAAGGTATTAAAGTTGTTCTGTGGAGTTTTTGACCTGAAGTATTTCTTTTAAGTTTGCACAAGCTGGTCCTTAATTTGTTTGTATGTTTCATTTTTTGACTGAAGTTTAAGCTGCAATTTGTGTCTCACACATTTTCCACTGCTTCAAGTTTTGGATCAACGACACAAGACTGAATATAAGAAGTCAGCAATGAAGAGAGACAAAGAATAATGATTTGAGAAAATCCTAAGACTCTGCCTTTTATGTTGTTGGTGGGCGGATCAGGGGCGTGTCCAGACTGTTTTGAAAGGGTTAGCCTGACTTATGCAGGGGGGGCATGAAGTTGTTGCACACATACATGCGTGAATGAATTGTATTTATTCACCATTTCTTTCTCTACTAATCATATCTACTTTAAGTAACACATGAGAATGGCAACATAAATCTTCTACAATTCATTTTTCTAGGACTCAAAAGAAGAGTAATATACAAAGTCTGGATTTAAAGTATGTAAAGGTACAATAGCAATTTTTGTTGCAGCTTGTAAACACAACATTCAAACTGGGCCCCTCCTCCTGGGCTCATCGCCCCAGAAGCGCACACTCACTGAAGGACGTCGTGTTTTTTTTTTTTTTTTAATTGTCTATACTTAAAATTTGGATTTTACACTGTGTTATTGTAGAGACATGCTACTTACACACACAGGCCTGCATCACACACATGCACAAACAGGAATGGAGGCTGCTACACACTGCAACGCAGGGAGCGCACCAGAGCGGTTGGGGGTTCGGCGCCTTGCTCAAGGGCGCCTCTGCAATGCTCGAGAAGTGCTCCAGCTACCAGACCAACTTCCATACTTTGGTCCGCAATCAGGACTTGAACCGGCAACCCTATGGTTCCCAACCCAAGTCCCTACAGACTGAGCTACTGCTGCTTAGCCTACTACTTTTACCTACACTGCAAGTTTCCACAGGCTAGCACAAGCTAACCGCTAACTTTAGCCACCTCTGCGTCTGCAGACGAAAGCCAACACAAGGTTGACCCTCGTTTTGGAATAAGCTTTATCTGCTCCACCTACTATGATTATATTTTCTTTGCCGCTACGTCCACGTCCGTCATAATCGCCGGTCTGAATCATGTCCAATCACTGACTTGTATTCACTCCTAAACTCACCTGTGCGCTGTCGGGCTAGAAACATCCCGAGTCAACCAAAACAAACCAAAACATGAAAATCCAGGCAGAGGACAGGCTCTCTGCAGACACAGTCACCACCACACATGGAGGCTCAGAAGTGATGATGGAGCAACTTCACTTTTGTAAAAGTCGTTATACTATTTTTCCTTTAAAAAACTGCATGCACACTGTCTAGTTGCAAAAACACATTTCTAGTGATTGCGAGTTTGACAGTGTGCAAGAGTTTGCATGCATTTTTTATGCACTCCTTCCTTTCCTAAGATCCTGTCTTATGAAATAGATGTGCAAAGTATACATTTACAAACTTAAGTAACTAACAAAAGAAAATGTGCTACACTGGCATGTAAATTAAACTACTAGCAGCCCGTTGCTACACAGCCTGATTGGTGGATTTTAAGTTCATATAAAATGTCAAATAACCAGATACTTTGTCGTTCGTAGTTACACCTGAGGATTTGATTTGGGAGGAGATTCCTCAGAGCGGAGACGTCCCCTCAGCCAGAGAAGGACACACTCTGTGGTAAACAACAGCTTTAAATAAACCTCATGAGGCTTGTATGTGTTCAAAATGAGCAGTCATATCTAGAACTTATATGCCATCCTTTTCCATCATATCTGTTATTCTCACATGTAAATGTTCACAGGTAGCTGAATGTTAACATTAACTGTTCTGATGGGTTTTTATTTGTTTAACTTCAGCTTCTCCACAAATGGAGGTCGGTGCTCTCAGAGAAGGACCTTAGATGTTCACAATAATTCACTGGACTCCTTCTCTCAGGCAGGATCCAAAGAAAGTGGAGCACACCTATCCCTTAAAGCAAATTTATTTTGACGCAAAGGACTAACGTTTCCACACACTGCGTCTTCCTCAGGTTTTTGACTCTGAGGAAGACTCAGAGGAGAGAAGGAGTCTACTGAATTACTGAATATGTAATCTGGTTGTTCAAAATAGCAGCAGAGCTTTGTCTTAACAATGATCTGTAAGTGATAGTTATTTTAATGTTCTGTGTAAGGAGCTTGAACGTTATTTTGGCCAAGCGGTGCCCCGTTTCCTCATTGAAATATTCAACTCCTAACCTTTGTAACTCAGTTCTGAACGGCTCCTCCACATCGACGGGGACAGGACCATTAGAGGGAACAGGATCTATGTAAAAGATGCCTCAATGCATTTACACTGACATGTCTTTTTCTTATTTGTTAAGTGTTGTGAAAGGAAAGCTGTATCTGTTTGGAGGAGTGTCCAGCTCCAACGCCACCGAGTGCCTCGCAGGAGTCTACAGCTTTGATATAGGTGAGAGGGGGCGAAACATTTGCGAGTGTCACATTAGCCGCAAACAACGCAGTGACTTATTTTAATGTCCTATCAGTGTCTCTGACCTGGGATTGCTTAGCAGTTGGGGGAGTCGTCCTCAGGACCCTCAGACACAGCTCCGTTGCCGTGGGAGACAGCATCTACGTGTACGGAGGCATTGTGGGAGGGAATCTAACTGACGATCTGATGGTTTTCAACACAGGTCCTTAAATGTTTCTGTCGTATAAGCCTGAATAACCTTCCCTTTTCCCTTGACTAAAATATATATAAACTCCATAATCATGATTTCTCTGATATTTTCCTCTGAATCTGTTTCAGTGTCTCTCACCTGGACACCTGTTAAAACGAACGGCTCACTGCCTCCTGCTTTGTAAGACACCTACTAATCACTTCACAGAGGGATGATTATTTACATGACTTATTTACCTGTATAAAAAAAGGACAGGGGCTCCTTCTGTTTGTGATCATGGTTTGGAATAACTGCTCACATGTATCTTAACGACACACTCTTATGTGTTATTGTGTGTTCATGTGTGTGTAGGTGTGGTCAGAGTTTCGCTCTGGTTGGAGATCAGCTGTTCATGTTCGGAGGTAATGATGCAGGTGGAGACTTCTGTAAAGACCTCCATGTTCTCAGCTCAGGTAAGCAACGTCTTTAGATCCTGTTAAAGCCTCTGGGGGCAGAGACCATGAACCTCGTGTGAAGCAAGCTGTGATTAGATGTTACCTCCGTCAGGGTGTCATAATCATGCATTTAAAGGAAACAGTGATACAGTTTAGTGATGACGGTATCTCAGTGTGAAGGGTCTTGGGTTGGGAAGCAGAGGGTTGCCGGTTTTGTGCCCGACAAATGCATGCCTGTTGGGAATAGCATGCACCTCGTGGTTCATTTTTAAAACAGTATAACTCTTATCTCTATGGACAGATCTGCATTAAGTCACTCTGAAGTTTATACTTGATGAACATTAAGAGTCCATATTGTTCTATAGATTTGGTGGAAGATGCATTTTCATGAGCCTGTGTAAATATGAGCTGCAAACAGTGTTTGACTCTAAAGTGTCTGAAGAGGAACTTAAAGGATGCAAAATACAGCAACAAAGAATTTATGTCTGTTATATTTTGCATCCTCCTGACAGGTGCATGCTATCGCAGCAGGCATGCATCTTTTTTTCTGTTTGTCTTGTTTGTAGAGAACTTGGTGTGGCAGAAATGGGAGGTGAGAGGAGAATCACCTGCAGCCTGTAGAGGACAAACACTGACTGCACACCATGACAAAGTAAACACACACACACAAGGATGTAGGTCTGGGCCCTCGCCCCCAAAACATTACATGTGATATTCCATTAAATTGAATTTAATTGGAGCAGCTTCTGGTGTGCGTACTCTGTACTTTTTCTATCTTTGGATGCTTTTTGTCCAGCACCCAGTACTTAAACTTTCTCGGATGTGTGCGCCTTTTTGACATTTTTGTATTAACATTTATGAGGACACACACACAGCCTGAGAGTCTCCACAGAGACATGTTTAGCATTGTTCTGGCACAGAAACCAGAAGTATGATGTTCAGTGTATGTGTGCAATATAATCTGAATGTTTAAACTGCTTAAGCTTGCAGTCAGACAGCCGTTTCCCTACAGCTCCTCCTGCAGGCTTCCCCAAATATTACACTCTAAAACTTGTCCTGTAGGTTAAACATAGACCATGCATGGGTTTTCTCATGTGACCCCACTTCATTTAATACAAGATGACCTTTTTGACGTCCTATACTTGACATCTGATCAACACAATCTTCACCGAGTTATATCTCCTGCAGGATATCTATCTTTTTGGTGGTCAAAGCACAAACGAAGACGCTACAGAGACGTCTTCAAATGAAATCCACAAACTCAGTATAGGTGAGTAAGATGAATAAAACATAAAGCATAAATCATGCTGGATAAAGACAAAGAGTCATATATTCTCTAAACATTTGACACTGTGTCTCTCCAGCTAAGATGAAGTGGAAGGTTCCTCTGTACGTCGGGATTCCTCCCGCCCGTCGATACGGACACACAGCCTTCATCCTTCACAGCCACGTCAGTATCTAAAGAAAGAGTTTCAAATAAAATCACTGATATTAACTATGTTAGTGTCTTTTGATGTAAAAAGATTGTGTGTGCTTGTTTGGTTGACAGCTGTTTGTGTTTGGAGGGAAGAATGAAGAGCAGGAGTTTAATGACCTGAAGGTGATGAAACTCATCAACCCCTCAGAGAGACAACCAGGTACTTCATTTACATTTGATATAAAACTACATACGCTCTCTAGACACTGCTGCATTTATTTCAGCTGAAGTTGCAAAAAAAAAAAAACGATCGTAAAGACGTCTATGACAAAATGGCGCTCCTTCTAAGTTGATTTATTCCCTCAGTAAACTTTTTCCTAATGAGTTTATGGTCTCAATCTGTAGTCTTCTTCAATACAGCACGATGTTCCTTTCATAAATGATGGTCCTATTTAGACAAATAAAAAACAACTCAGGGCTTCAGGGCAGGGTTTGGTGTACTTTGAAGACCTGCAGGAGGTTAAGATGATCCAAAATGTTTCTAAAAAATGGTTTGTTCTGCACGCGAAAGTCCCTCGATATGAAACCAAGAATTTCCAAAGACGGCTTCAAGCCTCTATGTGAGCCGGTGAAACCTCTCGTATAGACTCTTTTCTCCCATCACTGAAGAGCAGCTCTCCCCTGGCAACCCTGCAGCGTCCTGCCCCCCCTAAAGGCTTCCAGAGAGCCGACCAATCAGAAGAAAGTGGGCACGTGGGGAGGAGGGCCCAGAACATGTGTTGCTTAGTGTTCTGTTGCACAAAGAGGCACTCTGAAGAGCAAGCTGTATCAAGTTTGTTAAAAAAAAACACAAAGAAGACCCAAGTGCAAAATCTAACCCAAAAACATTTTAACAAAAGGTAAACAAAAACTTGGTTTCTTAAATGTGCAAACAAAGTAAATCAAAATCCAACATATTCTGTATTATAACGAACAGAACATGAGAGACAAGAACTCAAATTACAAATGCATCAAGCTAACTGCTAGCGCTAGTGTATGCCCTTCCCTTCACTCCAGCTCCACCTTCTCATTTGAAAATGGTCACTTCTGGCTACAGTAAAATTCAAGATGGAGTCAGCTAACATACAAAACTTTAGGCTTCAAAAGTTAGCCACCAATGAATTGAAGATGTCATGGGAAATATCAGTTCATGTGATTTATGGTGTCACTGTGCTAACCAAGCTAGCATGAGTGTATAGTTTAACATTTGCTAACCCCTCTGCAGCTCCACCCTCTTGTCCAAATGTGTTCACATCTGGCTCTAAAAAACCAAGATGGTGATGGTAGAATTAGAAACTCGAGGCTATACATAGTACCATTGTGTGTTTCACTTCTCTCATATAGGGTCTATTGGAAGAATGTAAGTGTCATTTTGTTGTAAATGTGGTGCTAGAGTAAAGGTCAAACACTCAGGGCGCAGAAACACGCAATAAAAAGTCATAAAATATAGCCTTTAGATTTTGTGTTTAGGAACAGCACAAAACGAAACTATGACACAGAATATGACCTTGAAGCTTGTCTGACCTTGAAGCTTTAAAAAGTGGCAGAAGTTACATAAAAGAAACACACATTTCTCCACAGTGATGAAGGAGATTCTGTCAGAGTTTGGTCTGCAGGGAGTCAGCCACAGGTCAGCTGCTGCTGCACACATACTTCTGTTTCATTTGTGTGCAGTGTGTGTGTGTGTGTGTGTGTGTGTGTGTGTGTGTGTGTGTGTGTGTGCAGTGTGTGCAGTCTCAGCTTCTCGTCAAGCTCTGTTTGAGTCTCATATCTCAGTTTGAACACTTTGGTTTCATTCTGGTTTCCACAGCTTCACTCCCACAAAGGTCCCCAACGTTCGCTATGAGCTGAGCGAGTCTGCTCCACCAAACCAGTCCAGAAACACACCGGCTAACACACAGGTGATCATGTAACACACACACACTGTCGCAGTAGCTGTAAACATAAAGCATGTAATAGATGTTGCCATGGTTGTCTGCCAGAAAATGGTAGATTGCTCCCTCTGGGTTGGGAGGGAGTCTTTGCCCCAAGTGAAGGAGGAGTTCAAGTATCTCGTGGTCTTGTTCATGAGTGAGAGTAAGATGGGCCGTGAGATTGATGGGTGGATTGGTTCAGCCTTGGCAGCAATGTGGGCGTTGTACCAGACCTCGTGGTGAAGAGGAAGCTGAACCTGAAGGCAAAGCTCTCAATTTACCGGTCGATCTTCGTTCCAACCCTCACCATTATGGTCATGAGCTTTGGGAATTGACCGAAAGAATAAGATCGAGGATACAAGTGTCTGAAATGAGTTTCCTCTGGAGGGTGTCTGGGCTCAGCCTTCAAGACAGTGTAAGGAGCTCAGTAATTCAGGGTGAGCTCGGAGTAGAGCCGCTACTCCTTTGCATGGAACCGAGCCAGTTGAGGTGGTCTGGGCATCTGATTAGGATGCCTCCTGGACGCCTCCCTTTGGAGGTTTTTCTGGCACGCACATCTAGGAGGAGACACCGGGGTAGAGCCAGAGCTCGCTGGAGGGATAATATATCCCATCTGGCCTGGGCCTTGGATTCCCCCAGGAGGAGCTGGAACATGTTGCTCGGGAGAGGGCAGTCTGGGTTGACATACTGTACTTGCTGCTGCCAAGACGACCCGACCACTGATAAGCGAAATATGGATGGATGGATTGATGTTGCAGTCGTCATAGCATGTCTCATAGTTTATTAAACTTTTTTTTTTAAGCATGCTGTCTTCTAACTGTAATAATATCTCAGGTGATGTAATATTTCCTCCTGCAGGTGTTTGTTCACAGAGACTTCAGTGCGGTTCGGGATCAGGCGATGAAAATGATCCAGACAGCGTTCTCTCTGCTGGACCAGGAGTTTCAGAAACTCGACAGGTACATCGACATCTTTGTTCACCTGTGTTTAGTATGTCTCACAAATTTTAATGGGACAATAACGGTATCATACTAATTATTGTGATCTACTCATTGAACCTGGCTGAGTAATTAAATCTTTTATTATTCACAAAGCCATTTTCTTTTATCAGGGAAAAATCTGAGTCGTCTAAAACTGCTGCCGCTCTGCAGAGAGAGAGAGAAGCTCACGAAGCTCACAGACAACAACAGCAACAGGTTCAGTACTGCAATCATCCCATCGACTGTAATCACTATAGTTACATCTAACCGATTACAATTCACTAAATCAATGTGTTTAGGTTGAAACAGTCGCATCTTTTTAATGTAGTTTAACTGTAATCTAAAGTAATGTATTCTAGTTTATACAATCTAATCAATTACAATTCATTCTAATACAAATTAATTCTTCCCTTATGTAATGGTTCAGCCTCAGATGTACGGATAAACATCTGGTAATGCATATATACATAATACAAACTGTTCAGCATGTTAGCGATGCTAAATAAGGATCAAAATCATCCATTTCCAATAAGAGCATTTGAAGAGTGCAAACCTCTGCCAACCAAATATCCAGTTATTCTAAAACATGCTAATTAATCTGATCAGATTTTCAACATGTCTAGGTATAGTTCCAAAAAATACGAGTATGATGTCAATGGCGGCGCCAACCTTTAGTCTCAGTACCTTTGACCTGTTGTTTTATACTTCCCAAACAGAAATACCTCGCACAGCTTACTTTTTAAAGGAGCAATACGTAACTCTGACACCTAGCGTTTAAAATGGGTACTGCAATGCAAATTCGAAACACTGAAGAAAGCTGTCTCCCCCCGCCCACTCCTCTCTAGAGCCCATGTGCACGAATGTTGTCATGTGGCGCTTCACTTTATCTCCAATATTGATCCTAGTTTGAGCACGTTTCTGCTCGTGGAGCTTATTAGAAACATGCAGAGGCTTTTTAGGTCGGGTACAATCACTTCTATCTGAACCAGTTCTCTTGCCCGCTTCCATCGCTGCAACACCTGTTGGTTTGACCTGATAACTGCTCTCATATCTGGCAAACCGAGGGGCGTCCAAAACGGCCGTGTGGGGGTGCCTTAAAACCGCCTACCTTCTCTGGTCCAAACAAATTCAGACCATCCAGCACTTCAACATAGCATGTTTCCTTAATGTCTGATCATATAGGAAGGTCACTCTATCATTTCAGTCAGTAGATATCTTACTAATTGATCCTTTAAGTTTGGGAAAAGCAGACAAATATTTCAATGTTTGTGAAGCTATTTGGACTGTAATGTTGTGAACAAAACATGGGAAATAAAATAAAAACTAGCTGGGAAATAAAGGTGCTTCAAAAAACGGTATGCTTGGAAGGAAATGTTAAGTTGTGTGCATCTTATCCAACATTCACACTCTCAGTGGGAGGCTGTTGTAATGTTCTACTTTTGTGTTGCAAGTTGTATTTATGTAAGAAATCACTTCTGAAATATCAGTGCACATCGTGGACACATTTGTCTCAGCCCGGAAGGAAAACGCGCTGCTTGTTCTGGTAGTGGCATTAAGTTACGTAACACCCAATGGAGCACATATTTTATTACATCAAAAAGAAAAGTGTTCCAAGCCCCTGAGCAGTGAGTGGTTTCTGTTGTACTGAGGCTCGCTGCTTCCAAGAAGTGTCTGCCAGACATTTGCATAGAATAAAAAACACTTACATGACAACATCAATCACTAGAATGTCGAACTTTGAAATAAGTTTCAGCCTTTTCTTTCATATTGTGCTCAATCAAACATGTTAGCTTTGAAGTAGTGCACTTGGTTATCTAATATGTTTTTTGGCCCTTTTTCCAATCCAGTCTTTTCAGTTTCGTAGTGATTCGGAAGTTCAATGAAAGATAACAGTGTGTCTTATTTTACTACATTTATATGATTTGATACCTAAAACCAGACTGTAAATGTTAATGGATGAAGCCTGAGTGATGTCAGCTGTCTGTTCCTGCAGGGGGCTCCGGAGGCTCATCAGCAGCAGCCTCCATGTTGGAAATCCTGTCTCAGCCTAACTTTCAGTCAACCTAACGACAGGCTGAGAGCTGAGGCGGGTTTTAAGCCTCTTGATGAACCCGCTCCCACCTGTCAATCATGTCAGCTGCGCGCCTAACTATGGATAACACGTATCGTTCATAAATCAAAACGGAGCAAAATTCATCCCCGTACAGTGTGTGCCCATGAGGTTAACTAATCAGACCTATTTCCTTTTTTGAACCAGGCTGTTAACATGTTAATTTATGCTGTAAACACTGTCTTTTTTTGAGTGGGTGTGTATGTGACTTCCGGTGTTCTTGGAGCCAGCCCCCCTAATAATGTATGTGCTGTTCATGTCAGGAGCTGCAGGAGATGCTGGACAGACACCGCTCCCAAAACGAGACGTGGCTTCGAGCAAGAGCCGAGGAGAACGACCGAGAGAGGAGGGAGCTCTGCAGACTCAGAGTCAGTCAAACACACAAAAAAAACTTCACACAAGCTTTTATCAACCTCCTGTTGTTCACACTGACCTTAGGTCACTGCTCTGGGAAACAGAAAGGTCCTCAGTGAAGACATGTGAACTTCACATCTAAAAAATGTTCCCCCCTTTGTCTCTGTGCTCAGGAGGAGGTGCAGCAGGAGCAGGAGAGGCTGAAGGAGGAGCAGAGCAACATCCAGAAACGCAGCGAGCATCTACTGTCCATCATGCAGCAGTTTAAAGGAATGTGAGATAGATTGATAGACACACCACTTATCTGTTTTCTTCTTCATGTTTGTTTTATTTGCCGATGGTAAGATCTGGATGGGGATCTTATGGGTACAGATATGTGTCTCTTTTTGTATTTTATTTTGAAAGTGTATCAGAGGAAATAAAAAAGAAAAGCAAGAAAAGCTTTGCAGGCCTTCTTTCTATGAATCAAACCTTCGTACAATGAAATTGTGTTTCTAAAGTAAAGTAAGTAAAGTATGAAGCTCAATGTTCTTTGTTGAAACTTCTTTAAAATATTAAAATGTTTCATTGTGAGTTGGAAAACATAAGAAATGAAGAACGAAACGAGACAAAAGGACAAAATCTACTTGAGTGTTAACCGATGTTTGAGCCTGTATCAGACGTAGATGCTAACATTAGCATGCTAACATTCTATTATTGATGTTCTGCAGTAATTCAAATTCGTAAACAAACTCTTCTGTTTCTAAATTTAAAGCAACAGAATGCAACTTCACTCATTAAGACAGTAGTTTCAGGGTTCTAATAATGCGATAACTCTCACCAGGGAGAACGGCATCTGTCCCGTGTCCACAGAGCTGGCTGCTTGTTTTCAGCACTATGTAACTTTGGCAGCAGGTCGCAGTTCTCGTGCGAGATGTGCGTACGGCTTTATGGCATTAGTTCACACAGCAGCCTTCAGCTATAGAGAAGTCAGTTAGCCCGTCGTGGCTTAACTTACAGGGGTGGATCCAGGAGGGTCGATCACTCTCCAAATCTGATTTGCTGCTTGAGATCTGTTGGTTGAAATGTTTGTGCACTGAGAATAAAAGTGCTGCGCGTGCATCTTTTCTCTATGACAACAGCCTCTTGACGATGGCCAATGTATGACCAACACTGCTCCTTTGCTTTTTACTGTATGTTTTATATTTGAGCATCAAACAAAGATGCTTGCCCTCCTACTTTGTCTGGATGACTAGCTTAATCATAAAGACGGCCCCGCTATCACGGCTCGGATCAGACATGGAGCAAGGAGGATGTGGGTACACGACACGATCCTTAGGAGACAAAATACAGGGATTAACACTTTTTTTTTAATAGAGTGCCCATGTCAACATCGCCATTCTGAAAAGTTGAAAGGTTTTCAACTGAGCGCTCGGTACGACACAAGGAGGTGGAGTGCTCAGAAAAAAGGTTGCAAAGTTTCGAAAAGAAGCTTGCACTGGACACAGGCCCTCAAAGAGTTAATCTTACAAGATTCATATGTTGCCACTATGTTGTGTTACTTTACCAAATAAATCCACAGGAAAACATTGTTCAAATACTTGATGTTGGTAGTTATATGAAGCGATAGAAGGGGTAAATAAATGCTATTTGTTTGTGTGTGGACAGAAACTACATGCCTTCAACCCTGCAAGTTGGTGCCCTGGGCGACCCTGTTCAAAATAGTCTGGATGCACCCCTGTTGGCTTTCTTCATACCTTCAGGCTAGTTGTTTCTGTTATAAGTTTATTAAAAATGACACTCTTTGGATTGTTTTTGTTGGAAGAATTATGGAAAATAAAGGAAATTTTGTATTTTAGAGAATCAAACATGTGAGAAAGAAAAGTCTCTTAAGTACAACTCTGACAGTAAGAATAAAATGAGATGTGTTACTTTAAAAACATTTTTTATTTCCATTACTCTCTCTCTCTGCTTCTCTCACATCTTCTGTCTGTCTGTGTATTTCTCTCTGTCTGTCTGTCTGTCTGTCTGTGTATTTTTCTCTCTTCATGTCTGTCTCTGTCGCATTCAACAGCAAGATGGATCACTATTACGCAGGGAAAAATAGCGTAATGCAGCAGTGGCCGTCCTTGTATCTCTATTTGGCAAATCGAGCGAGGGGCGGAGAGAGAGAGGGAGAGAGAGAGGGAGCGAGCGAGCGAGAGAGAGAGAGAAACGCCAAGTTCACAGCATTACACCCGGAGGTGGAGCTACTGTGAAAAATAAGAGCCTTGATCAATTCATAGTGCCAAAACTTACGTACTTACAATGCATAAAAAGTGCAGGTACTAAAGGGTGGCTTCACTTTTCAGACAGAGATGACATTAATAAAGCCTTTAGGTTTCACATAAACATTAGTGGATTGAGGTACCGAAGCCCTCAGCAGACATGCATCAATTTACTTTAGGTCAGTTTTACCGAGATAAGTTAATTCTGGGTATTTTCTCAAATCAACTTTGTTATCGTGATATCTGGGGATAAACCATCATGTTAAGTTTCTGCGTTTTATTTGAGAATACGAGAAATTCACTTGTTATCTCAGGACAACTGTGCTGGTTTTCTGTGATATCTTTAGCTCAATTTTCCTGCGATAGCGAGTACGTTAAAAAGGGAGAAACCTCATCGAGGTTAAGAATCTCATTTACATGTCCTGGTCAAGAGGGGCAGCAGCACAACAGAAAGTTATAGTTTATCAGGGTTGATTGTTACTGGGGCATCCCCGAGATCTCAAGAAATGAACTTACCGGTATTTATTCATTTAAGTTAACATTACTCATTATCACAGAAAAGTTATACAATACAATTGTTTAACTTCTCCAACTTTCAAATTGTAATACCAAATCTACAAAGTGCACCTTTAAGTTTCTCTATCTTTTTCAAAATCTTGCACGCTTACCTTTTTTGTCTCAGTCACCGGCGCTTTTATTGTGAAAGGCTTCACCGGTTGTTTAGCGGTAAAGCATTTCTAGCTTCACGCGCGTCGGTGAGATGGCCGTGGAGTCTCTACTGGTTCCTGTGAAGTCAAAACGGGTTCTGTGGACAGACAGCAGGAGGCGAGACACCCCGCCGCAGCCCCCCTCCGACCTCCATTTTTAAAATATTATAACGGTAAGACAGAAAAACAAACGTGCACCTGTCTGTTAGCTCGCGAGGCAGCCCGCAGGTAAACAGCCAAAAAAAAAAAAAAAAAAAACACACTGAGCGCTCGTTTTGTCGTTGACGTTCTCCCGCCGTAGCTTGCGCTGGTTGGGGAGGGGCGGGGGGAAGCAGACAGCCAGAGACCTAACCCAGTCTGCCGCTGTCTTTCTGTCTGCCTTTTCCGCAGAAATGCTGTCAGACAGTCCCGCTGTTTACCGCTTGATAGAGGCCCCTGAACGCACCATATCCCCCCTGACATGGGGCTGTAAATAATAGTAAAAAAAAGGCGTGCAACATGGCTGACGTTGGCCCTGCAGAACCTGCTTGCTCGTTTGTCAGTGCAGTTTTTTTGTCAGTGATTTATTTTCTATCAAAGCCAGTTAACTACTTATGTAAAGAACAGGACGAAAACATCTGTAAAAATGAAGCCTAAGAGCAGTAAAATCCTTATGTTTTTACCTGGGGTTTGGTTGGGCTCAGCCTTTGACAGGTTCCTTTGCAGTGGTTTCTTATTCTGGTTCAGTTTGCAAACTAAAGAAAGCGTGTCCACTTTTTGTATTTTTGTGTGCATGTTGTTGAACGCTGATTTGACTTCTCCTGAGAGTAACGCCCCCTTTTATCAGCATGTAAGCAAATCAGAGGAAAGTTTACCTGGAGTCTGACCCTGCAGGTGAAACTACAACCCACCTGCAGGTGAAACTACAACCCACCTGCTGATGCTCATCCCCCAGGGTGCCAGAGCTGAGGATTAGTGGTTAAACATTAAAGTAGTGTTTTTTTAGTCTATTTGTGGTAAACAAACGTGTATTAATTATCTGCAGCAAATCTGTCAAACCAGATTTTGAAGGCGATAATCTGCAACACAAAGCTTTTTTTCTAGAAATGCACAGTTTAATTGTTTAGATCAAATCATTCAATCTTTCTAGGCAGATATTTATTAATACATTTGAAAAAGAAAGAAGCACTGAGATGTTTGCCAACACTGATAACATCGGGATAACTGATAACATTTGGTCGAGTCAGCATTAAAGTCCTTTGAACCTGAAGCCTTGCTGCTCATGCTCGAGAGACGTATTATGTTCAAGATGAGGGTCATGTGACCTGACGTGGGCAGCTGAGGGCAACGATGCAACGTTCTTTTAAAAGCTTTTTTATTTGAGGGCTAGGTGATAAATCGTTCTTGGTGATAAATCTGATCTTTGGACAATCTGGATTTTCAAAAATGAAAATTGAGATTTTCTCTTCAGTTTACTCCGCCGCTGCCTTTGGGCTCCCGTAGATTACACCCTCGCGCCTCGTTTACTTCCTACAGAGTGGCTTGTTGACCGCAGGTATAGGCCACCCAGCTACAGGTATTTAACTGAAGTTGCTCTCCCTCATCTGTACTTTGACTGTACCCTGAAACTATGAAATGCACGTTTAAAGACAGCTTGCAATTTAACCCCTAAAGAGAAATCCAGATAGCTTTTGTTGAATTGTATTGATAAAATAAAAGCAAATAGTCATTTCATAAATCGAGTTTGGTGTTACAAAATTTGAGATTTTATTTAGAGGTCATATCGCCCAGCCCGATTGTCTTTAGAGAAAAGTAGCCCGGTACACAAGTGCAGCAAATAGCGTCCTGCAGCTGACTGGTGGCAGGAGTCTGTCTAACCTCTCAGACTATAGTGAACTCTGGGACACCAACATAACGCCGTTATGGGGTTCAGTGTAAAAGCACAAGGCCAAGTTACGGCGACTGTCATTGCTGCACTGCAGTGAAGTAATCTTACTGTGAAATACAGCAAATGACGACAGCTCTGAAACAAAGAGATGTGTTTTTTTAGCAATAATCATTTGTTTGTTAGCACAAGCGCTACTTAATAGCATTTCGCCTCACTCAACATAACCTTCGTCACAAATCTGAGCAACTGTTTCTATGATTAGCTAATGTAAATGTGATCAGGTTAGTGGCTTAATGCTAACGTTAGCTCTGTTCTGATTGAAGCTAATGGCTTATTAACTGTGTTTTGAAACTTTTAATACCGCCTGATGTTTCTCCGGATTTCCAGTGTCTATTGTCTCTGTAGTTTCTTATCTGTCAGAACGCTTTGTGATGAAAACACTTGTTCAGATTTGCAAAGTTGACATGTTTTGACCAAGCAACATCAGATTCAGGTGTGAACGCCTTCTCCCCGCCATTCTGCTTCCGTGCGTTGCACATTGCTTCTGGTTACAGTTTGGTCGAAGCGTAGCATGGAGGCTAGCTTTGAATGTTTCCTTGCAAGAGCCAAAATAATAGCTGTTCAAACACATGTCCCGATGAGAGAACAGTGAGAGGCCTTAAAACGAAGCTTTGTGTTAGTTCATGCAGGACACAGAAGCAGCACGCCACAGCTGTAATCAGCTGACAGCCAGCTGATTGAATCCTTGCTTCTAATCACACACACGGACCAATCACAGCTCATGTCACATAACGGCGGTCCATTTAAACACAACTTCTGTCTCACTGATCTCTGCTACATCAATGCTGCACACACTGTTCTGCTGCTGCTGGCAAAGCTTCGCCTCCACCCCCCCAGCCCCCTCCTTTCTGCCTCAAGCCTTTGTTTCCCACTTGCGGGGGGGGTTTAGCTCTGCGCTCCCTGGAAAGCTGTGGTATGCTGCTTAGCTAACCCAGGAAGCATCCTTCAGCATCCTTTTGCCAAGCAAAAATGTATTTCCATTTTTGCAAAATAAATGATGAAATTTATGACGAGTGTGTCCCCGACTGAAGTCAAATGACTTTCTTTTAGGAGTTCTGGGATAAAAGTATTTGCACTGGACGCCTCCAACTTACCACAACTCTGAGAAAACATACAAGTGCTTTTGTTTTTAACCACAAAATACTGAAGAAAAGGCAAATCTGAACCAAATGAGCTTTAGATAGAGTGTTACAAACACATGTAAGGAACAACCCCCTGCTTTATTGTTCGTGTTGAGTCATGGAGCTCTGAATGTTTTAACAGTTTGGGCAGTGCTGGGACTTTATATAATCCAGATGTTTTTAGCAGGGAGTGAATCACTCCGGGTTTGACAGATTTCTTAATGGTTAAGTCCATGTGTGGAAAAGAATGAAGTTTTCACACTGATCTTCACGTCTCAGGTTTCAGTTGTGTCATAATGAAAATGTTAAGGTGCTCGTGTCCAGCATCATTGGGGCCCCCCCTCATGACAACAGATGACTAATCGTGTGTTGCTCGGGGTAACAGAGGGGAAATCACCACCAGCTGCAGTCAAGTGCTGAAAAATGTCTCTGACTTTCTGGTCGGTTCGTTTCCTCTGCAGGTAACCGGCAGTGAGAGAAAGTCTTTGTCCGTGTTGAGTCTTCTTGTCATGAACCATCTGAAAATGAAATGAGAAAATGTACTCCGTCCCTTAAATGAACCTTATTTTTAGGTATTTTTTGGTCTATTTTTCATTGTGAAGTTGGGGTGAGCTGATGAGAGAACGCAGCAGGAACTATTCAGGAAAATTACACCGAGTAAGTGTGAGGGGTTAATGGTGTTTATATCCTGCTGTATAGCGAGCAACTGGTGCGATCTCGATGCATTACATTCACCCGTATATTCTTCCCCACTCTTTGGTTGATACATTTATTATGTCGAACTACACGTTGCATTGATGTAAAGACAACAAACTGCTATAGTGACAGACTTTGTTTCTCCGTTTCTGCGCTGTCCTTAAGTCATGTCCTGCCTCCTGAGCCCCCCCCACTGCCCCTCCAACAGGGAACACTTAGGCTGAGGGACGAGTGAAAGAGCAACTCAGGAACATTTCTGGGGCCTGACTTTTCCTGAAAAATTCTGGAAATGAGAAATAGTTTATGAGACCATCGAATTGCCCTCTGGGATAAATAAAGTTGTCTAAGTCTAAGAAAACAGCTTTAATCTGGGTTATTATCGGCGTCCACATGATTCAAACTTTTTTTGTTGTGTTAGCCTGTTGAACAAAAAATAATTAAAGCAATCAAGCTAAACCCTGACTCCAGGTTTTGGGCTGGATTCAAGTGTCGGATTTGTGTGTCGAGTTGTCTCATACCGTGCTTAAGAACGATTGCCCGCCCCCCATTCCCCCGCTGGCCTGCACTCACACTACTCCAGGACTAACTGGGCCTGAGCACGGTTACCTCTGTACATAACGTCGTAATACAACACATGCATGACTTTACGTGATCATGAAGCGTGCTTAGTTCACAAGACAGGCGGACTCAAATAACGTAAAATTAAAAAAGGGACGCATGGTCGGGGAACAACACAGAGAACATGACAGCTCCTTTACTGACTTTGTGTCTTATTTTGAGTCATTTTAATCAGATACAGACAGAACACTTAGGGGTTTCTCAAAAATGGAGGCAGGGATCAAATATACTTCATGTCCACGTTGTGATCCCGTGTTTGTGCTCGTTCATGAACTGTACTGTACTGAAGCTCACCTCTTCTTACCATGCCAGGGCCAATGAAGTGTATCGTGCACAGATCGGAGCACTCACACAAGTCAAACAAACTGAACTTTGAGGGTGAAGCGTGCTTAGGCACGGCACAGATTGCCTCGTGTGAGTGCGCTCTTATTCATTTAGTCAGGTTGGGTCTTAAAAATGCAGATATGGCCAAAAATCTGCGTAAAAAAAAGATATAACTATTTGTACTGTTGCTGAACTTTCCCAGTTCTCCTTTACATAATCTGGGTTGTAATATTTTATTTTGGTACAGTGAGCATTCAGAGGGTGACGTGTGTTACACAACACCCTGTCTGCAGATTAATAATACACCACAGGCTTTACTCACAGGATCTGCTGGTCAATAATTGAAGTCTCATGTTCGGGACATGAAACCTTATTGGAGGCTGAACTCGCACTGCTCAGTATTTCACATTCAGCTCTTTTTTTTTAGATACCTGAGAATGTTTGAGTCTGTTCGGTAAAATACTCACGTTTTAGATTTACATGTTTAGATGCATTAGAGTAAGTTGGATTGTTTGTGGATTATTCCATCAACATTATTAATGGTGTTAAAGAGTGTTATAGTGAGGTGTAGCTTCAGCTCACAGACTATATATAGAAAATGGATTCGTCCGCTGTTGGTCAGTCATGTTTTTTTGGTAGCTTGTTGAATTTTGGGTTTCAGAAGTTACCATATTTAAAGCAACATTAGGTGGGGATTCAGTTTGGTGCGCTTTGGCACCTACTGAACGTGTCTGAGTGTAACTGCACATCCATAAAACACAGGGCTGTTATGGCTCCCCCTCTCAGACAATGTGCATTTGTTTAGAAGCAGTGGAGCGGTGTTGTTAGAAACCAAAGTAGATCCATGACGATGACAAGGTACAGCAATACTCCTAGATGTTGCACTCTTCTATCATCTACAGCCTGTTGTAGAGGCATGATTTGGTGTAAGATGTATTTATTTATTTATTTGTCTGCAAACATTTCTGCAGCCGGTAAAGCAGCGAGACACGAGACAACGATGAGACCGATAACGATACAGGCTAACGTTACGTCTCAATCTGTTCTGAATAATATCTGCAGGGATGAACACTCTGCTTCTCGCTCGCTCACTCTCTCTCTTTTTCTCTTCTTAGCTTCATCTGTCACCGTCCTCTTCCTCTTAGCCTCAGCTGTTGTATCAAACAGAACAGAGATGAGCTAACTGACTGCTTTTTAAAACTGAGGTCTGATGTGTGAACTAGTGCCGTAAAACTGTACCGTCCGCATCCTGCTGCCAAACCTACATCGTGCTATAAACAGGCCATCGGGGTGAACTGTGGACATCAGAGAGACGCTATTCTCCCTAAGAAAGCTTTTGTGCTACTAGATTGACTGCTATTTTGAGATAGAAATGTGACATATTTATGCTTTAAATCAGAGACTGCAACATGAGCATGAGCTTTTTTTGTTTTCCTGCAATTGCAATCCATTCACACACCATTGACAGTTAAGCGTCTTGCCCAAGGACACATCGGACATGCGGCTGTAGGAGCTGCAGGGATCTAAACCCCAACCTTCCGGTTGAGAGAGAACCAACTCTACCACTGAGCCACAGCTGCTGTCGTAACAACCCTGATTATCAGTCTATGTACAGAGCGGTCTAAACTTAACATGCGGTCAGGAAGTTTGTCTGGAGTGCCGATGGGCAGAAGGCATTAAACCCTCACCTGCTTCAGTGGAGTGACTGATGATTTCTGGTTATGTCATAAACTGAGCTGTTGTGTTGAGTGAAGCTTCGGTTTCTGCTCCGATGAATAAAACATGAGGGGTGAGATCTGTGCTGATGATGAATAATGCAGCCTGCAGTCAGAGTTCAGGGCATTATGCAAGATTTCACCCAGAGGCCACAACGTCAGACATCAGACTCCTTCACTGTCAGACGAGCGGCGGACTGTCGCCACCTGCTGGCCACAAGCAGAAACACTGACAGGATGGTTTACTGATGAAGTACATCTTATTCTCAGGTTAAAAAGCATTTTTAACAGTGTTCATGTATGCGGCGTATTTTTCAGTAAGAGATTTAGAAGTTTTTGTTGGAGGTTAGGATCAAGCTTTCAAATGAATCATCTTCCAGTTGAGTCAAATATTTGTCTTGATGTTTTCCTATCACAGGTTTGGTCCTGGTTTCATTCTGCAGATGATCAACCTGAAACCTGAAAGACTTCTGACCACCTCGCCAACACTCCTCCAGTCTGGAGACTAGGTAAAAACAGCTGAACCTGCATTAACATGCATCTTTGAACACTTTATATATTGAGATGAAACAGTGTCGGACACAAAGCCTGATGCGATTAAGGATTAATGCATTGATTGACTTTTTCTGCCTTTATTGTAGAGATAGGACAGCGGCTAGATTTGGCAATCAGGGAGTGAGAGTGGGAAATGACACACCGCCCGCTCTGAGGACCATGCCCTCAGTACGAGGATGCATGCACTAACCACCACATTACCAGTCCCCTGCATTGTTTTTATTTTAATTGCATTGATCGCATGCTATTTTGTCCCATTAGGCGCACCATAGTTGAGCCACCGCACTGACCGCAGCCTCTCCCTGTAGTCTCAGTGATGTAAAAGAACGACGCCTCTGCACCTTTGAATGTCTCATTTTGATCTGTAAATGTTCCTTTATACTTTGTTGAAGTCATAAACTTGGGTCAACCACAAGTTTCTTATTTTATTTAAAAAAAAAAATCAGGTTTGTTTCCAAACAGGAAGTAAAGTATCGGCCCTTACTGCACCTGACATAGGTCTGCTGCAAATCAGATCCAACAGGAGGAGAAGAAGAAGAATCTGCCAGAGTGAATGAGACCATCAGGTTCCCCCGCGGCTTCAGAACAAACGACATGCTCACTGAGACATTATAATATTAAGATGAAAGTTTGTGACATAAAATGATGATCCGTCAGCCCTCTTTGGCCTGATGATGTTGTTGTAATTCAACCCTTCTACCACTAGATGTCAGTAAAGGTCTCAACTCCAGACCAGCAGGACTTGGACAGATGTTGTGTTTGTGTTTGAGGTCAGTATTTATTTACTGACAGGAGATCCTGTCTTCTCTGTCGTGAAGGCTCTGAACAGGTGAGTGTGGCCGGGCAGCCTGGCTGCCTCTCTGCCTCCAGATGAATGAAGAACACTCCGGGACCCAGAGACACAGCTGATGCAGGTCAGTCAACTAACACACACACACACACACACACACACACACACACACACACACACACACACACACACACACACACACACACACACACACACACACACACAAACACAAACACAATCTTTGCAAAGTCATTTTGGTGCCCACAGAAAAGGTGCATTTTTCTTCCAGCTCAACAATTGTAATAATCATTTATTCTCTAATATCATTCAGATAAACCTTCCCTGACTGTGTCTTAGCACCTTCTATTTACATTTTTAGGATGGGATGTCCTTGGTGAGTGTGGAGATGAATCCTGACATAAAGAATTAAAGAGGCCTTTGCTCATTTTCTTTGCAACAAAAGACAAACACGTGCAAGTTTAAAGAATGTTTGTATTTTGAGTGATCTTCCCAAAGCAGCTTGTAGCTGTGATGTATCTTTAGAGAAGATGAAAAGCTACGGATGTTGGAGCGTCAGTGGTCTGACGTGGAAGTTAAGTGTGCTGTTGTGTCTTTTTGTCCTCAGGGCATGAAAGTGTTTCTGCAAATATGATGAAGAAGAAGAACCCGCACAAGTGAGTTAAGATGCTTTCAGCTCATTTATTGAAGTCATTACTAAAGTAATCAGACGAGAATGGTCTTCAGAAAAGAAACATTGTGATAAGAACTTGAGATAAAGTTTCTGCATGACTCAAAGTGAAAGAATAAAGACAATCTTAAAGGAGATAATGTGGTCGTGTTGTCTTTTATATTTCCTTGAAGGAAACATAAGAGCAGTCTGAGTCCGACCACGAAGGTTCTGTCGCAGCCTCGACGTAACATCGTCGGCTGCAGGATCCAACACGTGTGGAAGGAGGGCGGAGGACACGTGATCTGGAAAGGAGCCGTGCTCGACCAGGTGAGCAGAGGGTCCGGTGTTTCCTGGAGCATGCATATTACAGAAATGATCAGTGGAACATCAAAGATCTGAATGTGTATTCATCCACCAGGTACCGGTGAACCCGTCTCTCTATCTAATAAAGTACGATGGTTTTGACTGCGTTTATGGTCTGGAGCTCCATAAAGACGAGAGGGTTCAGGGACTGGAGGTGCTCCCCGATAGACTCGGTATGCAGTCAAACACCGCGGTGATAAAATGCTGCAGGAATAGACTGCACCCTGGTTTTAGGAGGCTGTTTCTCAGGGAAAAGTATCCGAAAAGTGACTTTTGTCTTTAATTTGCAGCTAAGTCTCGTCTCACAGACGTGAACCTGGCGGACACCATGATCGGTAAAGCGGTGGAGCACATGTTTGAGACGGAGGAGGGTCCCAAGGAGGAGTGGAGGGGGATGGTGCTGGCTCGAGCTCCCATCATGACCACCTGGTTTTACATCACCTACGAGAAAGACCCGGTGCTCTACATGTACCAGCTGCTGGACGACTACAAAGAGGGAGACCTCCGCATCATGCCCGACTCCAGTGAGTAAAGTGATCTCGCCATTTTTTAAACCCTATGACAAGCTGCAAGACGTGAATTATGTTTTAAAAGTCTGTTTAGTTGGATTTGTCCTACATGAGGAAACATTTGTGATTATTACGTCTCTCTTTGCCCCTCTGTAGACGACAGCGTCCCAGCAGAGAGGGAACCTGGCGAGGTGGTGGACAGCCTGGTGGGCAAACAGGTCGAGTACGCCAAAGAGGACGGCGGGAAGCGAACGGGGATGGTCATCCACCAAGTGGAGGCCAAACCCTCCGTCTACTTCATCAAGTTCGACGACGACTTCCTCATCTACGTCTACGACCTGGTCAAGACATCGTAAGACATTTCTAAAACATCGGAAGTATTTTAAAACAAACGCTTGTTCCTCACATCATCAAAGACGAGAGAATGAAAAAGACACTTTTAAAATAACTCCCTCAACAGAAGAAGAAAGGATTCATACTTTTTAAAAATCATCGTCTTTTGTCCAGAAACATTTGAGATGGAAAGAGATGGTTGTCATGGAGACTTTGTAACCTTCTTGGAAACTTAAAACGGATACAAATGGTCGCAGTTTTCAGTAAAATACCAAAACCTTCAAGAGAACCCTGAGAGAAACGAGCAGGCACGTAAAGGCGTCCAAACATTTTGTTTTGACTGTAGCAAGAGAAACTGAAATCTTCAACCTTTTTGAAGTCTGGAGCTTTTTTTTGAATTGCTCCGAACATGAGAAGCAGCAGAAGAAGAAGAAGAAGAAAGTTTGGATAAAAAACAAATAAAAATCACCTGGATGGATGGAGCTTGTGTTTGCTTTGAGGCCCCGTCAATCAGGACCCTCAACAACACATTTGAGTGTTTTGTAATCTGTCGTCTAAATGTAAGCAGTTAGGACCGGCATCACGACGGTACGGAAGACCACAAACAAAACAGAAAAAAGTTGAGTTTCTAAAGCAAATGATGACTCTCTGAATCAGAACTTCCAAAACGGTTTGCCTTAATTTTAATTTAATTTCAAATAATTACAAAACAATCCTACACTTTTGAGTATTTCAAAAAACAATTTAAGTAAGCAACTTGTTTTACAGAATATTTAAGTTCACAAAACTACGATTTTCACTCGCTGTGGAATCATTTTTCCCCAGGAAACAATACTACTTAAATCTTTCGATGCATGTCCACCTTGGGCTTCCGTAGTATTCACTTTGCAATTTTCGTTACTATGCTTTAGTATCTCGACATTTTCACTTTGTTAAATTTTGTCTTAAGAAAAAACATTGGTTTGAATTATTAGCTAATTTCTGTGGAAATCTACGGAAGCCCGAAGTGAACATACATCAGCACAATTGATTATACACTGATTTCTCTCTGACAACGAGCTAACTTTGCGTTTTTTCTCGAGATCTCAACTCTTTTATCTCTGGATTAAAGTGCTGGCTTTCCCAGGAGAACAATTCATTTAGGCTCGTTTCTTAAAATCTCTAGAAATAATCTCATTATCACGGGAAAAACCTGTAAAATCAGGAGATAAATAAGTCGAAAACAACTGAAATTACTCGTTATCACAGGTAGACTGAGATAAATACAATTTATTGAAGAGTGTCTGCTTAGGGCTTCTGTAGAATTTCAGGGCCACGTGTAAAAAAATCTTTATATTAAGTTCTTCTTTTGCATTTATGAGAATTGAAATGTATCTCATGTAGGTATTAAGGGTTTTATTTCTAAAGCCTGGCACTTATACTGAAAAGTTAGTATTAAAACGTTTTCAAGCTTGTTCTCAACGTGTGGGAGGAAAAGATTTATACACGATGAATCTTCATTCGCTCTTGTTTTTTTTATGCCTGGTCCTGAAAGTCTGACCTCCATGTTGGACCAGAGACTTTCTAAAGCCTCGAAAATGATCGAGGGTAAAATAACACAAATACTTATAACAAGCTTAAAGTTTATTTTAAACACTAGAAAGAACTTCAGACAAAACGTACTTCATGTCCTCTTTACTGTCGTACAGGACTAAACGAGAACGTGCTGCTCACACAGGCTCCAGTTTCACCAACATGGACTGAATACTCAAACAATCCTCATCTGGAGTCATCCGCAGTTACAAACTGTGCTTTAAGAAACAAGAAGAAGCCTTTTTTATCATTGCCAAAAACCCTTCATGTCGTGCAGTTGTTTGTTGTTCAAGACGATCGACCGCTTTCTTTCTTGTGATTTCACTGAAGCCTTTGGATTCGCTCTTGTGTCGTCTTTTCTACATCCTCGATGAAGAGAAAGAGGACGGAGAGATGAAACAGAAACTCGGCCACAGCTCCTTTTGGTCCTTGGCGGTTTGTTTTGATGTTAAAAAAACTTTTCACAGACACAGACGGACTCTTATTGTGTTCCTCTTTTGAATCTGAAACACAGTGATGGATTCTTACTGGCTCGAGTTGTCGGTTTAAGGCGTGGAAAGCATCGTTAAATGCACCTTAAATCCCAGAGAAGAGAAGAGTATTCATTGGACAGTTTATGAATATGTTTGACTCAAATTGTCAACAGAATTAACAAGAAAACAAATGACCTGTAGTGATGCAGAAGAGTTTTCTATTTTTAAAGGCTAATCCAGTTACTGTTGAAATTCTAACTTAAAGGTAGAGTCAGTAGCTTTTTTCATTGCAGCTTGTAAACACAACATTCAAACTGGGCCCCTCCTCCTGTATTCATCGCCCCCAGAAGCTCACACTCACTGCAGGACGTAGTGTGCACATTAACTGCTAGTACTTACACTGCAAGCTAACGCACGCTAGCACAAGCTAACCGCCGGTGTTTGACACCTGCCGACTCAGAGTCTGCAGGTGAAACCAACAAAAGGTTCACCCTCGTTTTAAAACGAGCTTGGTGTTCGCCTCACTGTAATTACAGTATGTTTCCTCTTCCTTACCGCTACGTCCACGCGTCCGTCGCATTCCCAGTTTGAATAGTGTCCAATTGGTGAATTGTATTGGGGCTGTCATTGGCTGGAGGAAACACACCAGCTCCCCACCCAGAAACGTCCTGAGTCAACCAAAACAAACCAGAACATCAGAATGCAGTCCGTGGACCGTCAGGGTCTCTGCAGACACAGTCACCACCACACATGTACGGAGGCCCAGAAGTGATGATGGAGCGGCATTACTTTAGCTGCTGACTCTGCCTTTAAAGGTATCTCAGTTTTTATTTTGGATTGAAAAGGTGGATCAGGTCTGTTTGTGTGTGTGTATGCAGTAAGAGAGGACACAGTCTGATGTGTCTTATTATGAAGAGAAGAACAACCAGAGAAGGTCTCAACGTCACTTTTTAACTAATGTACTTTTTTATTTGATTTACTCCAGACTGAAGGTTTTACATAAACACGTGTTCTGCACTTATGTCCCCTCGTTTCATATAAACCTCTATAAGGATGCAACATCAGAGATTTTTACTTATATCCCAAAAAGCTGATTTTTTAAACTCGTTTTGGCCGATCGCTGATCCAGATCTGAAAACAGTCAGATGTAAACATGTTACTCGTATGAAACATTTTTAAGGGACATTCTGCCACGTACGACATCACTCCTGACAGTCTCATCTGCTCTCTTCTTATCTGCATATTCTTATCAGAAATGTTCCTCACATTTAATTTTTGAAGCCATTATCAACAAACACATGACGTGTAAACTTCCTTCCTTTCCTTTTTGTTATTGAGGTACTTCCTTCAAGAGTTACATCACCACATCTACTCGGGATGTGCAGGATTGGCCGGCTAAATTTACGTTGAATTTAAACAGACTTCAAGATAATAATGGGCTTCTTATTCTTGACTGTTACCGTTAAACTTCGATTATTAGCCCGGGCTTTTATTGACCTCAGTCTGTAGAGGACGCTGTCTTTATTTGGGACGGGCCTCTAAAGATTTTCAAACCAAACTCGTGCACGGCAAAGATGGGAAAGATTATAAAATAGTAACTTTACACCAGAAAGAACATTTAAATGTGCACAAAATGAGGATATTGAAAATCTAAATTACATTAAAAATCACTAATTTAATCTTTTTTTTGTGAGACAGCCCGTCCATACCAACCTGCTGCTCTGTGGGGAGAGAGGGAGACACCCCCGTTATTATATTTCTGATCCACAAATAATCAACACGGGCATCACTGTGGTGCAGCGGTTAGCGCTGTTGCCTCACAGAGAGGAGGCAACACCAAAGACATGCTCGCTGGGTGCCGAGAAAGAGTAGTGTGCGGGCTTTTAGAGTTTCTGCATTTCGAATATCTGCAAAAATCCAATATTTTACACCCATAGAAGGAAAAGGTGGTTTGCTGTGTTTAAGTTGATGTAAAGGTTTGGGTTTAAAAATGGATTTGTCCGTTATTTCACCGCTTAATGTAACCGTAGTTACCAGTGAATGTTTGATTTTTAATCTAAACACTCATGAATCAGTGAAGACTGAAGAGCCGTCCGTCACGTCTTTAAGGAAGGAGTGTAAGACCTTCAGTCTGAGTACTTCCTGTGATGTAATTAGTCGCCGGGCAGATTGCAGCTCTTATTATAACCAACCGCACTAAAAAAAAACAAGGACAGATTCCCCCGAGGTCTGTTGTTTCTGCACTTGTGTATCTGTTTTGTGTTTCATGAAGCGAGGTCTGATCGTGATCATCCCAGCAGGACCAGTTCAATCCGTGAACTCGTATTTGCGAACGACTTGAATCAAAAACAGTTTTTATGTCAGCCAGAACATTTCACAGTTATATCGGATTATTGATGTTAAAGTGAGAATGACATTGGCCTTCTATCATCCTTCTGCCTTGTATTGTTCGTTTTTGTATGTTTTGAAATGTATGTTAATACTTTTTATTGTTAAAGGAAAACCTCAAATCACGTGTTAGTTTTTTTCTTTCCAGCGTAGTTTGATTTCAAGTACTGTAAAGATTCGCTGTTTTCTCTCGGGCACTTCAGCAATAAGATCTAAATGGTTTTAAATCATGGGGGGGGGGGGCTTAGGCTCAGTTGGTAGAGTTGGTCCTCTCTGGAACCTGAAGGTCGGGAGTTCAGTCCCCAGCTCCTGCAGCAACATGTCCGATGTGTCCTTGAGCAAGACACTAAACCCCGAATTGCTCCCGCTGCTTCGCCGGCGGCGTATGAATGTGTATGAATGAGATCAGTTACTTCTGATGATCTCTTCATAGCAGCCTCTACCATCAGTGTGTGAATGTGGAGGTGTGACCTGCGGTGTAAAAGCACTTTGAGAAGTCAGAAGACTAGAAAAGCTCTAAACAAGCTCAAGTCCATTTACCAAATCTGTCTGATACTTAAGTAAAAATAATCACATCGTACTGTAAAACTTAATATTTAACTGCGTCTGTGATAATATTGATCAATCTCATTTCATGTAGTGTGGAGAACCAGCGGTGGCTGCAGGCGTTGAGAATCTACAGCCAGTATTTAGTTTGTCCCCTTTGGGCTACTGTAGAAAACTTGCAGTGCAGCATTGTGGACATCGGAGACGTGAGATTCTGCGTCTGTAGATAACAGCTTATTTTTACGCTGTTATACACTAAAGCATTGGTTCCCAACCTGGGATCCAGGGCCAACGATCTGAGTGGGGGTGGGGGTGCAAGGCTCAGTCAACCCCCCAATTATGAGAAAAGTCCATCCTCTCTGTCTTTTGCCTGCTCCACTTTTCAGAAAATGTGGTCAGACACAGCTCATTTAAAGCTACAGACACAGAAACAGCCTGTTCTGAGCAGGGCTGAAATAGAGGGGTTTATAGGCATGATCAAAAACAGGACCAGAGTGGATTTAGAACAAGACACTTCACACACATGTTTTGAGGAGCTCTGAGACCTTTTTACACTGAAGAGGAGGAGGATATGTGACCTTTAAATAAAAGCCATGTTCCTCTTTAACAAAAAGGTCTATCTCTGGAGGGATCCGTTCTGTAATGACGTCAGACACTTAGAATAACACTCAAGAACAAACAAGAACTTTAAAAGACACATGTTGACCCCTGAAACACGTTGCAGCCATTACAGACGGACTGCTGTCGGCTGGTGGAGCATCACTGGGGCAATTTCAACAGTTTTTCTACACATGATACGACTCATTCAGAGCCTTAAATATGTAAAATCAGAGCCAAGGTTTACAAATAACAGAATTAGCCTTTAATCAATTATCACTGTTCTAAAGAAAAACAAACAAAAATAAGTGTCTGGCCCTGATTTATTCACCAAAGAAGCCACAAATGCTAACAGCCTTTGGGCTGACGGTCTGAAGCAGCATACAGAGTGAGCAGGTGGCGGTCTGATGCCTTTCCAAAGGACAGTACTGTTGGTCACTGCCAGACAAACTGGGAGCATTCGGCTTGCATGGCGCCCTGCACAAAAATGTCATTCATCCGTCTCATGTTACAACAAGAAGAGAACAAAAAACAGCCGGAAAAAAATACATTGTTCAGTAAACTTCATTTAAAATAAAACTGGTTTGAAAAAAGTAGCATGATGTAAAAAATAGCTCAAAAATAAGCAGCCCATGCTCTCAGTTTTATTCCACTTGGACTTCTTCGTTTCGAGTCCTGATTGCTATGAAAATATCTCTCGCTGTGTAAACAGGCGTAGTTAACTTTCTGTAAAGGCGTTCCTCCACACAGCACGACGTGTGTGTCCGTGTTTGTCGGCACTGAGGCAGGCGTGTTTGTCGCAGACAGGTCTCGTGGCCGTCAGTCGTCGATGAAAGTCAGCCGCCCCGGCCCCTCGTTCCTCATCCAGCGACGGTACCTCTTCATCCTCGGGTCGGTCGCCATCTTCACCTTCATCTCCTCCTCCTGCTCCTTCTTGTAAACCTATAAGACAAATCGTCAGGGTTACAGATGGCTGTTTCTAGGTGGCCGGCTTTCAGCAGGACTGTCCCTGAACTCCTCCTGATCTGGTTGTTCACACATGCACCTCTCCAGAGAGAGAATTTAAGAGACTAACCTCGTAGTTTTCTTTGATCCACAGTTTTTTCTCCATGAAGGTTTGTCTATTGTGTTCTTCCAGACTGTCAAACTGAGACTGAGACATCTTCATGTGCCTCCTGAGGGTTCAAACAGAGACGGCTGTGAGCGGAGATGTGTGATCGGAAAAGGATTAAAAGCAGAGAGCAGCACTTATCAGACTTTAACTGCACAAATTCTTAAGCTATAGTTTACGTTTCAGTGTGACAGCAGGAGCTACATGTGTTTGGTAAATGCCTGGTTTGTTTCATTAACTACGACCACCCAGCACAAGGAACATATAACAGGTCGGTGGGTGAGGATCTTCCGTCAGGGAAATTTGCTCATAAAACTTTATTTCCTGCACTTTGGTAAATTCTTCTGCATCATTTCTTTACTTTTTTGTATAATTTTCTACTATTTATTATAATTTTATTTCCAATATTTGTGCAGACACAAACAAACAGCAACGTAATAGCTGGTAGCCACCTTTGTAGCTGAAAAATACAAAAACAGTTCAGCTATCACCTTGTGCAGGTCGTCAGAAAAAGAGCACAGCGGGGGTCTAGACACAGGAGAAAAACATTGTGAAGTGTTGTTGGAATAATTCACTTGAAGTTGCAAGAAGCTTCCAGCATTTATTTCTACAAACACAGGAAATCACAACTGGTACCAGTTACCACCACATCTTAAAATCAGTGTGCGGTCAACAGAAAGTTTGAGCTCCCAGGCTCACTCCAGGTGAACAGGTGAGTGCGGTCCACATAATCACCGCCATCACCACAACATTTCGGGTGAACACGCCCACAACCACCAAGACCTTAAACAATGAATAAAGCCGTACACAAACCATGAAACAGAAGTAGAATTGACCCACATTCATGACTCCTACAAATGGCACCCATCAAAATATCAAATTGTCTCATAAGTTTCGTACGCGGCCGGCTAGCGTTACTTAGGAGGGCCTATGAGCACTATAACTGAACACAAACAGCCAAGATAGATCACTGCTGTCCTTTTCAAATCGACAGGTTGACATCGAGATGAACACCAACTAAGATCTTCGAGGATAATTTAAGATGATTAGAAACACAAGTACATCTCTGAACAGTGTTTCTTAGGACTTCTGTAAGATCTGACCTGATGATGTAAAGCTTCTCCTCGTCTCCGTACTCCTCCCTGCAGATGGTGAAGCGGTAAATCCAGGACACGTACCACGCCACGTAGGTGGTAAGGTAGTAAGGTGAGAGGACGATCTGACAGAGCAGGATGTCGGACAGGTTGGGCTTCTGGTAGCCTCCTTTAATGTCAATCTTTGTTTTGATGATTTCTCGGATCACCTCCTCCTCCTGCTCTCGGATCTCCTCCTTGGAGCGGCGGTTCTTGCCCTTCTCCTTTGTGCGGTTGAGGAGGCCCTGCTGCTTGGCGATCTCGGTGGCCTGGATTCTGTACTTGGGGACGGTCACCAGGTAGTTGATGGCCTCGTTGTAGCTGCTGTGCCAGCTGTAGTACTGCAGGAGAGACAGGGAGGTGAGATTATTTTTTCCACACGGTACATCTGTGGTTCAGTATGAGCAGAAATATGGAGTGAGATTTCCAGAATGTGTAAGTCGTGTGTGGCGGCGCTGAAAGCTGCAGTTGTACCTGAAAGATGGAGATGGCACAGATGGTGACGAGGATGACGACCCTGACGTCCACTTTGGGGGTGAGTCGTCGGCGGTAGTAGGTGTAGTAGTGCTGGTAGTATTCCTCAGGATGGTCCAGCATGTAGTCGTAGTCCCGCCGGGTGTCCTCATCCTGCAGACACGGACAGAGAGACATTACAACATCAGATGATCCTTCTGTTGTTCATGATGCTAAACAATGCAAAAGTATAAATGGGATTTTAAGCTTTCTTGTTTGCCACAAATTCTTCCAACCAGTCTGAAGCAGCTGATTGGGCCGTGATCGGCCTAGTGTACACAGCTTGACTAACTACACATGACCAGGCGGACATTTTGCCCCGACTTCAAAATGAGCCGTACAACCTAAAAATGGAGTCTAAATCGGCCTGAAATCACACAGTGTACGCCGAGGCCTGAGTAATACAGCCACGCTCACGCCAGCTATCAGATAATCTCAGAATAACTGAGGCCCGTTAGGAACTGTGAGTCACAGCTAGCAATGATATTTCACATTGTGCAGGCAATAGAAGAACATGCATCACTTTTCATGTCCTTATCACAATAATGAACATTATTATTTTACATCACAATCGCCCGTATTAAAGCCCATGGTTGCATTTATTCGCCACGACTCGGGCTGGGCGATATGACCTCAAATCAATATCACCATGAACTTCTCTAAAACAGTAGAAAAATAACTTGCATTTCTTGCAAACAGTTTTTCCTCAGTGTTTACATTTGACTTCTTTTTGTTCGGTGTCGTCTTCCCTAAAGACAAAATGTGTCCAAACGACGAATCTGCCCTGAAAATAATCGACATGGGCAAGATTACGTCGGTTAATGGTTCTGAATGTCGGTTTCGATTAATTTTCGATTGATTGCGCAGACCTAGCCACGACTTCATGCATTTTGCACATCTCAATATATATCGCAGACAGAGAACTTATCGCAGTGTCACTTTGTCCAACATGATTCAGCACTAGTAAACACAAAGAACACATAAAGAACATTTTAAACATGGCATAGTAAATAATGACAACCATGGACTGATATAGATAACAATGAGACACTGTTATCTATACCTCTAGGGTCATTCATCTCTGAAGGAGCACTGTGGGAGTATTTAAAGAGGGACAGGGGAACACGTGTATTAGATATATATACACGTCATGGAAATAAAGTTGAAGTTGCTGCTTGACAAAGTATCTGACTAAACACTTCACAGACTCTTTGACCGACCTTTAACGTCTCGTACGCGGTCACTATGAGCAGGAACCTTTTTTCGGCGGACTCCTGGGTCTCTCCCTCCATGCCCGGTTCTCCCACCCTGAACCGGTCCGGGTGGTACCGGCGGGCCAGTTGCCGGTAAGCCCGGGCGATCTCCGCCTTGGCGGCCTCCCGGTTGACGCCGAGCACATCGTAACAGACCTCCGTGCCGCAGTACAGGCCCTCCACCAGCGCGGAGACTGTCGGCAGGGAGCAAACCGAGAACAGGAGCACTGCGAGCCGCAACCAGGGCTTTACCGACCGCGGACACCCAGCAGAGCCTCCACCGCTGCCGCTACACCGCTCCGTGGGCGCAGCCATCTCTGTCCGCCTGCCTCCGCTACTACTGCCAACACCAGAGACCAGGCTGTCGTGTCGCTTGCTGCTGACATCATCACCTCGCGCCGGGACCGAATGATGACGATGCGTCAAAGATCGTGTATTTATGTTTTGTTTATTTCTCTTAAACTTTTTTTTTTGGGAACATAACTTATGTGAAAACATTCAAACTGATAATAATTTATCTATTTAAACAAAATCAATTTCATTTTTATAAATTAAAACATATCATAAACAACAATTAGCCTTTTTTCAGGCTTGGATTGAATAAAAACATTGTTTAAAATCTTAAATAAATCATTAATTTACTTGTATCATAAGATTAATCATATTTTATTTCATATCCACTCTTATCTGGTGACACCCAAACACATTCCTCCAAAGAAGGATAACATTTCATAAATATTTTAAATATTTAATGCTGAAAGGTTTTGCCAGAAATTCTTTACAATTGGTAAATTCACAGGCAAATGCATGAAAGTATACAGCCATACAAAATCTATAAATTACATGGATTTTCTCGAAAAAGGGCAACACATATTTCAGCTGGACGTTGTTTTGATGATGTAAGATCTGACCTGATGATGTAGGTCAGATCCGTCATCTGTGGCAGTTGTAAGCCTGTGAAAACTTTAACCAATGTCTGCCACGAGGTACCAATCTGATGAACCAATCACAGCCTCCCTGTCTCCCTGCTCGTTCTCTACCCCTTGCGTGCACGAGCCCACACTCAAAGCGCGTCACAGATGACGGAGTTTATACTGTGAGTTTATCGTCGGCCGTTGTGAGTAGAGAAATAGTCATGTTATTTTTAACAATGAATGAGACATGAGACGACGTAGTTTCTACACAATGCAAGCGGTGAACTGAGGTCCGCTTCTGGAGCAACGGCGCTCGTGTATGTAAGTGAGGGGCGTGGCTTTTGAGGGAGCACAGAGGGGAGGGGGTGTAGACGGAGCACTGAGGGAATGATGCTACTTTCAAATTCATGCTAGTTTTAGAAAATTACCAACCCTGCCGTTAATGTGTTAATCAAGCTCTTTATGTTTTTCTCTACGGGGTAAGTTATGAAGGAAGTTGATGTTGTGAATCATTTTTTTAACATTTATGTGATTCTTAGATTATTTTGCGTAAAAAGGTTGACAAGCTCAATCAGGCTACTCAAGAGCCTGTTAATCATTATGTTAATTTACAGGATCTGGTAGAAAAAAACAGGAAGTTGATGATTTCGATTGAGATGGAGACACATTTATGTGGGTATATACAGCATAGAAAGAGCCATGTAGTATTTAACAAACCTGTAGGCTATAGAAGAAACAAAACTCTGACCAAGTTTTTTTTTTACAACATCGTGTGGTCAGCGACTTCTTGTCTAGTTTCTCAGGCTTCACATTTCTCCAGCTAAGTGTTTTTAGTATTCAATATTTCAGAAAAATACATACAAATCCACCATAAAGTATTTAATAACAGAACTGTGACAAAGAGCATCAACTTTATCGTTAAACTTTACGAAGTGTCTGTAAGTGATAAATCATCTGCAGCAAAGACAGAAGGACACATTAAACTGACTTAAAGGTCGCATTCGTACGAAAGGAGATATCACACTAATAAAGTTACACAGAGGTGAACATTACTTTAGATAGACTCTTTATAGTCATTGTATAAAATAACACAACAAAACTTTGATTGCAGCAATCCTGTACAGCAGCGTTTACAAATATATTCGTAATATGTACATTCGTAGTTATTTAGTTATTAGAGGTTTACATTTATACTTTCCCCCAATGTATACGTATTTGAAGGGAAATCAAATGAACACAATCAAAAACACACAACATAAAAATGCAACATGCACCTGAATCTCTTATAGGTGGTTGTGCAGTTCCTTAGTAAGAAATCTGAGGTTACAGATAAGACCAGGTAGAATAGTAAAAAGGTGATCTGTTGAGTTCCTCTGCATTGATTTTTATTCATTGTAAGATGTTGTGCATTGCTGCCTTAGTAGAGTACCTTTTTACGTCAAGAACTTTGTCATGTGTACATTCCCAATTCACTCACTTAAAACCAAGCAGCAACCTCCGGTGTTGAAAAACGAAGCCAATGAGGAAGTGAAAAATCCTGCAGTTCTTCTTGTGTCCGCTTGAGAAACACCGGAGGTCACAAACACACCACAGCCAAAAAAGCAAAAAAGCAGTTTTTACAGCATAAATTAACAGCCTGGTACAGAAAGCAAGTAGGTCTGATTAGTTATTGTCATCACTGGCACACACTATATGGGGGGTTAATTTTCTTTAAACAGCTGTTGATTTATGAATGATACGTGTTATCCATAGTTGACCTGATTGACAGGTGGGCGTGATGTAACGGTTTGTCAAGAGGCTTAAATCCCGCCTCAGCTCCAGCTCTCAGCCTGTCGTTAGGTTGACTGAAAGTTAGGCTGAAACATTTCTAACATGGCGGCTGCTGCCGATGAGCCTCCAGAGCCCCCTGCAGGAACAGATGGCTGACGTCACTCAGTCTTTGTTCATTAATATTTACAGTCTATGCATTTAACTAGGTTATTTGACAACCAAGATGTGATGGTGGGTTTGCTAACTGCGGGAAAAACTGTTGCCAATTGGGAATTTTTTTTAAGAGCTTTTTGACCTGCTTGGTGTCTTTTTTTGGAGTTGTTGAATGTATGAACACCATATTCACACATTTCAACAATATTGTTGAGAGGGCGACGTGCTTTAATAAAGTCGGACAGATCTCCTTTCAGGTCTTCTCCATGGGTCAGCAGGACGATTGCATTCTCCCTGATCCTCCAGCCGAGCTTCTGCTCCAGCCTTTCTAATATTCCTTCCTCTTTATCAGTGAACCTGCTGAGCTGTAACACGACTAACACCAAGCAGCGCCCCTGCTGACAGTACCTCTTACACTGCTCTATGTGGGACTCGCAGTTTTCGAGTTGGTCGTTAAGGAAGTCTGGAGTGTCGACCACTCTCACCTGCACTCCAAATAGCCCGATTACTCTGACCTCACATTTGGTGGTGACCGGCTGGGAGCTGGGCTCAGATTTAAAAATCTCTCTTGAATTCATCGGGGTGGTCCCTGCAGCCATGATGGTGTTTGCAGATGCACTCTTTCCAGTCCCAGTTAGTCCCAGCAGAACAATGTTTAGCATGTCAGGTACTTCATGGCCTGCGTTACCTGGAGAACACATTTCAACAATTTAATGTTTCTCACTTCATAAATACATAAAAACAAAGTTTGATTAGCTAAGGAATACTGTAGAACATGATTGGCGTTGTATCCCCAGAAGCATACCAATGTCACATCCAGGTGTCGTTATATCAGGGGCAGGTGGAGCAAAGCTTGACTGACTCATGGCGTTATTGCCTGTGAAGATATAACATTCATACTGCCATTTACACATTTACATTGAAAACCATTGACCATGAGGATCTGTAAGGGTTTGGGGCATCATTGTTCTCGGACTACTAGACTGGCTCACAAACAAGACATCTCAATATCAGACATTTGTCTCAGTTTTCCAATTAAAGTCTCAATCGATTGACAAAATTTCGCTACTCTCTATAGAGGGAGTTTTATGTAATGGACTATGTAGTGCACTCATTCAGGATGATATAAAAACAATTCGGAGATTACTCGCTCTCTGGCCGCCGACAGTGACACCATTGAATTTTTTTTTATTCATGCTCCTATTTATTGTATTTCTTTTGTGTTTCATTCTTTATTTTATTTGTTGTTTTTTCACTTTGTGTTTTACGCTTGTACAGCACTGTGGTCAACCAAGGTTGTTTTAAATGTGCTTTAGAAATAAAGATTGATTGATTGACAACTAAAGCATGCATCTTAACTCTGGCTGAGGATCAATAACAGTGATAACTAATAATAAGTAAATATTAAATAATTAATAAATAATAATAATACATTTTATTTATGGGCGCATTTCATGACACTCAAGGTCACCTCACAGTCAACACAATCAAACATAAACACAATCAACTACAGAAAAACAAAAACAGCAACAGTAAGGAGTGCGTGGTCAGACAGAGTGAGCTAATCTAAAAAGGTGTTTTGAGCTGTTATTTGAAGGTGGGGAGAGAGTTAATGTCACGGATGGATTGTGGGAGAGCGTTCAAGAAACGGGGGGCTGTACGGCTGAAGGCTCGGGACCCCATGGATGAAAGGTGGAAAGGAGGTGTGGTGAGGAACTTGGAGGATGCAGAGCGGGGGGTCTGGGAGGATGTATAGGTCTGAAGGAGATAAGAAAGGTACGGAGGTGCGAGATTATGGAGAGCTTTGAAGGTGAGAGGGAGAATTTTAAAATCAATGCGGTATTTGACAGAGAGCCAGTGAAGTTGTTGAAGGACAGGAGTGATGTGGTCTATGGAGGGGGTTCTGGTGATGATCCGGGCAGCTGAGTTCTGGACCAGTTGAAGTTTATGGAGTAGCTTGAGAGGTAGACTGGAGAGGAGAGAGTTGCAGTAGTCAATACGGGAGGTGACCAGGGTAGCTTGGATAGCGATCATCGGTTGTACAATACTTTTCGCAATGCATTGTGGGTCAATGAGGGGACTTTATAAGGTATGATCATGCACACTCAGAATTCGGACAGCACTACAAAATGGCTTATTCACTATTTCATCAGCCAACTTGGCTCACATATGCACGCGTCTGCTTTCCACCTACAATCAAGCCAGTATGTTAGCCTATCCTGATCTCTCACTCCTGGCCAGATTGTTCTGTGCCATCTTACGCATGACTCTCCATCCTACCAGTCCCTTGTGGTCGGATCCCCCACACATAACATGAAACATGAACATCTTACTTATAACTACTACAATCACCTCTAAGTAATTAAAACCAGCCTTACCTCTTCTCCAAGGGTTCAGTTGTGCAGCGTTTCTAAAAGAGTTGCATCATAATTAGTGTTAATCATGAAATTACAGGTATCGTGATTGGTTTCATCCTGCTTTGGGGCTAGCTCACGTTCATCCGTGTCTCATGGAGTGGGCTTCAGAAATTGGCAATTGAAACACTCACTTTGAGACTTATCTGTTTAAAAACCTTCAATAAAGAAATACCAGAGAAACACAAGCCAGCCCTGAAGTAAGACAAGCCTTCTGCTTTTTATTTTGCATGTGTAGCCAGAAAATGTGTATAAGTTTAGTTTTTACCTCCTTCCCTCCAAGGCTTCCTTTCGTCTACGAACAACACCTTCACTGTAGTTGTTGTAGACATAACTGAATGTAGAACACCCTTTGCACCACTTCTCACAGTCACTGGCAAGATCTTCAGTAAACATCCTCAGGTTGATGTTTAATTTTTTCAGATTATCTACTGAGTTGAAGGTTTTGGCGTTTGGTAACATGACGACTAGCTGTGAGATGATATTTTCTCCAAAGGTATCAGTTAGTTTACTGATTTGAGCCTCAACTTTTTCCTCTCGTGTGTCTTCTGGGTCTATTGCCAGTATGAACAGACGAGGGCCAGGATGAGACAACGCCATGAAGTCAATAATCTGTTGGTCCGGGTGCAGACATTCTTCATCGAAGAAATGATGGGTGTTAATGACTCTGAATGAGTTGTTCTCTTGCATGACAATGTTGTTTGACGTGATACATTTATCTATATCACCATTGAGAAGATTGTCTTCGATGGCTTTCTGATACCCCGTACCGAACAGGGCGATGGTATACTTTCCCCCATATGCTGTGAAAACAAAAACAGTAATATGTTATAAATCACAGTCTGTAAATACCGAATAACCTGCTACTGGAATGCTTGCAGATTATATTCTGCAAATATTTCAAGCTAGTTTATTTCTTATTAAAACTAGCAGTTTATTTACATTTTAAATATCTTGAAACACTATTGCCTCACACAGTAGCCCAAATTTACACAACAACGATCCACTCAAAATGAAAGCAGTTTTGTTCTTGCTCTAAAAAGAGTACTGTGTTCAGACAAAGTTTTAAGAAACTACAAGGATATTTAAGATATCTGCATATTTGTGTAAACATGCCTTCTTCTTTGTTCTGTCTTTACTGTGAGCCAAAGGGGCGTGTTAGTTTCCCAGAATGACAGCGACCTCATTGTGAAAGAATGCTGTCTATCCACTTCATAATGAAACTAAATATTTACTGCCTAAAGAAAAACATCTACACCTTTGCAGTCAAATTAATGCAAATTTAAAATGAAATGACACCGTGATTTTGTTTGATTTTTCTCAAATTCTGCTGGACTCTAAACCCTCTAACCCTAAACAGATTCTTTAATATTAAGGATGGGTTTTTGTAAGGAACGTATTGTAGCGTGTATCAATCAATCTTTATTTGTATAGCGCCGAGTCATAACAAATGTTCTCTGAAGACACTTTACTAAAAGCAGGTAAAAAAGACACAACGCTAATACATCATGAGCAACATTTAGCAAAGTTACAGTGGAGAGAAAAAACGTCCTTTCAGAGGCAGAAACCTCGAGCAGACTCATGATGAACAGATGATGCAGAAACTGCACCGGGACTGTTATTTAAAATAGCACAACTCGTATTTTCCAGTTTACCTTTGTAGGTTGTTGAACTCGTTTGCAAGAATTTTACAAGTACAACTCTCCCAGTTTGCACTGATTCCTCAAACAAACTCCCTGAAAGTTAACCTCATGAAATCTCAACATAATGACCTTATTTTAATCGTAATACTCGGGAAAAATAGGGCTCTTGCACTTTGGCTCTCCTGATATAAAGGTCAAGCAATTACGATAAAGTACAACATGCAAATATATCATTATTTCATATTTTTTGTCATATTTATTTCACATAAATAACAGTTAACAGTCGACTTCATAAAACGTCACAAAGAAAGTTCGGCTCAGTGACATTGTTGTGACTTTAATAATGGGAATATACAAGCAACTGTATAAATGCAAAACACAAGTCATTCTTAAGGACGTTTTTTTATGCAGATTTAGTCGCTTTAATCAGAGCATCTCAAAAGTTTAAAGACAGTGATCATGAAGTTCTAATGAAATGTCAGCCACCCTAGAAATGCCTGAGACTTAAAATAAAAAGTGAGAAGACGTTTCACTTACGAGGTGGAGCTTTTCCAGAATTCATTCTCACTGGTTCAGAGAGGACAGAAGGCAGGCTGCTTCCAGTGGGTTTTCTAGAAACGCTTTGGAGTCTATGAGCATGAAACACACTGATATAAAGAAGGTAGACCCACCCATATGGGAGGAGTCGAGACATCAAAAACAAAGGTAATCTGTTTTTCTCTTCACTTCAAGGCAGAGAGAAAGATGGGCAACACCTCCTCAAGGATGAACGTTGGCTCTCGAATCCCTGATGGTACAGTTTGAACTATTTCTCTGCTTCATCCCCTTTATGCACACTGAGTCAATACTTGAATCAGTTGGTAGATGTTTTTTGTACTATATTAACAGAATCAACTTTTGTTTGCAGGGCGCCCACTGAGGATTGTGATGATCGGGAAAACTGGAGTTGGGAAGAGCGCTGTTGGTAACACCATCGTTGGCAAAAAAGTGTTCCAGTCTTCATCAAGCGCCCATTCTGTGACGGAGAACTGCAAGGCAGAACGGGCCAAGGGTCGCAGAGAGATCCATGTGACTGATACACCTGGGATTATGGACACAGATATAAGTGCCGAGAAAATCAAGAATGAAATTGCCAAGTGCATTCAGGTGTCCTCCCCCGGTCCTCACGTCTTCCTGTTGGTCATCCAGGTCGGCAGGTTCACCAAAGAAGAAGAAAACTGCGTAGAAGCGCTGGAGAAACTCTTTGGATCTGAGGCTTCAAAATACATGATCGTTTTGTTCACACGTGGTGACGAGCTGAAGGGAAAATCCATTCGTGACTACGTCGAGACTGGCCACCCCAAACTAAGAGAGGTGATAAGCAGGTGCGGAAACAGATTCCATGTCTTCAACAACAAGAAAAAAAGGAACAGGACACAAGTGGCGGAACTGGTCAAGAAGATCGATGAGCTCGTGGCAGCAAATGGAGGAGAACCCTACAGTGACGAGATGTTCAGAAAAGCAGTGGTGAGCACGCAGCCGGAAGGTCAAGTTGAAGGTCGAGAAAGATTCAGAGAAGAGCAGCCCCCCTACAACAACGCCTTCATGGCTGAGCTGCTTCAGAGGGTGATTCTGTTTCAGGCTATACTGTCTGCAAACAGTCAGGGGGACCTGAACAACCTGGGCCAGTCCCTCGCCAGCTCCTACTCTAACACGAGGCTTAATGAGTGACAGCTCTCAGTTTCTGACTACTTATGTGTTGGTGTGAAACAGAACAACAATCATTTAAAAGTTATATTCACAAGTTTATTAAATTATGTAATGAAAATTAAAAATCAATAATAATCTTTATGGACAACCTGCTATATATCCATTTAGTCACTGGTCTCCAACCTGGGGTCTGGGCCCCCCTCGCTGGGGCCGTGAGGCTGTCTGCTCTGAGGTTGTAAAATTAGATTTGCACATAAAACCATGTTAAAACGTTATATAAGGTTATTTTGGTAAGAATAAGTGTGTAGACATTTTCTGATTGATGAAAACGATTATAATTTATGTACATTTTTAAAGCAATCAATCACCTTTTCTGATGTGGGGGGGGGGGGGGCGCCTACTTAGATACAAGTAGGCGGGGCTCCAAGGAAACAAGGTTGGGGAACACTGAGTAATGATGTGCTTCTTTTACAAACATTTGAAAACTGACTATCAGGTTTTTGAGCTTTTGCTGTCAAATTACAAGATGGTGACGGTTATTTGTCATTTTTTCTTTCTTTATTTTCAAGTTTTATTTTTGGCCGTTTTGTGCCTTAACTGGAGAGACAGGACAGTGAATCGAGTCAGAAATCAGGGACAGAGAGAGTGGGGAATGACATGTGGGAAAGGAGCCACAGGTCGGATTTGAACCTGGGTTGCCCGCTTTGGGGACCTCTGTACATGGGACGCACGCTGTGATTACAATGTAAAAATCTGTAACTGAGTATTGGAACATATTTCTGAAGTATGCTTTCTACAAACATGAATAAAACACTGAGAATGATGAACTCTCTTGTTTTTTCATCGTTACTTTTAACACCTCATTGGTTTTATCAAAGTTTAAAGTGTTTGTTATTGTCAGGGAGCTCTTCACATCTCGTACAAAGACAAGGTTGATGAAAAAAATTAAAATAAATCTAAATTGATGAAGTTTGTCTTTTTCAAAGAACCGGGTTAAGAAGTCACAGAAATATCCACAAGCTGAGATAAATGCAAAAATAGTCTCTTTAATTAAGACATGAGTGCTCAAAAATAAAGGTACTGGACAGTGAAAAAAAACAGCAGGAAAGGTTTCAGTCCTTGACGATTATCAGTGAAACCTAAAGAGAAGCTTTACATTCGGGGGTGTCAAACATACGGCCCGCGGGCCGAATCCAGCCCGACAGCAGCTTTCATCTGGCCCGCCAGACGTTTTGGGAAGAATGGGGAAATAAAAAAAAAATATTGGTAACACTTTACTTTACAGGTCCGCAAATTTCGTCATAATTAGGTGATAATTAGATAAACTTTTTTATTATTTCTTTGAAATTACCCCGAATTTCATGACAATTGGGTGAAAATTAGCACGTAACTTCTTTGAAATAATTAATTTCATGAAGAAAATCATAGAATATCTTCAGTCTGACTTTGTGAACAGCAGCTGATTTGATTCAGGATTCATTAATAAATGTCTGAGTTAGAATGACAGCTGAGTTCATTTAGTTTTATAGGAGTTCCAGTGTTAATCTTTTTTTGGTTCATCATATAAAGCTGATCTCAGTCATTTATTACCAAAAGCTGTAATCATTATTGCTTACAATTAAATTCGGGCATTATTTCAAATAAGTTAAGTGCTAATTTTCACCCAATTGTCATGAAATTCTGAGGTAATTTCAAAGAAATAATAAAAAAGTTTATCTAATTATCACCTAATTACGATGAAATTTGCGGACCTGTAAAGTAAAGTGCTACCAAAATATTTTTTATGAGATTTGTTTCTTAAAATAAATATTTTTAATAAATATTTTCACTGAGTTGTAAAATAAACTATGTAAAAAAACGTAAAAGGGTAATATGCTGATACGAATTGGACTAAAAAAAACACCCCTCTCTGTCATGCGTAACGGCCCGGGCCGTCTCCACACATCCTGACTATAGGTCTCGGTTCCGGACACCGGCATTGAGCTCTGGCATCTCCCGACTTATTTTACCTCTGATTATGGTAAAAACAGTCATTTAAAATTAATATTAACTGATTTTATTTACAGATGGTTCATTTTTAGGTCACCCAGAGGTGAAAGTGTTGATCACTTAAAAGTTTCAGCGCGACATCACTTTTAAATAGAGTCCTGCTGATCATGAATATGACTGAGTGAAAAAATTAACCATTGGCAGTATCCTCACCCCAATCCAGGTTAGGGTAATGCTCATAACTGTTTGCGAACTGCTATGTAACAACTGATCTTTAAAGTCTTTAATGAAAACCATTACATCTAAAAAAGTTAAATACAAATCAATGAACATACGCCGGGAAAATGAACCATAAAGCGAATGTCCTTAATGGCTCTCCAAATTGTTTAGTAAACAGACAATCATGGAAATCCTGCATTAGTCTCATGGAGCAGGTACACCATGAGAACAGTGGAAAAACCCTGTGGTATCAAAACTGAAGCGCTTGTCATTTTCTTGTAATGTTCCTAACTGGTTGAACGGCTTGTAAGGCAGCTTACCGAAAACCACACAGATGTTTTTGCAGAAGCAGCTTACAGAAAATGAGAAGAGTGTTCAGAAGCAGGAAATAGCTGTAACAGAAGGCAACACCCAGGCAACAGAATCTACAGCCAGAAGTAAACCTTGTTCTGCTTGTCTAACAAAATCGTAAGATATGTACCCAGGGTCATTGCCAACAAACGAAGAAGAAGAAGCAGACACAGATGCAACAAAGCCAAGCAATAACCTCCAGTCTTTGCAGGAGTTCAATATCCTGCAGTTCATTGAGTGTTCACTTGAGGCTGGCTGCAGAAGACCCCGAAGTCACATACTGTACACACCCATTCAAAAAAAGACAGTTTTTACAGCAGAGATGCTTGTGTCTTCAGATTCAAACCTGAGCCGCCCACTTGGAGGACCACATCCTCCTTACTGTACATTGAGCGTGTGCACTAACCACTAGGCTACCAGCGCCCCATAGCTTGTATCTTTGTCAGCACACACTGTATGGGAGATTTCATTTTTTAATAACTCATCTTATCTGTTTTCATTAAATGAAGGAGTTATTCATACTTAGGGTGTGTGATGTAGCTGTTTGTCCGGAGGCTTAATACCCGCCTCAACCAAACTAATTCATGCAGAAGGCAAAATATGTTGTTGAGCAGATTATGTTCTTATGATCGTAAATCTAACATTCAATCTAAACTCTCAGATGATCTTTGTTCACACGAGTCACATATTGTTATGCATCAACATTTCTGTCCCATGAAATACTTCCTCATGTTTCTTTTAAATTGTTTGAATTTCTTTTCTACCAACTGGCTTCGTGACAAGACGAACATCTTCGTTATATAACAAAGAATTTTCTTTTTCACCTCAACTGAACACTTGAATGAATGAATAAATGAATTTGTGTGCTGGGTTGTTGAATGTGTGTGTTAGTGTGGTAGTACTCGAAATTGGTCTTGGTCTCAAGACTGGTCTCGAGACCACCTTTTGAAGGTCTTGGTCTTGTCTCAGAATCAAAATCATTTTCAGTCAGTCTTGTCTCAGTCTTAAACTGGGCGGACTCCGGATTCTAGATCAAGACCAGTCAAGACCACCACTGAAAGGCTATTTTTCCCACGTCATTACTGTAATTAGAAGGAAAACGCCTCTCGGGTTTGTCTTGGTCTCGGTAACTACAACACTAGCGTGTGACAGTTAATATCTGTGTGTGTGAAACAACATAACTTACTCGAAGGGGTGTTTAATTGCTCTCTCAAGGTCTGATACAAGTTTGACGCCCTACCACGCAAGCCGACTTTTCACCATACCTGCCTTCCTCAAGGCTTTGGTGTTAAATAAATGAAATAATGTTCTTTCAAATTGTTTGCTGTTTGTAATAAAATATCAGAATTAGTTTAGGGTTAAATGCTTGCATCTGAAGTGTACAGTACATGTGTCTGTACAGTAACATGACGGTGTGTATGTCACAGATGCTGCATGTGGACAGAATGTACAGCTCTATTTATGCCACCAACACATGCTGTCATCATATCTGCACACATCACACTGATGTGTGCGCTGTAAAATGGGTCACAGCTCAGGATATCAAATGTGTACAGGATAGGATGGGTCAAACATCCATATACTGTACAAACACGGTAGATTTGGGGATCTCTCCTCTCATCCCCTCCCTGTGGACACCAGTCAGTCATGGTCAGTTTGCTGAAAGGATGTTTGTCACAGCACGAGTATGGTTGTTAAATTTAAAATTCTGATCTGCTCCTCAGATGGCCTCATTTTCTCACTTTCCCTACTTTGGTGCTAACGTTAAAATAATATGGACGCTCAGCATTTGGTAAGTTGTGTTCCCAGATGACAAAAAACCCAAACACATTTCCTGACAAACTTCTTACATTTCTTTCAGGTTCTCAGTGAATGCTTGTGTCTGAAGTGAAATGAGGCAGTTGCTGGTCGATGTCAGCATGTCTGTGTTTGAGGAGAACATTCCCAGCATGCTGTTCTGCACTGCCAGTTCTACATTTATGGCGGGAGATGTGAGCTTCGTGCTGTAAGCCGGATATATGCTCCATAAAACTTAAACCTCAAATAACACATGACTGTGCGGATCAAGTTCAGGCTTAGAGAGCAGCAGCAGCAGCAGCAGCAGGAAGGAGCAAAAAGATCTCTGACTTTAAAAACGGATCTCACTCAGATCTTCATTATGTCATGTTTCAGACCTGAAAGCAGTGAAGCCTTTTAATAAAGCTATGTGTCAAGCATTTAGTTCGGAGGGAAATATCTCGTGATCCGGTTTACATGGAATTAACATCACAAGTAAAAAAGTTTTGTATCGATTTTGAATGATCAGTTCACGAGCAAAGATACTTTTTAGCTGATATATCAAATATTAAATATTTTAAAAGGTAGTATTACATTCAACCCAAATGCAGTACAACAAAAATATGTATTAAACTAAAAGGCAGGAGGCAAACAAAAACTTTGTAGATACAAATCCAAAAGGGGAAACAAGGAGTCACGAGGAAAACACTGGAAACACGGGAGGTTACACCAAGCACAGGAACACAGGTAGGTAGAAGTCTGACAATGAACTGACACAGACAAGAAGAAACACAGAAGCCCTGTCCCAAAAGCCACAGTGTCGTATTGAGTGCAGACTTTTTCAGTAGACTGAACCCTCGTGGTCATTCAGTGGACTGAACCCTCGTGGTCATTCAGTGGACTGAACCCTCGTGGTCATTCAGTGGACTGAACCCTCGTGGTCATTCAGTGGACTGAACCCTCGTGGTCATTCAGTGGACTGAACCCTCGTGGTCATTCAGTGGACTGAACCCTCGTGGTCATTCAGTGGACTGAACCCTCGTGGTCATTCAGTAGACTGAACCCTCGTGGTCATTCAGTGGACTGAACCCTCGTGGTCATTCAGTGGACTGAACCCTCGTGGTCATTCAGTGGGCATTTTGGGTCCACCTCAGTAGACTGAACATTTCAGCATGGATGCTAACTTCAGGGTTTTGTGCAGTATGGATCGGATGCATCCTTTCAGGACATGAGTTGTATCTTAACACCCACAATGCAGTGCAAATTAAATGTAAATGTCACCTCACATGTGCCTCCAAATCAGAACAAACGAGGATGTTAAAATGTTAAGTTGTTAAATTAAATATTATTTACTTTGCCATCGTGCATATCACATCTGAGTTGGAGTGTCAATAACATGAGGCGGACTAATGGCGCTACTTCCGCACTGAATGAATCAGACGAAGTAGGAACAAATATCGGCACACTGTGCGCGCCTACTGAACAGTAGGTCCTAACAGTATACAGCATGGAGAGAAGGGACTGTCTACTGTCTAGTGACTACATAGACAGGGTAATCAAACACCGGGGAGACCAACAAGACACAGGCGAGGACAACGAGGGCAACCAGCCAGCTGATTGTCTTCACCTGAGTCTGAACACCCCAGCGTTAATTCTTGTTGTCAGTTCATACGTCTTCCTCCCCGTGTTCCTGTGTTTGCTCCTCGTGTGGATTTTTCTTGTGCCTCCTTGTGATTTGTTTTACCCTTTGTGGATTTAGTTTGGACTTTTTCCTGAGTAAATGTCTTTTGAATTTTTTGTTTATATTAAATCCTTTGTGTTTTATCTGCAGTTGGGTTCAGTTCCTTATTTTCCTGTGATAACAGGTTAATGTGTTGAGATCACAAGATGACTAAATTTAACACTTTGATATCCTGAGATTATGACATAAATGAGTTAATGTTTTGAGAAAACAACCGAAATTCACTCGTTGTCACGGGGAAACAGAGTAAAATAAAATGTATAAATGCACGTTCTTTTAGGGCTTCTATACATTAATACAGACTCATGAGGGCTGTGATTGGCTTATTGAAATGTAGGTCCAGGAACATGTCCTACTTGGCACACAGACACAGAGCATCTGTGTGCATAGATACCAAAACATACATCACATATAGGAGCCAGCACTGACCCTAATGTTGGAGTCATGTGTCTGTAGAAGGCAGGGCATCTTCTGTGCATGTGTGTGTGTTGGAGGGTGTTATATTTTTAGGTAGGCCTGCCCCTCAGATGTCCATCAGCAGGTCAAAGACTCCCTTAGTGACGATATATAGGAGCAGAGCTGTCTGCAGCCTCAAACACAGATTATCACTGCTACAAGGTACATCACCTCCTCTTCTGCAGGATCCAGAAAACCACACATTTTAGCAAAAGAGAAACAATGTGGACATTAATTTAAATGCTTCTAATTTGTCTCTGTGTGTGTGTGTGTGTGTGTGTGTGTGTGTGTGTGTGTGTGTGTGTGTGTGTGTGTGCAGGGAGTTTGAAGAAGTTTGAAGATGTCGAATGAGAGGAACGTTGAGGCGTCGGGCTGCGACGCCTCCATCATGAGGAACGTCTGGGAGATCAGAGAGAGGGACTTTGAACAGAAGATGCAGATGGAGCAGGAGCGGATAGAGAAGAGCGCTCTGCCCACGTAAGGACTCAAACCATTTCAAAATCAAACAGCTCAAATAGAAACTTTATGGTCAGTGCATGAAATTCAGTTTGGCAGCAATCCACCTAAAGCAGCACAAAATATTTCAGTCTGAGTGTGCACAAGCTGCCTGCAGGTCCAAGACTTCCTGGTCTTTATGACAGCAAACTTAGAATTTATTCAAAATTGTTTTTGCACTTAGATTTTTACTAGATAGTATGAAAAGTAGAAGCCGTTGGTTGTGGTAGATTGATAGGGAAAGTTGTGACATTGATTTTTCTGCCTGGTAGACCTGAGACGCAAAGATGCCCTTACGCAAGACCACAGTCAAATCTAAACTTCCTTATTTGATCTTAAAAAAGTTCAACCAATGATCTGGAAACTGAATGTAAGAGCCATTGTCATTAAATGATTTTTTAAAGCTACACTTTGCAGAAAGCAGTGAATGCCAATCCAACACCTCAACAGTTTAACCTCCGTTATAGGTAACAGCGTTAACCTTTGGTTTAAGGTTGCAGGGACATTTTTGAGGATGCAGTTTCCAAATTGTAATGTTTTTTTTAATGTTTATAATGTGACGTATTTACACCTCAAGAGCTGATGAATTCCAAAACAAAAAACAAACAAGTACAGGTGGTTCAGGAAACACGATTACATAATGGTATTAACATCTTCTGTCAGACGTATTCAAACAGATGGCAGTTAGCAATCGGTAAAAAGACATGCTTCAAGGTGTTTCGCAAAACTATCCACCGAGTCAACAGGTCTAATATTTGGAGGAGTGTTCAATATTTTGTGGAGGAGTCTGTGATCTTTAAAGATGGCAAAGTCATTTAAGGCCATAAATGAGAGAAACTGTATTTAAGAGCATGAAAAATGTGTGAATTTAAGATTTATAGGATCCTTATTGGTTTTGAAACTCCTGAGACCGTTTATTTAACAGTCTGTAGTTTTGCAATGGCTGCTTCCTGTTGGCTAAAATGTAGTGCATTACATAATTTTTATCACGATGATGAGGGCCTAAGTGACTCTGCAGACTCTGCAGAACTTACCCAAAATATGAATCAACATTTTTCTGAGTAACTGAAGCCAGAGAAGGGAACATTAAAACCTTTAGGGCTGATTGAGAACCGTTGTATTATTGCACAAGTTTGTAGCGAGATTAAAGTAGAATAACAGGCAACCGAGAGGATTCTGATGTTTAAGATTCTGCCGAGCTGATTGCTGATGGAAATGCTGGACTTACATGTAGACAGGGTAAGGTGAGAACAATGTTTAGTCATTAGAAAAGCAACACAGAGGCTGAAACGAAGCAAGCAGTCAGTACAGGAATAATACTAAACTCAGGGAGGGTAATGGGAGGCTCTGCACAGGAACGGTGGACTCCCAAAAGTTTTCACTTAATTTCCTGAGTCTAAAATTTGGCCTAATATCAAGATATAAATTGACTTTACTTGTGCATCACTTTATCCTGCAAATAAATCAAATTCTACCATCCAGAGAGTTGAGAACTGAAGGTTTTCTCGGGAGAGTAATTCGATCAGTCAGTATGCTGAAAGGTAAGCAGTTAAAGCTGACACCAGGGCTCAGACAGTAGCCACATGTACCTAAATGGATTATGTATCACAACCCTTAAGTGGGAGGTGTGTGGAATGGTTGAACATAGTGTCACAAATAGTGATTTTGATACAGTACGAGGTTTACAGATCAGAAATCTGTGCATGAATAATCTTTCATCTGCAATCTTTGATCTGAAATCTGTTCTACAGAACCAGAGTTGTTTCATTTGTTTTCATTTTGCATGTATAATACACGGCTTATATTCTAATCATTTGTATAACCAAAAATCAAGCAGATACATGCCTTATTATTATGATCACTAATTTATGTCAGATAAGGTTGAAAATAATCTTTGATACACATTTGAAGCAATTTATTTTTATTCTCGTACGCTAAATAAAGTTATTTATTTAACTTGCATGATTAAAACATGAGTAAAATCTTTGTTATGAATATTTCTGCGGGGAAAAATAAGTAAGAATACAAAGCTCTATGGGCGTTTTACTTACTGTTGCCATGGCAATCTACGAGTTAAACCTCTGAATATCACAAGATAATTTTTGTAGCAGTTTATTCTTATAGTCAAGTGCATAATGTTGTAATGTATCTCACTCCTGCATGATTCAATAATGAGGAGACTAATATGTCATCTGCATATAAATACAGTTTGTCAGTGTGTACTTCTATTGGTGTAACATTATCTCATCCTGCTGTCAGTGTCCCCACAGAGCTAAATATAAACACAGCAGGTATATATACCCCTCTCCTCACACGTTTGGACTTTCTGTGTGGATATAAATACATCACACATACTGTTGCCCAGCAACAAACTACACCTTTATTACTTTAATGTTCAAACACAACACAAGAGGGCGATGCGAGTCCATCAATTTAGCTGAGCATCTCAGTCACCAAGAACTCTAATGAGAAAGCTGCCATGTTGCTAATGCATATAGCAAGCGGTTTTAGCATTTAATGCAAACACACTCCGATCATAAATTCTCCCACAGTCAAAACTGGATTCTGTAATTTAAGGTATTCACAATGACATTATTCCAATCCACAACTGTCATTTCAGATTTCCATGATGTCATTCTTGCTAGAAAAAGGTTAAGCAGCCATACATACAAATATAATTACGATACATAATTATAAAACATTAAAAGACACAGAATTACAAATTGAAGCACAGGTTTGAAGCCTAACAATGGCGGTAGTCATATTGTAAATGCTGTCTCAACCAAACTTTTGGTCAACCTAGAAAAGCAGTCAAAAAGATGGAGCTGAGGTGGACCTTTAGCCTTCTGACAAACAGCGTGCACCTGTGAGTCCGATCAGCCACACCCCTTATTATGCATATCTCTCTTAACCTTCATAAAATGAAAGAAGAAAAGTAATTACAAAATGCATTAACTGTACAGAGTGTGCCAACAAAGACATGAGCCATTCAGACCTCAATTGTGTTTTTTAGCAAGCTGTCAACTTCTTTATTTCTGTTGTCAAAATGGACATTTTTACATGGGTGTTAAAAGGACTTTCAGGTCTTATGCACTTCTGCCATGGCTTCAATTTTTAACACTGGAAGTTGCCAATTGGTTCACGCTCGATAGTTAGAATGGTTTTTGGATATCCGAAATTGAAAGCCAGTTATACATGAATGGCAAAAGTGAAGATATGTTCATGGGAAGGGGCAAAAACAATCAAATCAATCAATCAATATTTGTAGAGCGCCAATTCATAACAAATGTTATCTCAAGACACTTTACAAAAAGCAGGTGAAAGTCCTTACTCATTGCTATATCACAAAGACAGCACTAAGCAACATTTAGCAAAGTTACAGTGGCAAAATATCGATGACATAAATATCTGAAATGATAATTGTGGATAGATGGATTTAGATATTTTAATTATATATAATGTTTAGTTTTTAAATGTTAAAAATGAAATAATTAAATCACCCTTTGAATTTGACTTTTTCTCCCCCAGCTTTTGAAATTGCTGGTCAACCCATTTCAGTTGTTCTTGTATTTGCTTTAAGTTTTCCTGAGAGCTTTGAAACCTTTTTTTTTTGTACATTTTTACACAGAATCAACAAAGATTGGGCAAGTCGATTGGCTGCAAGACAAGGAAACTACAAAAGGCCAGAGAGGAAACCTAAACCTGTTGAGGATAAGGTAGATGAGAACAATGTCTGGAAGACCAAGAAAGCTCAGGTTCCTCCTCCTGTTCCACGTGGGGCAGGTTCAGGTCCACTTGGAAGACCAGGAGTTCAGAGCAGAGGCCTCTCCACTCCAAGTACCACCAAAAAGGATAACAAGCTGCCAGAAAAGGGCCTAATGAAGCTCCAGTTACTCATGTTCATCAACCAAACTCAACCCTCTGCTATGGTGTGGGGGAAGTCATGGAAGTACAACAAGTCCTTGCCATTACCAGCAGAGGGCACTGAAGCTAGATCAGATTGGGGCCACTGCTGGATGTTTGCTACCCAGCAGCCTTACACTGAAGCAGGCCAGCCTTGGAAGAATGGGCGCAACATGATGGATCCTAACAGCCTCCATTTCTGGGAGAAACTTGAGACAAGGGTGGTGGAATCACAAGAACTAGACTTGAGTCTTCCTGCTGAGGAGTGGCAGGTCTCCTGGAGAAAATCTGACAAAACCAATAAGGGTACATCTTCCGTGGATGGAGAGAATTTAGCCAAATCTGGATGGTTCAAATTATTGGAGGAGACTCAGCGATACAATGAAGATCTGTGCTCATCAGAGTGGAATGAGTCATGGAGATCCACCAAGCCAGGAAGTCAGCAGGATAACTTTACTGCTCCAAATAATGGTCTAACAAACAAGTCAAAGCAGAATAACAATAAAGAAATGAGCTCCCTGTTGGAGGATTGGAAGCTTGCCAACCATCTTGGCCGCAACAACTTCAAGACGCCCCAAAATACAAAATCACTCAGTTCAGCTTGGGTTGATTCTTGGAGAGCAGCCATTACGGTCTTCAACAACCACAAGAATTCGAATGCCTCTACAAAGCAAGGAGATACCTATGATCATAACGACCAGCAGAGAGAGTCAAATCACCACAAAGTCATCCTTGTGCCTCATGAGCAGAAGAACAAAAATCTGAACATGCAGCTCTGGGAGGAATTTGAGGCACTCGCTGAATGGACCAAGTCATGGCAGGTAACAAAAAACAACTCAAAGCCATGTGAAGAAATAGAAAAAGTGTTGAAGCTCTCACAGGTAACTGCTTCGGAGGCTCAGAAGGTGGAGAGTAAGACAAAGGGGAATTCTTCAACATCAGGGAACGTTGACCCACGCTATGAGCAACTGAAACATAGCACGATTTATCACCCAAGGAGAGAGTTTGCTCAATCTCAGCTGCTTCGTATGAAAGATCTGGGAAATGACTCATCCACCCCAGAATGGAAGGACTCCTGGAAGACAGTGAAACACAGAATGAGGATGGAGAGAAGACGATACAGGCCTGATCCTTCCAGTCCTTTCAGAGGAGCTGAAAGGGGTGGAGACAGTGAGCCTGCTGCCTCAGAGTGGACAAACTCATGGAAATTTACCTGCCAGCCCCTGCGTCAGGAGCCTGAAGCTTGGCAGCAGGGTTGGACCACAACACCCCAAGTGAGAGTAGATCGTGCAAGAGAGTTGAACCACTTTGCCCCTGTAGAACTCCCTAAGAACGGCCCAACTACAGAGCGAACCTGGGAACAATCTTGGAGGTTCTCAAGGGGCCAACGCCAATCACAACCTGGTGATGTCAGGGCACAAACAAGCCAAGGAAGTTCAAGTGAGACTTCTCACCATCCCGACAATTCATGGCATCAGAGAAGGTACAGAAGGTCAGTTTCTGACTGGCAGGATGCTTGGATGGTCTCAGAAACTCAGTTCCGTCAAGACAGGCCCTCTTTAACTCAGTGGAGGGAAGCGTGGCAGTGGTCTGTCTACCACACAGACCGTTGGACTGAGCAGGTGCCCAGAGAGAACCGCCTGGATGCGTTAATGGAGATCCAACCCCAGAGAGATTGGATGTCCATGCAGAGAGCCCAAACAAAAATGAGTCGATCTTTTGACACCAAGATGTTCAGGGAACACTATCCAGAGAAAGAGTGGAATGATTCATGGAAAGCAGGTCCACTTCTGAGCCATACACCAAGTATTTCTGGATCTTCAGGTGAGAAAACCATGAGCAGCAATATTCAGCAGCACCATGGCACCACGAATGGCCATGGGTCAAAATGGGGAAGGTCTTTCAGGATTGCCAACCCCATGCCCCAAGTAGAGCAACCCTGGGTGGAGTCCTCTCCCAACACCTCTTATTATACAGTTATGTGGTTTAGAGAAATGAACACTCAAAACAAAATCAACTCCAAGTTTAGCAACAACCCTGCAAACTTCAGTCAGTGGGGACCTTCTCATAGGTTCCTTCAGGGTGCCAGTGTTAAAAGCAAAGACAAAACAAAGTCTAAGGTAACTGTTGACCCTATGGTGATTGTAACAAAACACATCAGCACAAGGAAGCATTTGTATTCCAACATTGAGAAGGAGAAACAAGGAGACAAGAAGTGGGCAGGATGTCACCTGTTAGGTAAAACCCAACCACGACCCAAGAGAGGTCCTGCTTCAAAGAACACGCTTAATAAGACGGATGAAAACAATGACAAGATCTTTGAAGAGTGGGCAGAATCTTGGAGGTTTTTGGTGAAACCTGGTACTTTGAAAAACCCTGTGAAGTCCCTCAAAGGTTGGAATGAATCCTGGAAATTCCTCATTCCCCCGTATCCACCGATGAACGGCCACAAGACAAGATAGAAAGCATGCTCAGTCTGGTGAATGAGTTGTCTCTCACAGGGTTTTTATTAAAGGATTTAAAAACATCACCATTTGTTGCGTATATTTTTGCACTTAACACTAAAAAACATATCTGAAAATGTGTGAAATAAAACAATGTAAGGACAAAACGTACAAAGTTGTAGCTTTGTAAGTCATAGCTAAAACATGAGAGTTGATCTAGATGATCTACAGTGTGTTCTTTGTAGCTTAGTGATTAAAGCCTTTAAAACATGGTGCAATATTTAGTATTTCCTATTCAGCGCAAGTTACCGGTTTTACCTGTTAGTTATTAAATTCCTGCAGCATCACAGATTGCATTTTTGGAAGCTGGTCCACAACATCTTAGACAAATTAGGACCCCCTTTAAAACGAGATGGTACATCTCAAGGGGCTTATCCTATAAGAATAAAATACAAAAGATGTACAAAGATTAACATTCACAGATGAATGACATCAATGCATTTCCTTCACTACAGACAAGGTTTCATGAATCAGTGTGAGGAAGTACAGTAAGAGGTGCAGCCAGAGCCAAGTGTGATCATGGGGCAGTTCCCCGTATGTCCACTAGATGGTGCTCCTGGGAAGCTACAGTATATTGACTGCTTTGAAAAGAATGGGGAAACTCCTGCTCCACTTTAAATACAGTTAAAACTGTCATCCAGAAAGAAATAAGACACCATTATTTCACACACAAACATTAGGGAAATGTATGTTTTTTTTAACTTGCAAGACTTTTAGACGATTTGCTGTGAGCACATGCAATGTTTTCAAAGGTGCAGAGTGGACTTTTATCTCTATTGGGAAACTTTTAGCAAAAACCTTGATTTCAGTCAAGAATACTCTCGTCATAGATTTAACCATTCATTGCACTTATGGTTTGTACAGTTGTATTTGGCAGTATTGGTTCTGCTCTTCGCTCTCAGCAGTATCACTGCAGCATGCCACAGATTTTGCTGAGAGTGCAACATTTAATTCCCCCCATGGGGACATGAAGACAGAACCTGAATGTGCATGTAATGATACGGACATCTTGCAGACATAACAAGCAAACAATTCATCCTAGAATATAAAATGTGCGGACTGAAGCTGGTGGAGGTTGGGGTGGAAGGAGAATTTCACAGCAGAGTGGATTGAGAGGCAGAATGGTTTAAATAGACCACCTTGTTGTCAGAGTGTGATAATGATTGGTTGCCATTGTGGCGGTTCTCAGATCAGCTGATGGCCGCTTGCGGGCAGGACTACCGTATTCCGCCTGAACTAACGCAGGGCTCCATTAATCGAGATAAAGTTGAATGGTTTCAAAGGGATGGTTGGGACCTAAACCCATGCTGATTATATTCAGGAGTGTTTCTATGCTGGGGAAGATGAGATCATTAAAAGTAAATCAAATTCACATATAAAGAGACACTCCAAGAACAAAACAACCTTTAACTGTTTCAGTTTGGAGGACAGCAGGAAGAGGATCTCATGCAACACTGAATGAGGGACATGGGCACAGGCGAAGGTTCTGGAGCAATCAAAGGACAATGGAGCAACTTCGTCAAACTGTCGGGGAACAAAAGGTCTGCACAGGTGTAAGTAGCTCCTGACAGAATAAGGTTCAAGTGAGGGAGTGGAAACTCCATATATCAACATCAGGACTGATTTAGAATAGGAAACAGGTGTGAACGATGGGTGTGAAAAGGACTTTCTTGCTTCATAAAATGACAATACATATGTATTGTGTATATTTACTAAATGCTTACACATTTTACTAATTAGTACCTCATATAATTCCCACAATGGGCCCTTGAATATAAACTCTTGTTGTAGTAATAGCAGTAAAGGCCGGTTGAGACCTGCCTGGTCTGCAGCTCAAATGAGCGACTGCAGTTTTCTGCCATCAGCAGCAAGATGACCGGAGGATCCTGTTACAGGTGGAGGGGTCTCCTGCTGCTCTGTGACCTCACAGAAAAATGACCCATGAAAAATAACTCGGCAGTAACAGGTCTCTTGCTTTAGTAGGTGTAAAGAATGAACTAAGCCTAATCTCTACTCACAGATTCTACATTAAAAGCTAGAATCTGTATACAGATTAGGGGACTGGACTCTGGTATGAGAAGTGTTCTGGTTTCAACCTGTGTTGTTGTCAGAGTAGTTTTGACCATTCACATATCAGCAGGCTTTTATGTAAGCAGGAAAACATATAGAGAGCAAATGCAGGCAGAATGCAATCCCCCGTAATGACCTCCCAGCTATCATTGGCGGTATTCTGACAGTATTATCTCTATTGCATGCAACTGCAGCTAGCAATCTTTTCTGAATCAAACATGAACTGAGACATATCTGAAGGGGGGAATGTGTTTCTCTTTTGATCTCTTTTGACAGTCACTTCCCAAGTTGCAAACTGGACCCTAAACAAAGCAGCGTAAGTCAAAGGAAATCTTGCCTGCAACTCATTTATCCCTGAATGCCGGCTTCACCTGAAATAATGAGAACTTGGCCATCCTTCCAAAAACAAAAACGTCTCCTTGTTGCTGATGGGTTCCAGGATTACTTTTAGACAAACAATTGTTTGTTCACATTTGTAGTTTTGATTCACTTTGCCATGCACCAAATCTCTGCAATTTGTGAAATAGATCTATGTAAATGGGCACGAATAGTTTTAAACTTTTTAAACCAAAAGCACATCCATTTAAAATAAGATGCTTTAAGGACTCTGTAAAAGAAGGAAGTTGAATCAACCAATGTACTTGATGTAACTTATATCAGTTAAAACAATCCAACTTTTACTTCTGGTCCAAGGAGCCTGAAATTTCTGGCCATGACCACCAGCCGAGTCGACTTTTTGTCTCTACTGCACCAGCCATAATCATGATTTACCTATAACAGGCACATTTATACTCAGATTAAACTTCAAAAAAAATACATTCATCAGAAACCTCTGCTGACTGCCCCGAAATAGAAAGGAAACTCACCCCTGTGAAAACTGTTCTAGTTATTGTGTTGAGTAAAACCATTCTCAGAACACGTCTGTTATTGTCTGGTGACGTTAAAGACAACTTTTAGGGCTTCAGGTTTAGCCAGCAGTTCGTTATTAAGGACCTCAGGCCAAGACTTCCTATTCTGTGTGTTGCTTTGGATTACAGACTGAGTTTCAATTTGAGAAGGTCGGTTGGATTTGGAGTTGAGAGACGATGTCTATAAGGATTGTTCACTGTACTTGCAACGAGATATCTGTTAGAAGTTGATAAATGGTAAATGGACGTCAGATGATCGTATTGTTTGCCTGCAGATTCATCATATTTATTCATACTAAAAACCAACCAGCAGCTTTACACCTGAAGGCATAAGAACAGAAAACAAACTCATAAGTTGGACAGTGTTGGTGTTGTGATCTTGCATCATCGGTCAAGGTGAAATCAGCTGGGTTAGGGTTAGGGTGTGTCCTGCATTGACACACAGATGATTTACAAAAACAGTTTATCCTGCTTAGTCACGCTGCTCTGAGGCTTTAGATATCATGTCTCTTGGTTGTGAAGAAATACTTGTTTACAAGCTTCATTTGTCCTCAGCAGGACGCCAGTGGTCATAAATAGTTGTGAAGACATATCCCAAAGAGTGAGGAGGAAAATAGAGGCTGGAAAATATGAGCTGTATACTTCAATAAAGCATTATCTGAGTATTTTTACATCATAATAACTGAATTTTTGTTGCACCGGATGGCCTAGGGGTTATTGCACACGCTCCATGTACAAAGGCTATAACCTTTGTCACAGTGGCTGTGGGTTCGAATCCTACCTCGGTCCTTTGCTTCATGTCTTCCCCTCACTCTCTCCTCCCAACATTTCCTGTCTCTCTTCAGCTGTATCCAATAAAGGCAAAAGGTCCAAAAATAAAAGTTAAAAAAACAACTGTATTTTCTCTTCCTGTAAAATGCTTCAACAGTCTGAAGACTCGTCCTGCACTCAAGGGGGTTTACACATTTTTCAACAAATAAAAAAGCTTTGTCGAAGCTAATGATCCAATCAAATTCTTACTAATATAATAATATCCTGCCTCAGCGCCACGGTTTTGCCCCATCGGACAGCGCTCGTCCTGCACCAGTTGGGTCTGCTTCTTGAACGTGAGCGCAGCCATGAGCAGCTCTACACACATCACAGGAGAACTACAAGATCACGCGAGAATAACGACGATAATGTGCAAACAACACATTGCTTTGTCTTTCTGAGGAGGATTTTTTGGCGTAATGTTGATAAAGTGATGGAAAATATGATGGTGAGTCTGTATATTGTGTTTTATTTTGAAATTGACCGGATGATCTGTTTGTTTCCTTGTTTGACTTCCTGTCCATGTTGTTCTATTCTGTCCAGCTTGACGCATGCTTGCAGTGTACTCCGTCGAAAATAGACTCGCAGCGCATTTGAAACGGATCAGAACATAGTGGTGCTGCTGGCCCGCAGGGCTCGCTGTGGAAGCACAATGATTGACTAGAGTGGCAGCAAACGCATAGTGTGACTGACCTTGGTGCACACGGAGTGTGTAGCTATTGGGGGTTAAAGTTCTATTTCATGGAGACTTTAAAAATAACTCCAATTTAGGACAACCTAGCTCTGTGTTTTGTGACTTTGTCCGTACTCTCAGTTAATCAAACCAAGTTAAGGTGATGTTAGCTTGTAGATAAAGTCGGGATGTAAAATGTAACCGTTGCATTCACACCTGCAGCCAACCTCAAAATATTGAACATTTCAAGGGAGTGCAGCTCATGTGTGAATAGGGCTTTAGAGTTTAGTTGATGTCTCTCTTTGGACATTTTAAATTAAAAAAGAAAAAGAAAAAGTTTTTAGACACTTGGTCCAGTGAGAACCCAACCCTCTGCACAGATTGCACACGCTCTACCAGCTTAGTTACCTTTCTGACACACTTGTTCAATTTCTAGACTGATGACTCAACAAGGAGACTTTTATTTACATCCGAGCACTCAGGAACAGTCACACATCCCACTGCCTGCAGAAATGTCTCATGTATCAGTTTACTGGTTTGTGGTCAAACACACTCCAAACACATTCATTTTTGTTACTGGTTGAGCCAGCAACAGTGCTGGTCAAGGTTCAACATAGTTGACCTCAACCTGAACCGAAGATGTTTACCACTGGAAACTCTTCGTCTTTTCTCCTACAGAATGGACATCAACAGATTCATATTTTACAAAGTTAATTGTATGCATGTGTGACGTTGCACTTAAAGTTTGTGGACTACAGGAACCTTGAAACTCTAAACCGAGAGCTGCCTGACAGTCCTCACAATGCCTGGCAGCTCTCCAGCAGGGGGAGGTGTCTGTGTTTTAGCATACAGCATGACTCTGGTTAGCACACAGTCCTGGTTTCTGATTGGCTCAGACATGCTAAGACCTGTCTTGTTTGTTTTTTATTTTCACACCTGTTGAATAAAGATCGATTTCACATAAGTATTTTATTTAATTAAAGAAACTTCTCTGCATTACCAGGCTGCTGGCTGCTCCCCTTGTTGCCTCAGTTGACACTAAATTTAGAGCTGCAGCTCTGGATCCGTTAACGTATGATGTAAAAATAGCAAAGAGGGAAGCCTGCTTACCACAGAGCAGACATACACGACAGACTGTGTAAGCTCTAAAATTTAACTGCACAAACAGACTCAAGACAGACAGAGACAGAAGACAAGCAGAGACACAGACTGGTGCCTTCTTCAATAATATAAAGCTAAGAGACTGACCTGTCCAGAGATAGAGACCGACAGAACGTGGACAGACACTGTGCTTCACCTTCATGCATGTTGTTGAATGTAAACAGACACACAGGCAGTCTGTGACAGAGACAGAAAGACACAAGGTAAGTCAGGAGAAGTTTTCTTGTTTAACAAAATGTATAGTTTAAATATACATTAAGTCTAATATTTCAGAGAAGTTTTATGGTTTGAATGAGTATTTTTTTTAGTCTTGATGGAGCTGACTTAGCAGTCTTTGTGTCACTTAAGCTAAGGCTATAGGCTAACAGGAGGGTCCTATATAATTTACAAGGTCAGGGCAGACAAAGGCAGAGCGTAGTCGACAATGTTAGTGGTACAAAAATGTTTTCCAGGTTTTACTACAAAAGAGGAGAAACATTTGTGTTCGGGAAGTCATAATGCATGAACCCAGATGAAAAGAGACCCTACTGGTGGGTGGGGTTGGGGGGGGCATAAAAAGAAGGACCTGGAAGAGGCGGATCAAGGTAAAGAGTTTGTTGCAATTATGACAATTTCTACCTATATATCCAAGACAGTGCTATCAGTGCTATGCATAGTTGGACATATTCATGGTACCAACCAGAGAGCTGAAGGAACATACTGGTGATATATTCTCAGCTGATCAGCTTTGTGAGTTTCCCAGTGGATACGTAGTGCTCTGTTATCAATAATACAACAGCTGGTTTAACTGTTGATATAACTGTCTACACTCCCTCCCGCCCACGACACTCTGCCAAAGACAGGCAAAGACACCTTCACAACAGGGCCCGAAGACGTCGCCCCCCGGTGGTGGAATGAACTTCCAAACTCCATTCGATCTGCAGAGTCTCTTTGTACCTTTAAGAAAAAGCTAAAGACCCAGCTCTTTCATGAATACCAACGACCTTAATGATATTGTTGACGATGGTTTTGTTTGATAAAGAAGATTTTAGGATGGTTTTGATGCTGGTTTGAGCTCTCAAGAACAGCTGTGGATGTTGTGCTCTGCTTCTGGTCACTTCCTGTCAGCAATTGTGTTCAATCGGACTTAAAGCTCTTCGTTTGCACTCACTGACGTTGTTTCCTCTCTAAATTCTTTCTTGTGTTGTACTTAGTCTGATGTATGTTGCTTTGGATACAAGCGTCTTCTACATAAATTGTAGAATTGTAGAACTTTATGATGTTCTGGGTAAAAGCCCCATTTCGTCTCCCTTAATCAGCACCGCACTAAGCCAGAGGTGTCCAAATAGTACTCTACAACGGTTCCTACAGCGTTACATTTCGAAGCCTTGAGCTGTCGTATATACGAGCTGGGATTGAGAATGTGGTCATGTCGAGAATGTAAGGTGGGACAATAGAGAGACGTAAGCACACATCAGGATGGAAACTTCTATTTTAGGAGGACATTATGCAAGTTTCCAACTTCTCACAGCTTCCAGCACCTCGACTGAACATCGCTGCTTTAGTCTGAAAATAAATGCACAGCACCACCCAGGCCAGTTCAACATGTTTTATGGACTACTAGAAATCTGAACATTAATTTCTCTGCTTATATTGTTAGAAAAATGTCCTATCTCTGCAGCAGAGAACATTCTCGCTTGCTTGGGTCACTTTCAAGCCTTCTGTATTTATGGTAAGAAAACTTCAGAGGGAGAGGTCACTGTCTCTGACCAGTTTTCATTGGGGACTTCTTTCATATCATCATGTGTGGGGGAGCCTGAGCTCACCTCTCTATTTTAGCTCATCATTAAGTCAGCCTCATTTATCAAATCAGACTCTGTTAAGTCCTGCAGAGGATCCTGCAGACAGACAGGGATTAAAGTGTGTGAGCTTTATGTTACACACACTCCTCTATAACAGTTATTTTATAGCGTGTCTATACTTTAGTGGTCTAGCACCATGTACGGAGGCAGTAGTCCTCCAGGGGGGTGTCCCGGGTTCAAATCCGACCTTTGGCTCCTTTCCTGCATGTCAATCCCCACACTCTGTCTTCCTCTTTTCTGTCTTTGTCCACTGTCCTGTGGTAAAGGCATGAAAAAGTGCCCAAAAAATTCAGCACAGGTATGACAGGGATAGTCTCCCACTGTGAGGTGCATGTGTGAACAAACAGATCAGGCGGATTACAGTGGAAGTCCTCCTGAAATTCTCTACAAATTGTCAGGAGTGCTATGTGAAAACGGCTTTCGTAAGGTGTTAGACAAATTCCATGATTGGTTTTTAAATGGCGCCTGTTGAGTGTGCTTTCAAAAAGGCTTCTCCAAAATGTAGTCCTCTTCAGCGGTGATAAAACCGCGCAAGCATAAAGGCCCTGGTGTATAATTCACTCTTACTGTAAAAGTATTCATGAGCCAAGATGAGGGCATTGGAGATTATTCTGCGTGTCCTTGGAGAAAGTCCACATTATTGTGGAAACAGAATAACTCTGACAGAAGAAACAAACTCTTCTTTTATTTATATTTCTCCAGAGGAGATATCTTGGGATCATCCAGATGTTTTGTGGAGATGGAAAACCAAAAGGCGTGTCCATAGATGCTTCTTCTGTTGTGAAACAAATTGAAGTCACAGACAAACCAGTACGAGAAATAATCCCTGACAATGTTCAGTGATGATGCTAACGTGACAGGCATCAACAATCAGACCCTTGTTTTGTTGTGGTGTGTGTGTGTGCGTGTGTACTTTGGGGAGTTGCCTGTTTGTTTTGTTCAATGCTTTGTTGTTTTTATGTCTCCTAGGCGATAGGATGTTGTCAAAGAAGCAGGAGGGGAGGGCGTTCAGTAACGGGCCGCTGAGGGACCAATGGGAGAAGATCGCTCAGAATGTAGCAGACCAGAACAAACAAGATGCTGACTGGAAGAAAAAAAGTTCCAACAAAATGTAAGAATCATATCAGAGCCAGTCTAGTGAAGATCTCCATTTTCACAGTTTACTTCAGAAATGGAGATGAATTCAATGAAAGGTTTTGGAGATTTAAAGCAGGAATGTGCAACATTTTACACATACATACAGCAGAAATCAAGTACGTATATCTTCTGTAAATGTCTCTCTGAGTCATGACTGTCTACAATGAGTGAGAAGCTCGAGTCCCGCTGGCTGTGTTGTTGTCAGAGCCGTGTTTACATGGATGGGACGGCCGGCTCCTCCCCTTGTGTATAAATCTGTTTTAAACAAGGACTAGAGAGAAGAAGAAGAACATACCCACTGCTCATTTGAATGACACATAAGTGTTTTTAGATCGCAGTCATTCTGTGTCCATTTACATGCAATGTGAAGCTATGAGCTAACTAAAGTGTGCTAACATTAGCCTGCTAACACAACAATGCAGGCCACAGGTGATTGCAGCTCGAGTCAAGGACAATTTGGTCCGCAGCTTGCACTAAACTCCTTTGTGCGAACACAAGGGAAGGAGGGTTGGAGGTGTGTCGCTGTTTTGGTTTCATGCTGATGCTAAAGGGCGACATCTGGATCAAAAAGTTGCACATTCTTCCTTTCAAACAAGACTACACAAAGTTGTAACTCGTTTTGAATTTACTCTGTCACTCGGACAAAGCTCCAACCGTTCAAACTACAGGAAAGCATTAATAAAGATTATTCTTCATAGTCCATATTCACAGCAGACATTTTGAAACTTCAGAGTTAAAAAAGTACAGCTCCATCTCACACTGTGCACCAGTGATGGTTCTGTGTTCAAATATCCCAGTACAGCTTGTACATCTCTATACTGGGCAAAATAAATGTAAGTTGTGTTGGTAGGGTAGCTGCAATGCTTCAAAAATCCTAATAGGCCTACATGAAATATTGATGACTCGAGCCTCTGCTCCAAAAAGTTAAATTTCACAAAGTTTTATTCCACGTCTTGTTTGATTTGATTCTTGTCGTTAGAGCTTTGTTTCACAGTGTCCTCTCAATCTGACTTTAGTAGATTTATGTTTGTTTTGTTTTTAAATCTGCAGAGCAGGCTCAAAGTGGAACTATCATTGGTCGCTTGTTGCCGAAGGAGAATTCAAAAAGGTCACCAGCGGGCAGAATGAAGACGATAACAAGCCAAAAATCAAATTCAAAGTTGTCCCCCCTCCTCCCAAATCCAAACCTGAGCCTCCCCCTCCTCCACCTCCTCCAAAGAAAGAAACTTCGCCCAAACCAAGAGGGCAAAAACGAAAAGTGGTGGTGGACGTGTTCCGGCTGTGCTGGAAAGATTCCTGGATGAGTCTGAAGCCTCCAAAGTATCTTTACCTGAAGGCTAAAGAGATGAAAGCCAGAATCCCAGGATTTACAACCATAGAGCTGTTTCAAAACAGAGAGTACAAAGCCAAGGAGTATCCATCAGAGGAGGAGTGGACGACTCCTGCTGAGGAATGGAGTCACTCCTGGAAACAGGTACTGAAACTGTCTCTTCATGTAAGGTCTTCATCTTGTCACTCAAACTCAAGACGACATTTTGGTCCCAGACGTGTCCGTTCCAGGGAACAGTATGAGACTTAAGTTTTTATTGTGAACTATACAATGACCTTTAACATTATAACTGTAACTTCTGCACAGGACAATTACAGTGTCAGTGCAAAAATGAATCAGGATATTTGCATAGCACTAAGTTAAGATTGTCTTTTCACAGAAGGTTAATTGATCGAGAAATCTCTCGTGAATGAGCCTTTAGAGTTTAGATTCTCCAGAAGTTGCATTTAAAGTTGTTGGCCTTTCATCTTGCACAAAGAGCTGACAAAGCATTAATTTTTTTCTTTTAAAATTTGCATCACATAACTTTGGCTTCTGTTCAATCGTTAATTAAAGTTAAATGAATGCTAAATGTGTGTGTTTTGGGTTCATACGGCTGCAGTGAACCAGATTAATTCAACCATAGATCCAAGCCCTTTACACAGTGTGATCTGCAACAACGCCATGACAGAGTTCTTCCCCCAGTGACCTTTGTCCTTACACATTGCATCTACCAACTTGTAGCATTGATGTCAGTGTGTGGCATGCAACACAATCAGGCATGCACAAACACACACACACATAAAGCTGTTCCGCCCTGCCAGCTCTGATGTTTCTATTCCAACATGACACAGCGCTACATGGGGGCGTCGGGGCGGCTGTGGCTCTGGCTCAGTTCGTAGAGTCGGTTGTCTCTCAACCGGAAGGTCGGGGGTTGGATCCCCAGCTCCTGCAGCAACATGTCCGATGTGTCCTTGGGCAAGACACTTAACCCCTGAATTGCTCCCGCTGCTTCGTCAGCGGCGTATGAATGTGTATGAATCTGTATGAATAAGACTACATAGCCAACTCTGCCATCAGTGTTTGAATGTGTAGGTGTGACCTGCAGTGTAAAAGCATTTTGAGTAGTCAGAAGACTAGAAAAGCACTTTACAAGCTCAAGTCCATTTATCATTTACCACATTGTCTCCCCTGATACCACCTCAGATGGTGGATCAAGGACTGAACCACTTTGCCAAACTGTCCAGCCTCCACATAGCAGACGAGGCGTAACAGGGTCTAAATATCTGTAAGCGCCAACAGTGAAACTGTCAGTGATGTCTGAGTTAAGGAAAAAAATAGCTTTTTATCACCTGCTGTGCAGCTCAACAACATGCATCTCAAGCTGAATCAACCCCCAACCTTCTCTGGAAAGGCTGTGGGATTTTTACAAAAGGACAGATTATAACGTGAGAATCATCTTTTGTTGTTTCCAGGTGAAGAGTCCTGCACAGCTGGAGCTATCTGAGGAGAAACAGTTCCAGTGGGACGTTTTGTATGACAGAAAATGTGTTGGTAAAGCTGAGACAGGGACATACTCTCTTCCTGTCTGGGCTGGTACCTGGAAGATCATGAACTTTCCCTTCAGACAGTATAAACCTGAATGGGATGTCGTCTGGCCGGATTACGAAGAAGAACTCAGCGACAAGACTGAAGATCTACAACGACTAGAGGAAGAGGTGAGGATGAACATCTGTAAAAATGTTCTTTTCTGTTTGTTTTTGAGACATTAAATATGAACACAGATGACCCTTATCCTATTTGATTATGATGATGAAAAAATGTAATTCGTGATTGTCAAACAGGAGGAGCTGGCAGACTGGGAGGAATCATGGAAACTTTCAGAGGCCAAATTTGAAACAGAATACCTGACTGAAGACGAGGAGACAGAGTTTGAATCAGACGAAGTGACAGACGATGAGTCAGAGTATGAATATGAGGACCTCACAGATGACGAGACATTGTCAGAAAGCTCCTCCGGCTCTGACACAACAATTATGACGATGACGAGGATAAATGAAGTGTTCATGCCCGGGTGGAGTGACTCCTGGCTGATCTCTGCGGCTCCTCCGATGGAGGCAGAAGAGCGTCAGAAGAGCTGGAGCTCCTGCTGGAGATATGAGCAACAGTTCAGGTGGGTTAGCACACTAGCTGTCAGTTTTTCATTAAAACTACTTTCAACAAAATTTAGAACATAACATGATAATGTTCGAACACATTCATTGATATTATTTGCCAGAAACGCAAGTCTATCAACTTGATCAGGATCGAGTGCAGCTCTCTTTTTATTTACAATATTACCGGCTGACAAGAACACCCGTTCAGAGCGCGCTACAGTTCCTGCATGGTACACACAAATATTTGCGAGCCAGCTTGGACAGTTGCGGGTATAGCGCCCTGTGTCTCCACCGAAGCAGTGGGCTGCTGTCTGCAAAGAGAGGAGTCTCCCTTATGTAAGTTTATATCTCCTGAATTGTGCCCCGATGCTTTTGCCACAACATTACTGTCCGCATCAGCTGAGGTCACGAGTCCTTCTTGCAAAGTTTCAGTCTATTTAGATTTTGCCGAGATTTGGTATAAAACGCAGGCCTCGTAACACACACACATTTATTCATAATGCAACTTTTTGGTAAAACAATTCTCTGCCAAAAAAATGTGCCAATGTGAATTCTGCATCTCACAGCAAAACATAAACTCTGATTGTCTGATGTTCTCAGGTGGTGTGAGGCGTCCCTGGCGTCCCATCATCGACACAGCTCCATGCTGACGACTAAACGGAAAACCAAGAACCTCCTTCTAACAACACAGCTGGATGAGGAGATCACAGATCTGACAGAATGGATGGAGGCCTGGAAGACCCCGAAACGATGGATCCCACTTGAGGAGGTTGAATCTGATGCAACAGAGGAGGAGGAGGAGGAGGATGAAGATGAGAGGGAGGATGAAGAAGAAGAGGAGGAGGAGGTGGAAGGAGTTGACAATGAGGAGGATGAAGGAGTAGCTGAGGAGGAGGAGGAGGAGAAGGAAGATGTTGCTGATATTGAGAAGGACACAGAAATGGACAAAAAAGAGAGAGATGTAGAAAAACACAAGATCAAGGAAGACAAAGAAATGACCAAAAAGGATGAAGAGGAAGAGGAAGACATGGAGGAAGAGGAGGAGGATGAAGGAGTAGATGAGGACGAGGAAGATGAGGAGGAGGAAGAAGGCAACAGTAAAGAGGAGGACAATGAAGAACAAGAGATACAACAACAATACAAAAACAATTTTGATATGGAGGAGGAAAATGAGGAAGAAGAAGATGAGGAAGAAGAAGATGAGGAGGAGGAGTTTAAAGAAGCACAGGAGTGTGAAGAGGGGGAGATGGTAAAACAAGATAACAAGGAGGAAGAGGAGGACAAAAACATAAATCAAAACAGTGAGGAGGATGAAGAGGAAGAGGAGGAGGAGGATGAAGAGTTTGTAGATGTGGAGGAGGAAATTAAAGAAATGCACATAGAGGAAAAAGAATTAGCAGCAAAAGAACAAGAGGAAGACAGGGAGGGCGGGGCAGAAGAAACAGATGAAGAGGAAGACACAGAAGAGACGGAAAAAGGCAAGATGGATGAAGACGAAAAGGAGGCGGAGGACAAAGAGGTTGATGAGGAAGAGGAAGACACGGAGGACAAACAAAAAGATCAAATCAAGGATAAAATTTTATTGGAGGAGAAGGATGAAGAAGACGACGAAGAAGAGGAGGAGGAGGAGGAGGAGGAGGAGGAGAAAGAGTTAGACAAAGAACAGGAGGAGACAGAAGAAGACAAAGAGGAAGACGAAGAAGCTGACGAGGAGGAGGACAAAGTAGACAAGGAGTCGAAAATTGACAATAAATATGAAGAGGATAATAAAGATGCTGAGGAAGAGGATGAGGAGAAAGACGAAGATGAAGAAGAAGATGAAGACGAGGAGAACGAAGTAGACAATGAAGAGGACAATAAAGATGTGGACGAGGAGAAGGAGGATAAAAATGAAAATGAAAAAGACAATAAGGACGAGGAGGATAGAAAAGTGGACATCGGGAAGGAGGACGAAGAAGAAGAGGAGGAGGAGGATAAAAAAGAAGTAGAGGAGGATGAAGACTTAAAACATCCTGAAGATCTGATGAAGGTCAAAACAGAAGACGACAGCCGCGTGAAAGTAGACGAGAAAGACGAGGAGAAAAATGGAAAAAAGAAAGGAAAGAAACGCAAACCAAACGTCCCATTACATCTGCAGTTCCACAAACTCCACGCCTCTTTCTCCTCCTGGAAGCAGTCGTGGATGGTGGCGGTGGCTCACAGATCAGGAGATCCAGGCGAGGAAGAGGAGGAGGAAGAGGATGAGGTGGAGGAGTGGCGTGCTTGGAAGGAGTCGTGGAGGATTTGTCGCTGGAAGAAACCGGCCCACGATAAAGTGGTTTGTTTCTCCACCGAGAACCGGAGTCCAAGATTCACAAGACTGATGCATGAAGAAGAAGAGGAGGAGGAGGAGAAAGGTATGTGGAAGAATGATTGGACTCTCAGCTGGAGGATGAACTATAAAGCAACAAAGAGTGAGGACACTGAAGGAGAAGACGAGGAGGAGGAGGAGGATGAAGAAGAAGTAGAAGAAGAGGAGGAGGAGGAGGAGGAGGATGAAGAAGAAGTAGAAGAAGAGGAGGAGGAGGAAGATGAAAATTGAAATTATTTTGGTAGCTTAAGAAGCACATTGGCAGAAAAAAGGAACTGAAAATATTAAGTTCTGTGTTTGAACTGATATCAGCTGGCCTTGTTGTCCTAAACTGTGAAGAGAAAGTGCATCATTCAAATGCAGTTTCTGAATGCTATTTTAAAGGTCTTATATGATGCAAAATCCACTTCACCGTGTTTTTCTAACACTAATATGTGTCTCTAGTCTGTCTACAAACCCCCCAATGATGAGAAAAGTCCATCCTCTCCGTCTTTTGCCTGCTCCACTTTTCAGAAAATCTGTGCTCAAACAGGCCGTTTGGAGATTTTCCCTTCATGACATCACAAAGGGCAGTAGCCCCTCCCCCAGGTGAAAAAAAAATCCAAGAATAGGAGGTGGACAACTTATTTAGTGTACGTAAGTGACAAAACTTTATAAGCAGTTTAACACCAAACTTAACAGTTTTTTTTGGTGCATCATATAGTGCTTTCACACTTGCAGAAAAACTCCTGAAAACCTGCACGTGTGGACACAAACACATTCTTCACTCAGACTTTATTTGCACATGAAGTCTCAGTGAGCTGATGTGAGAACGCAGCAGGATATCATCAGGAGAATTCACTTTGAGAGAGTCAGAGGGGGTGGTGAAGTTTTTTCACTGTGATCAGTGCACATAATTAAACAGCTGCATTATGTTTCCTGTTCTCCAGTATGTTCATCTCCGCTCCTTTGTTAATTTTGTGACTCTGTCACCTGCACATAGCATTGATAGCGGACTCTGCTGCTTTTCCGCCACTTCCATGTCATTCTTTTTATGTCATGTGTTACCTCGGGAGACCTCCCGTCCGCCTCCTGTCCGACCGGGATAGTCTCCTGCTTTGAGGTGCATGTGTGAAAAAGTAGTTCAGGATGATTTCAGGGGCAGTCCTCCAGAAATTCTCTAGAGATTTTCAGGAGTGCATGTGTGAAAACGGCTATGATGATTTTGTAGAAATCTGTTCAGGTAAAACAAAGATACTTGGATTGATAAGTTCTTTTTCTCTCCACTGTGGAAAGTTTAATTATTGTTCAAGGACATTTGTGTTACAAGCCACAAAAAACAGTTTCCTTTCTATGAAGTTGAAGTAGAATAGTTGGCAAAGAATCCAAAAACCCAGCCTCCTGAGCCCAAACAGCCTTTCACAAAACATGTTTACACTTCCTGTTTATACAGCTTTTTTCTGGATTCTGTATCACAATATAAAGAAGCAACATGTGGATTTTTTTTATATCACTAGAGAAGAAAGGAATCGTACAACCAGTAGTGATACTCAGTCCTAGTCGTCAATGCCATCTATTCTACTAACCTAGCATGATGCTAAGAAGAAAACAAACAATACACATTTGTTAAGTTTAAGGCAGAGAAAGCAATATGTTGCCAAAGACACGGCGCTATCTTAAGCATAAACTGATTAGTTATGAGGGTAAGAGTATAAAAAAAGGTGGACTAGCCATTCTGTCTCGGAGCCGATTCCCATGAGCAATGTCTACATGCTAATGTAAGCTAACTATCCTGAGCATTAGCTAACTGGTCTCCAATGCTAAACTAATGTTTGTACCAAATGAATACATGTTCTGCCTAAATTCAACATGACTTTAACTTCAATTTAAAACTGTTTTAAGTTGTCTAGGACTGACAGTATGTCAGAAAAATACTTCAAAAATAATTGAAATGACTTCTTCAGAGGCAGAATACAAAGAAAGTACTGGAGCACATGAATCACTATCGGCAAGTTTATTAAGGGGCAGATGTTTCGACGTACTGCGTGAGTAGTAGTAATAGTGAGGGGGAGGGTATTTAGGTTTTTCAAATCGTGTGCTGTTTGACTCTGAGTAAGATGCAGTACGTCCAAAGGTTAGTCCTTTGCACCTTGATAAACGTAGCTGTTGATAGGTGAGCTCCAGTACTTCCTTTGGATTCTGCCTATGTGGGAGTCCTTTGAATTATTTTTGACGTCTGTGGAGGGGCTGAAGCGCAAGAGTTTCCTTCTACTTTGTCAGTAAAATACTGTCCAAGTAAAGCTGATGTCAAGACATTGTCCAAAAAAACAAAACATACACAAACAAGCAAGAAGAACACAGTCTGAGATTGATGTTTCATGGAGGGTTGAGTAACTTTTTGACTCAGAACTAAAGACAACTGAGAGCTTCAAATAACTGACAAATGAATGAACACACTAAATGATTACATGATGCACTGACAGTGTGGGAATATAAAGCACCTGGAAATGAAAATGATGAGACCTGACGGATGTGAAGGATGAATTTGTCCTGATGTGAAAATTGTAATGTGAGAAAATGTCATGTACTGTGGTGTTAAAGTGAAAGATGATGCACAGATCAGAATGAATGTGTCTTTACTGTGATCTATCTTCACTGCGTTTGTGCAAAGATGTATAAATATAAAATGTTGTAATTGCACAATTAAAATTTTTAACCATAAAAAAAGTCAATTTCTCGTTCTGTGTGACACTTTCATTGGTATTTGTGGGCCAGGTAGCCAATTGCTCGACACCGACTTTAAAAAAACAGTGGATATGGCTTTGTAATTTTCTCTTTCTGTCTACTATTACGATGGCAGGATTAATATCTAGGCCCACTCTACAGAAACATCTGGGCCCCTTAAAGACCCGCTGAATGATGACCCTCCCAGGACATGATTTAAATCAGGGTACTCACATTTGATCAGTAGTGTTAGCGCTGGCTAACATTAGCTTCTACTGGGCCCGCTTACGTTGTAATATTACAAAAATAAAAAGTCTCATATTACTTTTAAGTAGAGGGGGTTTACATTTTTAAAGGGGTACATTTTACTGAAGAAACAATACATCAAATGTGTTTCTGTTGCTTTAAGAGGTCATGCTAAGTATTTAGGTGTAAAATAAAATGTGGACGGATCAAGTTTTCGCTAACCTCTGTGGGCCCTCCCCGTGTGACTGGGTACGGTGGCTGTGAAGTGCAAAACAAGATTACAAAGTTTACATTTTGAAAAACAAAACTACAAAACCCAAAACACTTTGACCAAGGACAAAACACATTTACAAGATGTGAAACCCTTTTACAAGCGCTGAGACAAATGTACAAGTGGCAGAATACTTTTACCATTCCCCAAACAAATTTACAAACGCCAGAATCTTGACGGAAAGGGAACGTACAGAATGCAGGAAGTGACCCGTTCTCTTGTTTGAAAATCTGTTTGGGGGACTGGTAGAAGTGTTTCACATCTTCTACATTTGTTTTATAAAATGTAAAAATGTTTTTCAAAATGTAAACTTGTCTCAAGCTTTGCAAAACTGTTTCACCCTAAGTAATTTTGTTTTGCACTTCCCAGCCACCGTAGACATACACCCTTTAAAACAAAAAAGTGTTGAAGCATTTCAGTTACTACTATAGAACAAATCACAAAATGAAAGTCAGAGATGCAGGTAGGTGCTTCCTGGAAGCGTGGGGCTTTGAGGATGCTTGGTTTTGTTTCGGCAAAAGTTGAATAAAGTTCAAACGGTGAACTGTTTATGTTGTATGTTTTTAATGAATTGGCCACTAGAGGGAGACACAGAGCTGCAAACCAGCAAACTGGTTAACATGAAGAAGTTATTTAAGCAATGCAAAATGACATATTTGTTGCAGGATAAAAACAACAGTTGTTTTCTCTCTGGTCAATTAAAAAAAGAGTAAACATGTTGAATTTAATTTTCTAAAATCTTCATTCAGACTTCATCAATGACTCTTATTAAGCTGCCTATGAGAAGAGGTTAGAAGATGTTTTCTTACAGACAGTTTGGGGGATAATACTTTAATCAGGAAATGATACGTGCAGAGCTTATAAGTGAAGTTTGAGCTAAAGGGGAGAGCTGTGTGTGATTGAGTGGTTAACATAAAGACTTTCACTGTGTCTGCATCTTGTTATAATGATAAAGTCTTCATATATCTACGTCTTCCTCTTCCCCTCTGAGCCCTCGGTGCTCTGAGATCATTCTCATGCTGATTATCTGCTGTGTTCACTTCAGGCTCCCCCTCCTGCTGCTGCTGACTCTCCTGCTGTGTATTAGCATGAGATCAGACTGCATTGTGATGCTGCGCAGATTACAAAATACCCATTTCCACCTCTGATTGTCTCTCTGTGGTCACAGCAGAGGCAGATTAACCAGAGCTGGGAGGAGGGGGACGTGTAGTCCTGGTTTTACTCCAAAAAGCAAATTTGAAGGAAACAGAATTAAAAAAAAAAAAAGAGGAATTTAAGGTCACTTGAACTGGAAATTGTTGATTTCTTCAAACCTTGGTGAAGCAGTTGCACGCTCAGCTTTATAGTCTACAAACTCAAACACATTTACTCACTTTCTGTAGCTAATATTGTTCTAAAAATGTTAGAAAGAAACCCTAAAAAGGCTGAAAGAAGAAAGTGCAAATAAAAATGCATTGAATTTAAGAATTTAAAGTCAATAAAATAGATTGAAATTTGAAAAAAATCCCACCAAAATCATCACATATCCACCTTTTGTGTATTGAAACCAATACTCGCACTAAATGCCTCATTTATCCAAGAAACAAAAACTAGCATCTGGTGGTTATGAGGCTTTTAACTTGCAGCACACAAAGTCAAACACCAATGACTAAAACGAGACGTGCAAAAAAGTCACAAGTGGAAGTTAAATGATAGAAACTGAGGGGGGGGGGGGATTTTCTCTGCAGTGATTTCTGAACCTGCATCAATATTTGTTGAACTGTACCTAATGTAAGGGGGTGCTGATTGCTGTTATGTTGCACGCCTCATGTACAGAGGCTGGAGAAAATCTGACCTCGGCCCTCTGCTGCATGTCGTCCCCCCGCTCGCTCTCCTCTCAACATTTCTTGTCTCTCTTCAGCTGTCCTGAAGGCCAAAAACAACTTAAAGAGAAAGAAATGTATGTCATGTAATGTAGTATAATAGTGTGTGTGTGGTGCCTTTTGACCTTAAAACAGTTTCTTATCTCTGGTAATTCCATGGAGAGTCACTCATGTCCCTGAAACACAAACAAACACTGAGAGGGCAGCAGATGTTTGTGTCTGAGTCAAGTTTGATTGTGATCTAACGGGGTACCTTTCAGACAAGTCACCGGTATGCTCGTCCTTTGAAAGTTTTGAGTGTCTATTTATAAAAAAAGGGACTTAAATGATTCTAACTGAGTTTAGTTTCCAGTTTAAATGTTTTTTTCTGAGTTCTTTCGTGAACTTAAGCAACTTCGTCTCCAAGAAATGATGCTCTGAACTAAAACATGTTGTCCCTGATTTTGTTGTTTAACTCCCTTTACGAAAGTTTCAGGGTAATTAGCACACATCTAAAGACACACAAACACTATTATGCCCGTGTTTCAATAAATGATATTCATCTGTTGAAATATCTTAAAGTTATGTTTAATGTAATTCTCTTAATTTGCCTTCAAGTGAAAAAAAGAGATGTTTTGTTGTCTGCAGGTCAGAGGGAGGAACCTGCTCTGTTTCTTAAAGGTGGACTTCCTGCAAGAAGCGAAGCAGAGTCATTAACATGTGAAGGGCGGGCTGGATGGGCGAGGGAGGTTATATGCATGTGTATGAAGAGAGAGATGGGAGGGGGCGGGGGCAGTGAGAGAGACAGGAGGAGGGGGAGGGAGGTGAGAAAAAGGAAAGAGACTCTTCTCTCTGCAGAAAAAGGAACCAAGCATTCAAGCTAAATGAAGATTTTAAGATTATTTACAGAAAACATCCCATGCAATGTAAAAAGTCAAAACAAGGAATCTCTATTAACTGTCAATTCAAGAATCTACATCTTGAGTTTCAAGATGTTTATTTGTGTCATGCTCAGATGTGCAGTGAAATGTAAAGACTGTTCCTCAAGGTCATGCAATAAAAACACTCACACATTTACTATAAGACACATTACAGATAAGATACAACAATGTGACTACACTTTGCAGAAACATTCATACCGTTTGGTTTTCTTACTTCTATTTTTTTTAAACGTCTCTTTCCTATAAAGTCTCACTGAAACAAGACAGTGACCCACACACCCGTCAGTGTTAACTTTTCTCTGATGCTATGATTTAGATGATTTATGCTTAGATGGGCTACATGGTTTATCTGACAACAGGCTATGTATCAGCAGTTATTCTGGCACAAACACTACCAAAGAGAAATATCAATGTTAAAGTCAACAAGCTACTGAACTGATTTAACACTAAAACTTTAAATCCTTTACAGCCTAAGTCAAAGATTTAAAACAACACGTCAGAATACACATCATTAATGGGTTCCATCAAAAAGAGTGAGCAAGTAGGTCATTATCAACAGCACAATTATGCAACTTTTTCTGCTCGGGTCAGTTTCCATGATTGTTGATTCCACACACAAAACGTCAGACTGACTGGAAAACAGAGAGCGATCCAGAGTGGGCGTGGCCTTCAGAGCCCCTCCTCCCCCCTGCACGAGATTCACCTGGAGAGCAGAAACTGCTTCAGAGGACTCAAACGCTGCAGTGAAACAACGAACTGCAGAGAGAAGACACACACTCACTGCTGGAGGATTTACACTCGACTCAGGAGGAGTTTGCAGATCTTTTTCCGAGTCAGGACTCTGAAACCGGGACCTTTTCCTGTTTTCCCCCAGGCAGCAAACTCAGAAGAATCTCCGTTTATTTAACCTTTACTTGGAATTATTTCCCTTAATTGGACTGAGGTACTTTCAATTGACTTCATCTTTGTCTGCAAGCTCCCTGAGTTGGTTTATTTTTTATTTTTACATTTGTACTGAGAAACCCGTCAAACCCACATTTCTGGACTTTAATGAAACATCTCTCCTGTGAAATGAGGTGGACAAATCTGCTCAGGTGAGTCTGGAAATGAACGCTGTAGTGTATACTCTAAGTGGATTCAGATTTTTTTTTACAACGGTCTTTATTTTTTTGGTTGTTTCCAGGTTTGTGCTGTGTGCAGCGATGTGTCTCCAATGTGCTGCTGCTCCTCCTGCTGCAGGTCTGTGCATCATAAACACTTTCTCTGTTTGTGATTCATCAATATGTGTGTTTACTGGATAGGAGAGGTGATTCCATGAAGGTGAAATGATAAAATAGTGTTTCTCTGGCAGAGACTTTGAAAACGAAACTATAGTCCTAACTTATAACCTAAACCATGATTTCAAACATGCACTGGGTGGAAAAGTGGGACTGAACACTCAGGGGTCCTTGTTGGACCTGAAACAATACCATATATTTACAGTTTTTGTTTGGATTTGTTTCTCTCTGAGTCATCACTGTCACAGTAAAGGTTCCAATGGCCAAATGAACATGATTTATAAACTCAGCATGGGGACCTTTAAGGATGCTTAAAAACGACCCAAAGATGCAGATATGACTCATCAGTCTTATTCATTATAATTGTTTAATTAAGGGATTTTTTTAGGGGTTTAACACAAAGATGTAATTATTTAAAGTAGACACGATACCAGAATGTAACTTTAGATAAAAACTGACCAGACAAGTTTTAGAATGAAACTCAAACCCATGAAGTGGCTTTTGCCGACTTGTACTCACTCTGATGGAAAGACGGGAAAGCTCAAAGTGGTTTCTACTCCACTCTCTATGATGGATGAGGGGGACTTTCTGCACAAGCACAACATCTGACTTTTTTTTCTGTTTTATTTTTCAGACTGTGAGGGAGACGAGTGCAACAGAAGCGAGACCTCTTCCTCTTCATCACCCTCTGTATCTTCCTCTCCTTCTTCTGCTTCTTCTTCTGTGGTGGTGAAGTCCCAGCAGCCCTCGCAGGACTTCCTGGGGCAGCTTACCCAGGTGGGCTCACAGAACGGCGGGGACCGTAAACACCGGGACGCCAGCGCTGTGTTGCCCTTCATCGGCCTCACTGGAAGTAAGTCCACAGAGTACAGGAAACAAGAGTTCACCAGTTTGACCAAAACAGACTCGGATAGTTTGAACACTACATCAAGATGTAGCATCTCAAATATTTCTCTTTTCACAAATGCTTCAATGAATATTTTTGAAAACTTGTTGAGCGGGGGCGCCAGTAGCCTTGTGGTTAGTGCGCATGCCCCATGTACAGAGGCAGCTCAGGGTTTGATACCGACCTGTGTTTTCTTTCCTGCATGTCATTCCCCCCCCCCCCCTCTCTCCCTCTGAGTTCTGACTCTATCCACTGTCACTCAAATGAAAGCATAAAAAAAGAAATCTTGAGCACAGAAATAGAAAAAACTATTTTCAATCACAGAAGGAGAAAATAGAAGATATACAAAGATTCAAGATGAACGGAATACGTGCAAATAGTCTGAAATTCTTTTGAGGCTTCCTGATGCATTTCTTTGTTAAACAGATGCAGAAAAACGACACAAATGAAACCAGAAAATGCAGTTATACATTCACACATGCATTTTTTATTTGTCTTTATTCTTGAGATAACACAACAAGAGAAACAGTGACATAAAGGACAGAAAGAGAAACTTTGAACCACTGAACTTTAAATTAAAGGGCTTATCATAGAGGGTGTAGCTCTCTTACCAACATTATATTTGCTTCAGTAGCTCTTCTAATTTTAAATTAAACAGAGGAGGGAGACCAAATGATTCCTTACAGAAGTGGTCATAGAGAAGATTCTTCTAATGTTTCCGTCCGTCGTCGGGCACTTTTAGTGTTTTTCTGTTACTTTCACATGTTTGTTCAGACTCTCTGTGTTTGTCTGTCGATGTGAAGCAGAGGACGACAGGAATGTGCCGCCACATGGAGACTCTGGCTTATCTCACAGATACAGTTCAGTTACAGAGAGACAGAGGGTCTCAACCTGAGGTCTGAGGGCCCTGTAGAGGTCTGAGGCCCTGTAGAGGTCTGAGGGCCCTGTAGAGGTCTGAGGGCCCTGTAGAGGTCTGAGGCCCTGTAGAGGTCTGAGGGCCCTGTAGAGGTCTGAGGCCCTGTAGAGTCTTCAGCTGGTCCAAAAAGGTCTTAAAGCCTGAACAGAAAAGGAAGAGACACATTAAAGTCCTGTTTATACTTCTGAATAGAATCTATGTCGTAGCTAAGGTGTTGTGAGCTCTACATACTTGTGTGTTTTTGTGTCTGCGTAGCTCTGCAACACTCTGCTACAAACGCTTGTTGGCAGTTCGGTTTCTGTGCAATTTATAGACCAAGCGGCAACCTCTGATGTTGAAAAATGAAGCAAGTGCAAAATCCTGCATTTCATCGAGTGTCCACTTGAGGTTGGCTGCAGAAGCACCTTTAGTCACATACACACTCATTCAAAACGCCTGTTTTTACAGCGGATGTTTACAGCCTGGTAAAAAAACGAAATAGGTCTGATAAGCTCACGTCTCAAATGGTACACACTGTACGGGGGGGGATAAGCGTTATTCGTTATTCTAGCCCAGCAGGGATCCCTTCTGTAATGTGTCAGACATTTAATTAACAATCTGAGCCTGAGAGTGATAAAAGCTAACACTTGCGAGAATGTTATTTGTTAAGGTGTTGCACCCATTACAGCCTGTTTTTTTAAGCTGCTGGCTGAAGCCCAAACAGAAGAAGTGCTTAACATTTAACCGCTTAAGTTATTTAGACCCCCAAAATATGTAAAAAACAAACAAAGGTCCGTGGTTTGAATTACAGGAACTTTACAAGTCTCATTGAAGGAGTTTCGAGGATGAAAGATTTTGTGGTTTGCAGCTCTGATGTCTGCATGTTCTCTTGTAGGTGCTGAGCAGAGTCGCAGCTGCTGTAAGAATGGAGGAACCTGCATCCTCGGCAGCTTCTGTGCGTGTCCGCCATTCTTCACGGGCAGGAGCTGCGAGTACGACCAACGCGTCAGGTAGACAGAAACACAACACTGCACACAGTTCTGCAGTTAGACCGTGGGACCTTGCTGGAAATCTTTACTTACTAAAGAAATTCAGAGTTTACATATTTTCTTTTCTTTCCCTTGGTCTGTAGGAACTGTGGTCAGATCCCTCACGGGGAGTGGGTTCAGAAAGGATGCTCGTACTGTCGCTGTGGTTACGGCGCCCTGCACTGCTTCCCCCACGTCTTCCACAAAAACTGTGGTAAGGTTTGAACACACTCGACATCTCTGCATTATCTGCTGGAGCACTTTCTCCAAATCGTCCAGTAGATCAGTGATTCCCAAAGCGGGCGATGGTGGATCAAAGAATAGATTGAACTACACCCCCTTGGTGGTTAAAGTGGGAGTCCGTGTTTGTCCTGTGAAAATGAAGAATCTGAGCGTGAGCTGGTAGTTTTCCATGCCGTCCATTCTCCAGTTGAACAGACAGAAAAGGTGCAGACGAGCCATTGACGCCTGGCAGTCAGACTTTTTATTCAAAAATCTGTCGTTCACACTTTTTCTACTTTAAAGGCAAACACCCAGCGGACACTCCCTGTTTACTCCCACTGAGTGTGAACGACTCCCCGAGTCTGACGGCCCAGAAGCCCCTCTGCTCATTTACAGTTCAAGGCTTTAATGACAAAATGCAAAACATTTGAATAAAACGGGTCTCTCCTTCACAGTGTGCTCACCATAAAACTTCAATTAATAGCTTTTACTTTAGTCTATAAAATGAGCCAGCCTTTATCTGGTCTGGCATCAAAACGAGAAAGGCCTTTGGTTCATTTCAAACAAAACTTGTGCTCGGCGAAGTTGGGAAAGACGATAAAATTGTAAATGTTTAAGTTATTTTTGGTCTGCAAACTAATCAACACTTAATACATACATGCCTCTAATTTAGGCCTTAAGGTAAAGCAACACTCAGCTAGAAAAAGGGACTGGTCCTTAAATTGGGAGGGACTTTTATTTGAAATAATGACAACACAAAGTGTCTCCACATTCGATGGTTACACATAAAGGTGCATCATTTCCTCTTCAGACATCCGTCCGTCATTATCTTACATTTTCTTTATCGTATAACAAGACTTGTCCAAAACAGTCTCCAGTGTAGGCGAGTGTCAAGTTGTTTTAGAAAAGCAGCGTTTCTTTGACCGATGGTTTGCCTTTTGCAAGTGCAGATTTAAAAAAGGTACTAATCAGTAATCTAATCAGTAGTATGAGTTTTATCTACAGTAGATGACAGTGTAGGCGGTCTCTGGAGAGGCTGACCAGAAAACCAGCACAGAAGCTAAGTGTTGTACCAATGCACGTGTGGTTTTGGGCTTAAGCGTATTTTAGCCAGGCTACACACTTGACAATGTTCAATTCTTTACTGATTGTAACAACGTGGGAGACCACAGACGTCAGGACAATTCAACAGATTTTCAACATTATATTCTTGGTCATGCATACTAGACGACTCCAACAGACCACCGGACTCCAACGCCGTTTGTAGTAATGTTTCCACAGAAGTAGTTCCACAACCACAAGATCTCACAGAAACTTGCGTGATCAAATGAGACTTGTGGTACAGTATGTCTTGCATGAGACACTTTTGTTTGGTCGCCATAATTCCCCAAGCTTTCTGTCAGAGGCAGTGCGATGTGGAATCATAAATATCAAACATGTTTGACATTTAGGATTGAAGATTGGGGAGGCTCCGATTCAACAACACTTAGTCCTTCAAGTAATCTGTCTCAAATCAGGCCACGCCCCTGACCTTTTATTTATCTGTTCATGCACACGTATTCTCAAATATAACACTCTCCTACCCTTTGTTCAGTTAAAGTGCACTAACTTCCTCCATCGTAAAGGACCATGATTCTCAAATTTGATGCATTAACAACAAAGCTGATTAGAAAGCATTCAAAGTAAGGGTACCTTATTATACAACATTTAAAGCTGTTTCACGTCACATTTTAACTTCCTGGTTGAAGTACTGTGACTGTCCACTACTGCTGCTGTTTGATGGTGTTTCCATGAGAGCTGCCTTACAGTGAACACATGTATCTCAGGAAGTGAAGATTAGATTAGATAAGAAGTACAAGAACAGACTCAGAGAAGAGTCCTGATAAAGAACCTTAAAGTGGTGCATATTGTATACATCTCTTGTGTCATGTATCATTGGAATCTTAAATGTTCAAAATGAAGCTGTGAAATTCAAACAAAGTGTGATAAATACTACAAACACGACAGAAAAAAGACACTACACATTTAATGATTGACTTAAAGGTCACATATTCTCCTCCTCTTCAACAAGTTTAAATAAGTCTCAGAGCTCCCCAAAACATGTGTGTGAAGTTGTTTGTTCTAAATCCACTCTGATCCTGTATTTGATCATGCCTATAACCCCTCTATTTCAGCCCTGCTCAGAACAGGCTGTTTCTGTGTCTGTAGCTTTAAATGTAAATGAGCTGTGTCTGACCACGCCCCTCTCTGGAAGGGCTTGGGTGGCTCGGGCTTTCTCGCTCCATGTCCTATTGTTTACGGTGAGAAGGCAGACTCAGAGGGCAGAACAAACACCTAGCTGTGGGAGCGTCACCCACCTGGGGGAGGGGTTACTGCCCTTTGTGATGTCATGAAGGGAAAATCTCCAAACGGCCTGTTTGAGCACACATTTTCTGAAAAGTGGAGCAGGCAAAAGATGGAGGGGATGGACTTTTCTCATCATGGGGGGGTTTGTAGACAGACTAGAGACACATTAGTGTTACAATAACATGGTGAAGTGGATTTTATAGAATATGTGATCTTTAAGACATTGCACCTTAATTTTAAGTCCAGTTTTTGACACGTTTCCTGTTTGTGTCTTTCTGCAGACGACTCTGAGGAGGTGCGTTGGTATCGATCATCAGCTGTCCGGACGATTCCGAGCAGCTGCTTCTTCTATCTGACGCTGCTTCTTCTTCCTCTCCTCCTCCTCCTCTGATGCTACATTTTCATGAACGCCATGTTGGAAACAAAAACACTGAGGACTATCGAACAGTTATCAAACTGCGTCTTCTATCCGACGCTTCTTCTTCCTCTCCTCCTCTGATGGTTATTTTTCACAAGCGCCATGTTGGACTATCGAACATTTATCGAGCTGCTTCTTCAGGACCAAAGATCACTTTCCGATCAAAGCTTTTTAATGTTTTTAGAAAATATTTATTGTATTTGTTCAGATTCTGCAGCATGGAAGAGAAATGTTGACACACAGGAAACAGGAAAGCTCATGACTGAACTCCTGAAGCTTCAAATCTTAGGATTTTAAACTCTGTCATCAGACCTCTTTATCCCTCCACTTTAATGATTATGTGCTGAATGTTTCATAAGAATTAAAACACCTAGGTCCAGATATAGTTATGAAAAAACCCCCAGGGTATTTAACTGGATAAGTTGTCAGCCTTCCACCTCTGATGTACGTCAGCATTTAAACAGAAACCGAAGCTCCTGTGGTCCAAACTCTGCGTGTCTCTGCTTCCTCAAACTTATCCTTCCAGTGGAAGGTCGTCTGTGTGTCTCTGATGTCATGAAGAACAAGTTCTATGTGAAGGAAAGTGTACATAAGATTTTTATGAAAGTGTGTCTTTTTCTTGTTCTTTAAGGATTTTTTTTGTAGAAGATGCAGAGTTTCTTGTGTCTTTTGTCTCTTTGCACAAACCGTGAGCAGCTGTGACATTTAGTCCTTTGAATACAAACATGAATTGAATTTGTGTTGATTAAAATTTTCTGTTGCACAAGTTTTGTGTTTTGTGTTTCAAACCTTTCCTCCCCTTAAAGGAAGAATGTGCAACCTTTTGATCCAGTAGATGTCGCCCTTGAGCACCAGCGACACACCTCCAACCCCTCTCCACTCGCGTTTGCACGAAGGAGTTATGAATTAGAACGCACCATAATTAAGCACCATTAAGCGCAAGCGGCAGACAAAATTGTCCTTTGCTCGAGCTGCAATCACCTGTGGCCTGCATTGTTGTGTTAGCATGCTAATGTTAGCGCTCTTTGGTTAACTCGTAGCTTCATATTGCACATAAATTGACACAGAATGACCGTGATCTAAAGACACTTACGTGACATCTAAATAAGGAGTGAGTAAGTTATTCTTCTTTTCTCGAGGCCTTGACTTAAACCGCTTTATGCACAAGGGGAGGAGCCGGCCGTCCCGTCCATGTAAACACGGCTCTGACAACAACACAGCTGGCGGGACTCGAGCTTCTCACTCCTTGTAGACAGTCATGACTCAGAGAGACATTTACACAGGATATTCTTGATTACTGCTGTTTTTATGTGTAAAATGTCGTTGTCATTCTTCCTTTAAATCTCCCTCTCCCTCCCTCCCTCCCTCTTCCTCACTCTCTCTCTCTCTGTGTGGTATATCTGAGGGGGCGTTCAGGGGGAGCTCTGCAGTCTCTTATCTCAGAGTTTAATGAAGACGTTTGGATTCATTATCTGCTGCTTTCTTATCTTAAACCAACACATCAGCTGTCGCTCTGCAGTCTGTCGGCCTGACGGCTCACAGCTCTGAAATTAACAGGAAGAAATCAAACAAACTAAAAAAAACATTCAATTCAATGCATCTATTCTAGGAAGGACATTAAGGTTTCTATAATTTCAGATGCCGTCGAGGTTACAAGCATATTTAAAACAAGCAAAAAACAACAAGTAGTTTAAAAACAACTGAAATCCATTAAAACACTTGAGTTTGTATCTTTAGAGTTTGCTGGAGGGCGCTCCATGTGTTTGGGGCGTCAAAAGAAAATGCAGTTTTATCGAGTTCAGTGAGAGCTCGAGGGACTTAAATAAAAATAAAAAAATCCCTTAGAGATTGACCCCAGTTTAGGATATCTTTTTACTTCATGTTAATAGTTTGCCCAGTATCCTATGTGTACATGTTGCTTCATCTCTCCTTCCCAATCCTTATTTCATTCATATTTCTGTTTCTGTTACTGTATTTCTGCTGCTGTATTGTGTGTGAGAGCAACTGCAATAACAGAATTTTCCTCTGAGGATGAATACATGATTTCTGTTACTATACTTATATGATAAAACAGTATGTGGTTGTCTCATGTTTAGCAGCTTAACCTGCTGCAGAAAGTCATCTAACCCAAGTTATGTAGTTTGATACAAATAAATAAAGAAATCAGTCTTACCCCATACAGTTGTTTCTACGCAGGCTGTATCAGAGTCATCTTTGAGCAAAACACAGGATTGCTGTACCTTGTCAGTCGACTGCAGCATGGGAGAGAAATGTTGATACTCAGGAAAGTTCATGACTGAACTCCTGAAACTTTTCAAATCTTGCCGGATCTTCTTGCATGTTTCTTCTTTGGTTTCTAACAACACTGCTCTTCTGCTTGTCAACAAAATTACATTGTCTGTGATGTGGAGCCATAACAGCACAGTGTTTTACACTCAGAAACCTTCGGTGGGTGCCAAAGTGCACCAAACTGACTTCCTACTTAATTTTGGATCACACGTTTTGTCTTGGTGTTGTGAAAAAACACATTGTCCCGTTGGCTCTGACAGAACAGACACATGTCAACATCATTACAACACAATCTTAACCAGAAAAGCAACCAGCTCAGTGTTAAATAAATGAAGGACAATAAAAGTATAAAGTTGCATAAAATCTTGAATTTTAGGTGAAGTAAATCTACTTTCTATTGATGGTCATCTGTCTGCAGAGGATGAAACAAAGCACCAACTACATGAAAAGAAAAAAGGAGATAATCCCACACTAATCAGACTGTAATCTCTGCTTTGTCATCGAGCTAATCCGGTACAACAACTTGTTTAAAGCGAGTGTTCTGATTGGACAGAAGAGGTCCATAAAGAATAAGTGGAAAATGTGATTTAGCTCCGCAGCTCCTGTCAGCGCTGCACATAAGATGTTTTTTTGTTTCTGAAGGACTAAATGTGAGATCATGGTGCCTCTCAGGTCTCTTTGATTGGACCAGCAGCTCATGAGGAAGTGATTTGACCCTGCACAGTGCCGGCAAGTTCTTGAATGTGTTTAGTGATCTCCTGAAGAGACGTGAAAGGGTTTGGAGAAGATTTGAGGAGTTTGTGGAGTCTGAACGGAGGAGGAGCAGCAGGAGACAGAAGCAGTTGATCTCCTGAACGAGAGGTGAAAGGGTTTGGAGGGGATCCGAGGAGCGTCTGAAGGAGGAGGAGCAGCAGGAGACGGGAGCAGATGTAAAAGGATTAAAGAGGATGAGAATAGGGGAAGACATTTCCAGGGTTTCTACTTAACACGCTTCACTCAACAATAATCACAACTAATGCAGAGAGCAGGAAACAGACAATCAAACCCCCAAACATCCCTTCATTAGAGGACAACTTCATCCACCTGCTGCAGGTCAGAGAAGAGGAACAGATTTTAGCATCAGTGTGAGATTAAGCTACAAACTATGAGAGCGAAGGAGAGAGTGAATTAAATGGAAATTGTGTCTTATCTCCAAATTGACTTGCTGATAGCAGGGATCAGAGAGCTCACGTTGCAAGGTTCTGAAATGAAACGACACAAACATTTTAGCCTTTCTGAACCTTCATGAAATTGTTTCAAACAAACCCAAGGCCTCGTTTTTTTTTGTTTTTTTTTACCTTATTCTGACTTCAACCCTTAAACTTCGTCTTAACTTCTTCCACCGTTTGCCTGCATCCCTCTGGTGGATTTTGATGCACCAATATGTTTTGTGAAGTCTTTGATAATGTGAAGACAACACAACATTAAACAAGGAAGTAATAAGTGACCAGTAATTTCAGCTTTCACATCAAGCAAGATTTTAACCTCCCGATTAGGTTGTTTTTTTTTAGCACACACGTGGCGTTTAAAATGAACTCCAGACCGTTTTCTAAGTTAGTGCGGTTTGTTTGGGTTGATGTGAAAGCTGTCAATCAAACCCTGGCAGGGCCACTGGAAGTAATTTTGAACAGGGGGTGCTGTGAAAAAAAAAAGTTGTTTGTTTGGACAAAAAACCTATGATCCTATAGGCCTATTTAAAATACATTAAAAAAAGATTTAGATTCACTACTTTCTTGTTATATACACTTCAGTGCACACAGCCAGGGTCTGTAACACACAGACATCATCAGTTCTCAGAGGAATATATGCGCGCTATTAATTAAACTACACAATAACAATGCAATAGATTTGGTCAGCTGGCATGAACCTGAGTCACTGCACCATCTACGTTTATGTCACACGCCACTCTATTAGCTCCAAAATCCTTTTACGCACACCACAAGGAAATAATCTCTGACTATTTAAGCACATTATTGAGCAGCTCTCCACATCCATTACGCAAAGAACACACGCACAAAATAACACTTCCTGTCTCCATCTCCAACCTTTTTACACAAACCACAATGATCTCCGACTATTTAAACGTTATTTAACAGTTCTCCACATCCATTACGCACAGAACACACGATCAAAATAACACTCTTCATCCCCACCACCTTGCAAAAATACTATAGTGTGACGTTAAACTGCAAGAATAGATATGAAAGTGCGTGGCGGCACCATGCTCTTACTTTGAGCAGCAGGCAGGGTGCCCTGGTTACAGGTGTCTCAATGTCGAGGTGCGCTCTGGAGTCGTGGAGATAAAGTCTCTCATGAGTGGACGAATGTCCAGGGAGTTCAGTGTCTGTGTGGGCATGCATCAGCGAAAGGTGTGTGAGTCTTTTCTGGGTCATGGTGCTGCGTACCCATGTCTTCAAAAGACGCAAGGCTGAGAAAGTGCGCGATGAGGCCACGGAGATGGGTAGGCACAGACATAACTCGATCAGTTTTTCTGTCTCTGAAAACATGGCTCTTGTTTGGGACTGGAGCTTTGTCAAACATGATGCTACATCTTAGACTATGTAAATTTACTAGCCTACTGCTGCCATGGATGTATGCTGCATGGAGTGAGCGGCCGCGGGAAACCTCTTAACTCGGCGACCACTAGCCTGCCTGATGTTGACAACGTAACTTCCGTGAACGGAACCTGTGTTGATTAGGCCTAAAAATAATTAAATTAAAATCCAAAATACATGTAATAGCCCACGTGTGTCAAAATCATTTCCCAAAATATTCATAAGGAATTTATAAATTGTGTAAAATATTTTTAATACATTTTTTAAAAATCTCCCTCTCTGCACTAGGGGGTGCTGCAGCACCCCCAGCACCCCCACTTCCCGCGGCCATGAACCCTGGTGCGGACGCAACAACCAAGTCTATTTCAAAAGGTCGGTCTCGGTCCGCTCTGGTGTGGTTCATTTGCAGTAAGAACATGAACTGACCTCGATCCAACCTGATTGCAGGAAGCAAGCACCGTGTGATCATCGTTTTTAAACACGTGTTAAAGATCACAGGCATAGGCCTACCTGACGGATCTTCTGAAATAATTTCGGTGGATGGGCAGGTCCTGGTTCAGGAGGATTAACGTGCGTCTTCTACTGAACTGTCTTGATAGGCGACTCTAGTATCCTCATCAGTTGCGCTTCATTTTCAGACTGTACCGTTCGCCTATACAGTGATAAATGCAAACAATACTAAAATGGATGAGCAGAGCCGACATCAGTCTGTGAAGTTGTCTGTCCATTTTGAAATTGTAAAGTGTCTTTGGAGCAGCCACAACCAATCAGGAGTCAACTAGTCTTTGTTTACTTTTGGGACTTACCCGCAAGAAAGAGAGCATTTTTCTTTGTGCATCACACATTTTGGTCCACTTGTAAATGTCCCTGTTTGAACACAGACCAATCTTGAGGTAATTATATTATATTGGTCCACAATTCATACCTGAGCAAACAAAAGGAAGTGTGAAAGAACAAAGATGTTTAAAGGAGCTTAGACTAGAGGCCCATTTTAAGTGTCCCACTGTAAAGAAAGACATCAAGACCTCAAATATGACTCCATAATAGTCAAATGTTTTATTCCCATGATAGATAAAGTGATTGTTTGAAATATCCCAGCCTCTGAATAAGTCCTCTAAAAGGCAGAAAACACACAGAGAAGGTCAACAGCTGTTAACAGCTCTGTACTGACATCTGCTGGCCACTTACTGAAACTACACGACTGCTCTTCACTAACTGGATGTAAAAGTTGGTCTAAAGCTTCTCAGACATAAAATACTAACAATTTGGAAACAGGAAAAGTCAGGAATTCAAAAAGGAAAAGACATTCAACCAGAGTCCTCTCCCTTTCCTTCCTTTTCCTCCTCTTCTTCCTCCTCGGCTCACGTCACACTTCTACACAAATCACATCTCAGAGACGTGCACAGCAAAGACTATATCTAATCTGTGAACTTAAAGCTCTGATCCATCAGCCTCCACATCCTGCTGTACCTTCTCAAAGGCAGAATTGAACCCATCCTGCTGTGCTGCTCCCGTTTTTCCACCAGGAACAAAACCTCACAATCTAATGTTTGACACTAAAATCTGACTTTATTTGCACAGACTTTAAAATAACACACACAAACACAGCGAGATGGTCCTTTAATACACCGCTGTCAGCTGTTTTAATCCCAACATGAAAGTTTACATCGTCGTGCTGATCAGCTGTTTGGATGGATTTGAACAAGTCATTGTATGTGTGTGTGTGGGCGTGTGTGTGAGTGTGTGTGCGTGTGTGCGTGTGGTGTTTGTGTGTGTGACATGATATCAAAGTTTTGTCATGCTTTCCATCTGACCCGTGTGTTGAGGGATTTTGTCAGCGGCCGCAAGAAGACGAACATTAAAATGTTATTAACTGTGACACACACACACGCGCACACACACCTACACACACCTACACACACGCACGCACGCACGCACGCACACACACACACACACACACACACACACACACACACACACACACACACACACACACACACACACACACACACACACACACACACACACACACACACACACACAGTGACCTATTATAAGAGTATACCTCAAAATTGTGTTTTCTCTGTTTTCTTTGTTCACATTAAAGGATGAGTCGATCACAAACCCTCAGGTGAGCTTCATGAGTAAAACGTGGACTTTCTCTCTCCCACTTTCTCTGGACTTTTTCCTTCCTGCGTCCCAGTTAAATTGTGAAGATGTTCACAATGTTTGAGAGTATTTTGAACATTTTAGCTCTGTCGTCACGGCAACCTTAAGTGTGTTTTCAGCTATTTTTAATATTCAAACTTCTCTTTTAGTGAATTCAAAACCACAAAGTAACTTAAGACTCAAGGTAATTAAATGATGATTTATAGTCTCATAAATATATTATTATTATTATTTCAAATGGTTTTTGTTTTTCCATCAGGCATAGGTCGGGTCAAACACACGGGTGGACGTTGTGAGCATCATGTCATTGCTATGGCAGTAGAGAATATCAGTACCTCAGGGAGCGAACACATACAGTGTTTGTTTCTACTGTGATGATTAACCTCCAGCTTAACTCAGACAGCTGTAGTGAGAGAGAGAGAGAGAGAGAGAGAGAGAGAGAGAGATGTGTGATCATAACAAGTCCTTCAGATGACCAGATGATCCATTCTCTCCTCTAACACGACCTCGAGGAACGTTTCTTAGATGAAGGTTCTTACTGACTGCAGGCAACATGTCCTCCTACCTTCACAACACACATGATGCTTTTCTTGTTAAACAACATCACAATCATGATGGTGGTTCAAAGACCATGGTAGACGAGACCACCACAGGCCATGCGGTCATTGTCCACGCTGATGAGGTCAGTCAGTCTGAATCACACTTTGAATTCATTAAAAATATGACGTTTTTAAGCCTTTGGGACTGACTTACGTGAACATTCAAAACCGTCATTCATGTACACTTTGACTCCAGATACAGCACATAACACACTGAACTGTGACCCCACACACACACACACACACACACACACACACACACACACACACACACACACACACACACGCACACACACACACACACACACACACACACACACACACACACAGTACTGTACATAAAGACACAGATGTCATGGCTTAACCAAATGGCACCAGGATCTTAACCACAGCTTAGTCGTCTTATCACTCCCAGTGTGTGTGTGTGTGTGTGTGTGTGTGTGTGCGCGTGTGTGTGTGTGTGTGCGTGCGTGCGTGCGTGTGTGTTTATGAATATAATAAAACTGCTGACAGATGAAAACAAACAGAAAAGTCAAACTGTCCTCGACTCCTCACACTCCTTGACCTGCTGATGACTTTGAGTTAAATGAAAATAACAGCCTGGTGCTGATTTATTTCTGTAAAGTATGAATCCCTTCAGAACAATAAGAACTTGATTTCATGAATATAAGATTCATTAGAAACTATTTAATACATTTCATTAGGGCTTTCACACTTGTAGAAAACTCCTGAAAAACTGATATTTCCCCGAGGAGTTGTATGTGTGAACGCAAAAAGACACATTTTTCGCTCGGACTTCACCCGTATTTTTTCTGCAGCAAGTCTGAGTGAGCTGATGTGAGAATGCAGCAGGATATTCTCCCAAGAATTCACCTCGACCCCATTGAGAGGGGGGAGTGACGTTTCTATACTGTTACTGCTGCACGGTGCATAGAGTGTCCGCATGTGACCGCTAAGATCTCTGTGCCCGTAATTAAATGGCTGCATTACGTTTTCTGTTCTCCAGTATGTTCTTCTTCAACACTGTCGATGTTGTCATTCCGTTGAACTACACGTAGCATTGATATGAAGGCAAATATTGTCATTATAGCGTCGTATAGCGGACTCTGTTGCTTCGTCCGCTACTTCCGTGTTGTTTTTTACGTCACGTCTTACCTCGGGAGACCCCCTGCCCCCCCTACCGTCTGACAGGGATAGTCTCCCGCTGTGAGGAGCATATGTGAATAGCCAGGTTGGGAGAATATCCGGAGCAGTCCTCCTGAAAATATCTAGATAATTTCAGGAGTGCAGATGTGAAAACGTCTAAAGTCTCCTCATTAAGGCTCAAGTATTGGTTTAGTACTTGTTCCTGGAGTTACAGGGCTGTTTCTAACTAAAGGAGAGATGATGCAATACAAACAGGATGTGAGGAAGAGAGGAAAGAAGACCCGCAAGAGAGGCCAGAGGAGGAGAATAGATCAAGTGTGACAGTTAGAGGGAATAACAGCAGAGTCAGTAAAATAGAGAGGTGGAGAAGAGGGGAGGAGTTGAAAGAGGACATAAAGGAGAGAGGAACAGAGAGAGGAGGACAGGAGCAAAGGACATAAAGAGATGTAAAAAACAAAGAAGGGAGAGAGAGAGAGAGAGAGAGAGAGAGATATGAGGAATTACTGATACGTGAACGAGGAGACTGAAAGAAGAGGAGAGAGAAAAAGTGTTAGAATAAGAGAGAAGACAGAAAAGTCACATTTAGCTTGAAATCAAAAGTAAGTTCAGCAGATTTTAAAGGAAAACTTTCCAGGATTATTGTCCCTCCAGAGATGGACATTTCTTCAACATGCAAACTGTGTGATTCCTGTTTTTTTGTTTTTTTTCAGATGATGAATGCAGCTCGTATTCACGACAAGCAGAAGCTCAGGTCGTTCTGGGAGCAGAGGATCATTCAGCACATCGAGCACATGGACGTGGAGGAGAACCGCGTGAGGAGCAGCTCTCTGTCACGGTCAGCAGACACAAACAGGAGATCTTATCTCCTCCTAAATAAGCATTTTAAATTAATTACATCTGTTAGTTCAATGTTTGGTGGCTGTTGTAGTGTCTCATAGAGTAACAGCTATGATCATATCTAAGGGTTGTCGGGTAAAATCCCTTTTATGACCATATTTTCATTTCAAGTAGAAGAGCTGCAGGTTAGTCAAAGTAAGGACGCTGCATTAATCCTCAGAGATAAACTTAATTCAGAGGGTTTGGGATGAATGCTATTCACTAAATATGTTCACTTCTTTAAACGCCATCGTCTGAATTGTAACCGAAGCAGTAAGTGGTCAGTGAGTTCCTCCTCTACAGAGTCTTTAATAACCACTAAGGTTTCTTCAGAGTTATCCGGGATCCTTCCTGTGTCATAAAAATGACAAATGTAAACATATTCTACAACGAAAAACATTTAAATCAAGCTCAATATTTAAACTGCATTGATTGTTAGAACACGCAAAACACAAAGGTTTCATAGCACAGCTGAGAACAGGAATCTTTGCTCTGGCACTTTACTTTTGCACATTTAAAATATTTCTGGAGCTCCTCTTTAGAAGAGGTTAAAAGTGAACGACCACATCTTCTGTATTTTGTCTGTAATACGATGAATGAAGAATATCTTTGATGAATGAAATGTATGTTACAAGTTCTGCATGGTTTTGGTCCATTGCAGTGGAAATAATGGCGTTTCATTTTGATGCTTATAAGTTCGATTATTTTGTTTCTAGAGAGAAGTAAGCATGGTTCATTAATGTCCTTATGCAGCAGCAATGAGTCTCTCTTTGGCAGAATATTTGCACATAAAAACAAAATTAAAAGGTTATAGAATAGATGCAAAGAGCTGGACCAACAATTGAAATGATAAGACGTGTTGTTCAAACACATGTTAGTTTTTTTATATTTACAATCGTCAATCTGAACTTTAACTAAACAGCATAAGAGCTCAAGTTACTCTTCATCAGGGGTGAAACGTTACGTCGTCTTAAACAACTCCTCCTTATTATTTGCTTCTAAGTCGTTCTGAGTTTCTTCTAAGCCGTCCGTGCTGTCTTTTGATCCGTGCTGGACAGAGCCCATGCAGCTGCCTTTATTACTGCTAGTAAACGTGCGCTCGAGCTTCCACTGGTACACTTCAGCTGACTGATATCCACTAGGTGTTGCAGGGTTTTCCCCGGCAAATGTGTAGCAGGGTAAGTTCAGACAAGCTATGTGTGAGGTGACGATCAGGGAATATTCTGTAACTCAATTCAACACATGCACGTCTTCCTTTCCTTCCTTAAGACACTTCTGTGAAAGGGTGCGGGATTGTTCTGTGTGTTTAAGTGTTTCTTATTTCTTTCTACTCCATTCAGGTATTCAAATATGGAAACTTTTTTTTTCAAGGATGCAGAGGAGAGGTGAACAATATGAAGCGATGAAGGTTGTGGTAGTTGTACCGACAAGAATTCAAAACGACTTTCACCCTGCTCTTCATTTAGCACCTTTAGAAGTTGCAGACCGTTGTTTTAATGCAGCCGTGTAAAAGCTCAGATTACAGTTCGACGTATGAGAGAGACACAGATCCTTAAAGATGTTGAACTCTATGGCAGCACATACAGTGATACACAAATGCATTAATGCATGGACCCCACTTTCCAGAGATGCACTGCTGCACATGTTGCACAGTTGAGTCACCTCTACGACCTGTTGGTTCTTTAGTATTTCAGGTCATTGTTTACCCTCATTACCTCAGTTTAACTCTTTACAAACCGTCTAATATGACAGCTGTCAAACGTAAAGTGAGATATCATCACGTCATGTGAGAAAAATAAAAAGTTCAGCTGAAAATTTTAGAGCTTGATGTTTTTCTTTCGGACTGACAGCGCCATAGATTTATTCTGTATCAAGTAGTTTCTGCTTCTCAGTGAAGCTGCAGAAGTTTAACCTGACCCTCCATGTTTGCCTCTGATAGATTCATATCTTACTTTGTGTCTTTTGCAATATTTAAAAATAATCCTCTCAAAATTCTGCCTGACATACTTGAGCTCTTTAGGAAATACATTTCCCCAAAGTTTTTCAGGGTTTGAAGAAAGTTTGTACAGAGAGAATGAGTTCATTAAGGCTGGATGAAGTGCAGGGTCAGAGAGGAGCATCAAAAATAAACTTTATTACCGTCCCTGCCTGTCTCCGCTGTATAACTTGATTAGTTTGGAAAGAAGCCGTGGTCATGTTTGCAGCTCGTCCGTCTGTCAGCACGTGGAGCCTGAGAATGTTGATTAGCGGCATCTCGACTTCACATGTGGATCCTGGAGATCAGCACGCGGACAGACGAGCAGATTAAGCACACATGACAGAGCGTGCTGACAGACGAACTCACTTACACAGACACAACAATATTAATCCTGTCACAGCCAACGCACACACACACACACACACACACACACACACATTGTTCCTCATGCTCTGTAACACAATTATTAGCCCTGACAGCTCTGACTGCAGATCAACTTTCACTGGATGTCTGCACGATTAATTTAAGCCCAGGAGTCAAGGTGTCAGGCTAAATACTGGCCTCAGGCCTTCCAGTCACTGAATACAGCCGAGACAAAGATCAGTACAAAGGGCTTTCTTCTTTAAAGTCATTTTAAAACAGTTTTATGTAGTTTAGGTTACCTAGCTTACTAGAAACAAACTGTGTCCAGTTATGGAGTACATGATGGTGAAAAGACAGCATCCATTACAAAGGACGGACACAAAGGAATACACTTGATGCAACACTAATCTCGATTAAGTAACATTTATCAATAGAAAATAATTTCTTTATTATTCATTTGTTTGTTTTAAAGAGCAACTTACAGGTTGGAGCCCAAAGTGAGTCAACGTGTAGGAGAATGGTTTAGGACACTGGTTTCCTAACCTGGGGACCCCAGACCGGGCCCCCTTAGGGAGAGCACCGAAATATTTCAACCCGTCTGCATGCCATCTTTATGCACAAGTAAAGACACTCAATGGCATCCAGAGCACACACCGAGAAACTTTAAGCCTCGCGCTCCTTTTCACTGAGCTGCAATTAAAGTCGAAGGCTTTTCTGTGTGCAGCCACAGAGTCTGTTTGTGCATGTGTGTCCAATTGTTGAGCAGTGCTGGAGCATGTTTCCATAGTATTTAAGGACTCTAAAATCAATGACTGTACCAACACAATAACACAGTTTTTTCTGATATTGCGAAGTTGTAAATTGTGATCACATAAAATTATAAACCAGCGAGCATGCTTCAGTTCCTTACTCTTTCAGTTTCATGAACTGGTATCAAATTTAACTGCACAGATCCTACTCTGCCATCTCACCTTAAGAGCCTGAGGTGTTGCAGTCTGATTAAACTTCCTTTCCTCTCTCCATCTCCCTCCATCGTCCCCCCACGCCCCCCCCCCCCCCTCTCTACAGGCTAAGGGAGCAGTGGGTGGTCAGGTTGGATCAAAGGAATCAGTACCAGCAAAGTTTCTTCGAGGAGAGAATCAGACGAGCTCAGAAAACTCAGCAGAGCCTCAGGAGACATGATTCGGCCTGAAACCTGCAGATAACTCTTCCACCAATCAGATCATAGGAGGAGAGCTGCTGACCAATGGAGCTCTGCAAGGTCATGAATAATATTTAACTTTGTAAAAAATTTACATATTTTTTGTGTGAACATGTATAACTTTATGTGTTATGAGTAAAATAAATACAAATCAGAACGCAAAACATTTGACAAAGTTGTCATGTATGGTGTAAAAGAAATAAATACAACATTTAAAATGAAATGTCTTCTTTAGAAATGTTTTACCATTTAGGTTGGACTTCATTTCTGCCTGGTGACAATGTTCAGACTCTACTTTTTTTCCACTGACTGTATCAAACATGGGCGTAGGCAGTGGTGTAGTGGTGCCGAAAGGAGTAGGTATACGCTTCATTTTCCCCCCAAATGTTTTTTTTTAGCGACCTGCCCAGCAGAGGATAAACTGCCTCTGTTATAAACTGTGAGATGTAAGACTACTCTTGCAGTCAGTAAGCACTAGCCGATCAGAGACAGAGTAGAGTAAAATGGAGCATCCTGAATATTGTCAGTCGATCAATGGTGAGAATCAGAGGCGATTTAGAAGTGGGTATACTCCGTAAACCTGCGTATACCTGGCACTGCACTGTACTGGCCGTAGGCTCAGTGGTTTGTGAAGCGTACTTTGTTGTTACTTCATACTAACCTATATTCTTAAGTACCTAAAATCTATATGAACAGAGTTTAGTCTCCGTGTTTTTGCTGTTAAAAGCCTTAGGTCTGTGTTGATTTATCACTTTAACAACTTTTATTCAGCTCACGTGCACAGCCTGTTGCTCTTCTCTTCCATTAACTCCAGATCTGTTTCTGGCAGAGAGCCACAGTGTGCAACAGGAAGCACGCTGCAGCGGGGTTTTTGTGTGTATGTTTATAGGAACAGTGTGTGCTGCAGGGATGTGACGCTGCGTTCCTCCTGAGAACGGCCCACACTCCAAATATATGCTGCTTGGCAACCAGCCAGAAACGAGAACACTCACACAGCATACCAGCCAGCAATGCATCTCACACGCACACAAGCATGCACGCACGCACCCACGCACGCACGCACGCACGCACGCACGCACGCACGCACACACACACACACACACACACACACCCTGTTTTCTGTGGATTCATTTCATGAGTCACATCAGCTCCAACAGTCAGGCTTGTCTCATGTTGGTTCATTCATTTTATCTCGTGTAACTCTTTCAAGCTCACGCTGTTTAACGAAGACGAAAAAAACTAAAAAACTAAAAACTTTATTCCACAAGAGAAGTAGTTAAACTTTCCTTTATTCTTATGGGACTAGATTTGCGGCAAATAAATGTTTCCTCAAAACAAAACAGATAAAAATTGCAGATAATTCTCAGTCAGCAGTCAGTTACATTTCCAGCTGTTTTAAAATCAGTGACATGTTTTTGTAAAGTTCTGACCGTACACTGTATAAAAAGATGGAGCATATGACAGCTACACCTCCTCCATGTTAGACAGGCGGGGTACACTTTGGACTGGTCGCCAGTCAATCACGGGGCAGACAACCAGGCACGCTCACATTCACTGCTACGGGTCACTAGTTAACCTGATGAGAGAGAGAACATGCAAACTCCACACAGAGAGGCTCCTGTCTGATGGGGATTCGATGCTCGCTGGGAGAAAACAGCGCTACACTGCAGATCCATGCAGCACGCCATTTATCCAGCAACAGAAATATAATTAAAGGGGACATATTATACCCCTTCTCCACCTTTTCAAACAGTCCCCTGTGGTCTAAATGAAACATCTGTGCTGTGCTTTGGTCAAAATATAACATGAATCAAGCACCAGAGGAGGTTTGTGACCCTGTATAAACCAGCTCTCTCAGAACGCTCCGTTTTGGTGTGTGTGTCTCTTTAAATGCAATGAGCCCCCCCTGAGTTTTCCCGGTAGACATCACTCCTCTGTAGCGAGAATAAAAATGGCGGACCTGCACAAAAGTTTTGCTCTAGGCTGGGGGTGGAGTCCATGGGTGGAGAAACCAGGGGAGAGGAGGGTGTTTTTTTTTTACCAGAATTCAGCTTGTGATGTCACAAACTGAGAACATTTGAAACGGAGCATTTCTCTCTGTGTTAGGGTAGACTTATGCAGACCACAAACAAAGGACTGGATGGATTAATTTCACATGTTGTGGGTCTGTAGACACTCAGGTTAACCAAATGTTCAAAATCACTGTCAAAGTGGATTTTCATAATATGTCCCCTTTAAATTTAAGTTCAACCAAAGTTGTTAGCATGGTGCTTAATCGAGCGTGATTTTTAAAAAGCACAAATGAACACAATGATGCTGAGTCTCTGAGGAACAAATGGATGCATAAAGTCATAAACAGTTGTAATGATAAAGCACCTGTTGGATGTGACAAACAGTGAAGGACTTTCTGCAGCCAAAGAATGAGAATAAATGAGCTTTTTAGTGCTCGACTAGATCATCTTTAAATATACTGCAGAGCGTTCGACTCGCTTGTTTGTGGTGTTTCCAAAATTGGCAGCAGAGTTTCAGTGGTATTGATTGTCCTCTGGAGAGTGTTTAGCATCATCATATCCTGTTAGAACAACTTCTCTTTGTAACAGCTGAAACAAAGCACAGTCGATATCACTGAGTAATCTAATTATGATGAAACAAGGACACATTGATGATGAATAGTGAGCCAAATCAAGGATGCTACAGTTCTTCTTTCCACCACCAGGAGGCAGCAGAGTACAGTGACACATGGTGTCAGAAATGCTTTTTCCTTTTATCCTTCGAGGTGTATGTTTGATAGTTTAGCAGAGTTGAGAGTTTTTCCTTTCTTTGACTTTTCTTTTCGTTCCTTTTTAAGTTCCCTCATGCTCTTGAATGACAAATAAACCTCCTTGAATCCTCATTCTTTCAAATATGTTGATCATTTGAGGCTTTGTTTTATGGTTTGGATGAAAGTCAGTAAATGTGTTGTGTCTCTTCTCTCTCATTTATTCAGTGTTTACTTTATTGTCGTGTTTGTTTTCTAACACTTCACCTCCCGTCCTCGTGTGTTTCCCGCCTTTCTGATTGCCCGTCCCTCCCTGATTGGTTTCACCTGAGCCTGATTGGACTCACCTTCTGAGTGGATTTAGTTTCTCTCTCTGGCACTTCTTCCACTTTGTTCGAGTGTTGCTTTTCCCTGTCTTCATGATCACCGACTCTTTTTTGGCGATATTTGATTGTCTGCACACTCCCTGGATTTGTTTATCTGTATACGACTGCTTCAGTTTGACCCTCGACTGCCTCATCCCTCGGTAAGCGCTGTCTTTCCCTGTTTTATATTCATATACATTCATATCCATACTACCCTAATAAAATGATTTGACAATAGTGTACCTATTAAAGCTATAGAAACCCGCAGATTAAACAGCCTTGAAATGTTACAATATAATGTATTTAAAATGAGTTTCAATAAAAAAAAAAAACTGTTAGTCTTTTATTTTGAAATGTTGTACTGTCTTAAGGTGATAGTACTTTACTTGGAGTTTGAATTCTACCCTGCTTCCATGTGTATGTCATGTCGAAGGTTACGACATTAACTTAACCACAGAAACAGGAAGTGGTTAGGGGTCACAGACTGACGTCAAACAGCTCAAAGGAACGGTGACAAAGGTCAATGTGTGATGTCATAAGGTGGATATGACTTTGGACTCGTCAGCTGAGCTGTCTGAGAGTTTGTTCAAGTGAAATGAGACATTCAAAGATGCAGCAGTGTCCTTCTTTTACATCACTGTGGGTGCTTCCAAATTGCAAAGTGCCTCCACATCTGACAGTCGACGGTCCCTTCTCTCCTACTGCATCTGATTCATTTAGTGTGGAAGTGGCGTCATTAGCCCGCCTCATGTTATTGAGACTCCAACTCAGATGTGATCTGCACGATGGCTCAGTACATAAAACAAAACTTCACATTGCATGTAAACAATTTAACAACTTAACATTTGAAAGGTGCGTTACCCGAGCTGGCCGCATCCATCCTCGTTTGTTTTGATTTGGAGGCGCACGTGAAGTGACGTTTTACGGTTAATTTCGCACAGCATTGTGGGTTCTAAAATACAACTCATGTCCTGAAAGGATGCATCCAAACCATACTGCACAAAACCCAGAAGTTAGTATCCATGCTGAAATGTTCAGTCTACTGAGGTGGACCCAACAAAATGCCCACTGAATGACCACGAGGGTTCAGTCTACTGAAAAGTCCTCTCTCCATACAACACTGTGGCTTTTCAGAAAGGGCCAGAGACTACAGAGAGACACTGAGGATGCTTATCTACGGTGCACATAAAGGGACAAAATAGCACACGATTAATCACAATAATTTATCGTCATTAAGACGTTAACGCTGACAACCTTAATTCTTTTGTTTCCTCACAATGACAGACCTTATGTTTCTGTAGGCTCCACATTTAAAAAGTTGTCAGCTCAGATCAGCAGATTTCCTTTGACCTTCATGCTGCACTTTTTTTACCCAGAGCAGGTCTCGACTGCACGGTTCTCTCTGCAACACTCTGTGACAAACCTGCAGGTTTTTAAAGGACTCTGTGAATAGATGAGACTGGACGTGACTTTCTAAATATAAATCCTGACCTTGCCACAGATGCAGGAACAACCTGAGTCACAGTCGCTGCTGCCGCTGAAAACACAAAGAGCAGAAACACGAAGAGATAGAAAGCGCGGTGAAAGCAGCATGGCATCGATACTAATTTGTGCATATATAAAAATGTTAATTAACATTAAAAGACAAAGAGCCTACAGCCATGCTTGCAGCTCTAACAGGCTGCACTTTAAGCTAACATAAGTATGCTAATATCTGCAGTGAGAATAATAATATGCTGATGTTTAGGAGATTTTTTGTACTCTCTCTGCCAGCCTAGTTTTACATTCAGTACGCAAACATTTACTGACTTAAATGTGTATTCTCTGGAGACAAATGATGTGAGTTTTGACAGCTGCTGCTGCAGAAAAAGGGTACAACAAAATGTTCCACTTTTGCAGAATCAGAGTGATGGTATTGCCCTGCGGTTGTCTGGGAGCACTAGAAATGTCTGAAGTGTTGTGGAGACGTTGTCAGTCACAAATGTCAAAGTCAGCGTGGCTCAGGAGCAAATATCTGAGAATGACTGAAGTCTGTAAGAACCATAAATGTCTGCACAACATTTTGTCAATCCACTCAGTAAATTATGGAGCAACGCTTTGGTTTGTGGAGTATTTCTTTTGAAGCCTCAAGTTTGACATTTTAGCTGTTGCCTGTTTGGTTTTTTATGGAGTCAGAAGTGACTATATTTGGACGAGAGGGTGGATACACATTGAGTTGCTTCTGTGCAGGATGTCAGGGTGCTATGGTAGCGACTTCTCAATCACAGCTAGCCAGGCCCTGACTACTTTGCTTTATCATCTATTGTACCCTTAACATAACTATAATTTACAAGATGAATATCCTGCTGTATTTAAGGATGAATGCGCAGCTTTTTGATCCAGTAGATGTCGCCCTTGAGCACTAGCATGAAACCAAAACAAACTGCTGTTTGGCCACACCTCCTCCACACTGAAGTCTCCGCTGTCCTCCAGAGACACACCTCCAACCCACGTGTCCTCGCATTCATATGAATAAGTCAAGTGGCGGAGAATATTGTCCTTTGGTTGAACTGCAACTGCCTGTGACCTACATTCTTGTGTTAGCAGGCTAATGTTAGCGCTCTTTAGTTAGCTTGCTGGAAAAAAAAGCCACAGGTCGTATTCAAACCCAGACCCACATCGCTCTCTGGGACTTTCACCTCTGTATATTGGGTGCGCAAACTAACCGCTAGAGTACCAGCGCCCCGAAATAAGTGAGTTTGTACTTGACTTACTCTCTCAATCTCTTCCTTCGTAGAGTAAGTGTCGTTCTTTGTGTCACATTAATGTGCTGCAGGTTGAATAAACTCTCTTTAAATAGACACTCCTCTTCAAAGGTCAAATAAAACGTTATGATATTCTCATTTTCTATGAACACTTTAGTTTGTTTTGTTTACCTCTGATGACATTTTGCTGAGCACTGGCTTCTTTCTTTGGGAAATTGCTTTTCTTATTTGAATATTACAAACTAAATATCTCCAAGAGGTTGTTTTTTTTATTTATTTTTTAGGGCTTTTCATGCCTTTTATTGGAGAGATAGGACAGTGGATAGAGTCAGAATTGAGGGAGAGAGAGAGTGGGGAATGATATGCGGGAAAGGAGCCACAGGTCAGACTCGAACCCAGGCAGCCTGGAGGACTACAGCCTCCATACATGGAGAGGCTGAGATCTTTTAACTCTATTTTCTGTGGTTAACTGAGATCATATTGGCAACATGGCTTAAATTGATCTTTAAAATCTGTTTTTTATCCTCTAACCTGTACTCCCTCCTCTCTGTTGTGTGACTGCAGGAACCTGCTTTGCTAGTTCTGAACATATTTAGAAATATTACAAAAAGATTCTGCTCAGAAAGCGAACAGGATGAAGGCAATATAAGTAAAGTATTGATATTTCTCTGCACTTCTGTTGTGTTGAATACGAATCCTCCTCCACATTCATACTGGTTATAATGTATGGAAATTAGGAAAGTCGATGTTAATTCCCAGTGTGATTGATGGTCAGCGGGGGGCAGCAGTGAGCCGTCTTTCCAGCCGAGTGTTCTGTATTCACATGCAGAGAGCTGCTGAGGCTTTGGCGTCTGCTTCTTCCACATTATCTGCTGTGATCTTTATCAGTGGGCAGACGGCCCTCCTCGGCCGCTCTGTTTGCTCTGTGATTTTCAGGACTGAAGCTCCAGCAGCTCGTTATGGAACTGCTCTCACACAGCACAGCTCATTTGGTTAAAGTGCTCAGCGGTGACCTCAAATCACACAGATTTCCCCTCCAGTTCACTGTGGGTACTGTGAAAGTCAACACCGCTACAGCTGAGGAAAAAAAAACTACAACAGACAGACTGTAAGTGGGATCTTTACTCTGTAAGACATCAACACAATGACAACAAACACAGCCAGTTTACATTTGAAAGGTTACATTGATGTGTTTGTGAGTTGGCATCAAAGTGAGTGCCAAAAAGAAGTTTCTTCTGTTGTAAAATGTTCTCATCAAAGTTGAATCTTTATATGCAACCTGGCTGTTGGAGTAATGAAGGTAAAATAAAAAATGAAAACACAGAAGAAAATGGTTAAAACAAAGCGGCAACCTCTTGTCTTGAAAAATGAAGCCAATGAGGAAGTGCAAAATCCTGCAGTTTATCGAGTGTCCGCTTGAGGCTGGCTCCAGGAACACCGAAAGTCACCTACACACAACAGGCAAAAAAGCCGTTTTTACAGCATACATAAACATGTTTACAGCCTGGTATAAAAAACTAATCGGTCTGATTAGTTATTGTCCTCACAGGCACACACTGTACGGGGGGTGATTTTTTTAAAACGGCTCCGTTTTGATTTCATGAACGATACGTGTTATTCATAGTTAGGTGCGTAGCTGACATGTTTGACAGCCGGGTTCGTTAAGATGCTTACAACCCGCTCAAGCTCTCAGCATGTCGTTAGTTTTCCTGAAAGTTAGGCTGAGACTGAATTTCCAGCATGGCGGCTGCCGATGAGCCTCCGGAGCCCCCTGCAGGAACAGATGGCTGACGTCACTCAGGCTTCGTCCTTTAATATTTACAGTCTATGGTTAAAACGGAAAGTTAAGAGCCGAGACCTGAAGGTCATAGATGACAAAATCAAAGACAACCAAACAAACCACTTTTTAAATTGTAAGATTTATATTGGAGCGTGTGAGAGTGTGTTATAAATAATAAATTTAAGCTAAGAGTGATACATAAATTGACCTGATTAGGCCCATGGTTGGGATGGTTGACGTGTGTGAGTTGTAGCTGTTTGCTGAAGGCCCACCTCAGCTCCACCTCATCGTCTGTTGGATTGAAAGTCAGCGTTTCATACATGTCGGCCACCATCATTCAGCTTTGAAACTCCTCTTCAGAAACCAATGAGCTGAGACTACAGTCATGTTTTAAACACTATGGTTATGTGGAAGATTAAACCTGTGCCGCTTCTTTATTGTTCCACGTGCTTAAATATTTTTGCTAAACATGTTTTGTTGTGGATTTTATCATTCTTTCTCAAAGCGGTTTACATTTCTGTTCCTTGGTATCTTTGGGTAATCAAACCAGACTTTGTCCTGGAGTAACATTCTGAAGTAATTGGTATCTTTGCAAAGCTTGCCGAGTAGCCTCCCAAACACTTCAGATTGGGATCACAGCGCACACGCTGTGCAGCAACGGGTGTTGCATGCTTTCGTGTGAAGAGAGAAAGAAACCTTCTGATTAAAGTTCCAGCAACCAATCAGAAATGTACTTTTGCTGTGATAAAATTAAATCAACAGCAGGAAATAGGTGACAGTGACAAAGCAAAGTGACAACAACAAGCTGTTTGTCAGTCTGCACAGATAACAGCTGTAGAACCTGATAGATGTACATGTGGCCGAGTTTTGGCACAAATGGAAGCTCATAGATCTGACTCCAGACAGCGGAGTTATTGATGAGCGTCTGCTGCACCCGTTTCCTGTTCACAGCCAGTCAGAGGATCCCGCCTTCATCACCTGCTGTCTGACATGTTACCTGTCCAACCTACTGGGGAAAAGATGGAGAGTGTCCACGTTAAGTCTGCCTCCAAATGTTTATATGTGAGTCACCTTTGCACAATGAAATCAGAAAGCAGCAGTAGCAAAAGATAGACTTGTAATGCAGATATTCTTTAATATTCTGCAGCAGTGGTCCTGATAAACAGACAGGACTCTGCTGTCTGTCTGTCTGTCTGTCTGTCTGTCTGTCTGTCTGTCTGTCTGTCTGTCTGTCTGTCTGTCTGTCTGTCTGTCTGTCTGTCTGTCGGGCAGCTAATTAGCATTTTTCTTTTATCAGGCAGGAAATTAATCTGACGTTCAGTCCAGATATCACATCATCTCTGACACCCTTCATTGGTGGATTTCATTCAGTCCACTTTTAATGAAAGCTGAGCGCTGAAACAGAACACAGCAGCTGCTCACTTTCTGCTCACACGTCCAATAAAGTCCTGAATAAACCTTCAAATTAACTTCTACAATCTGATTGCTCACAGCTGACAGGTCTGTGGGCTGCTTTTTGTATTAAGTATCGGTTATGGACGAAAGACTCCTGACATTAAGTCTATAATACTGTATTCATGCTGTCTTCATTCAATGTGCTGATTTAAAAGGCTCCTGGTTTTCAGCTCACTTTCAGCTCAGGGAAAAAGGTCTCTTATTCAAATAAAACGCTGACAAAATAATTCTCTGTTTGAGCACAACATGACACAGATGTTACTGACACCAAAGGCTGAGAACAGAGTGGAAATGTTGAGCACAATAAAGTTTGAAGATCCACTGCTTGCCCTTTGTCCTTTTAGCTTTCTCTTCTAAATTGCACTCCCGGCCGTCTCTCTGAACAAAAGAAACATTTTTAATTCAGCTCCGCCCCCCCCCCCGGACATAAAATGTTTCCACTTTACTGAATGGTAAACTAAATGTTTTCACTCGGGAGCTTCCAGTTTCCACTGCTGCACACATTGTTCTAATGATGAGATGCAATCTTGAAAGTTTATTGATCAGCTTGATCATTTTGTGTAAGCCTTGCTTCACACTAGACAATATTTAAATCTTAACAGATTTTAAAGACATAAGGACAGTTTCATCTGATTGTTGACATTATTATCCTCCGAGCGACACACGAGATGATTCAGCGAGACCCCAAGACCACACACCTGCTGTTGGTAGAAATGATTTCACTGAGGCGCTTCCACAAACATTAGATCTCACAGAAACTCTCGTGATCAAATGTGGCTACAGAAAAAAACAAATATGGTGGACAATTAACGCTCTGCTGCTTTATTGTGGATTTCTCTTATTTAAATTAACACAGATGAGTTATACAAAATAATAACCCCACGTACAGTAAGCCAATAAATAAATGAGCTACTAAGACTCAAAATTATTTTTGGAACCAGGTTGTAAACATGTTAATTCCTGCTGTAAAAAAAGCATTTTAACATGGGCGTGTATGGGACTTCAGGGGGCTTCGGCAGCCAGCCTCTAGTGGGCATACGAGGAACTGCAGGTGTTTGCACTCCTGTTCATTTTAAAAATATTTGCGCTTTACTCTGCAGGTTACACGATTTTGCAAAGATTAGACATCTTGCAGGGTCACTATTTATAAGACAAGAGGATTTCTGTTGAAAGTCTTTCCCATCATGCGCCTAGAGATTATTTACAAGAACGATTAAAGTTATTTAAAATTAGGGGATGGGGTTGATCGGACTGTTGGCTGAAGCTGTGTGCAAGGAGGCTTAAGGCCCGCCTCAGCTCCTCAGCTTTGCCAAATTAGTTTAAGAGCCTTTCGGATATGGAGACAACCAGCTTTTGACTTCAAAGGTCTGCTTCAGAAACCTATGGGTGACATCACCTTGGCTACGTCCATTTTTTTTTTTTACAGTCTATGGAAACAGGTGGGAATTAAAAAATAAGAACAGGAAACACGGCCAAGATGTTCTCATGAAGAAGTAGCCAAGAAGAGACCAACAAATCTGAACTGCAGCTGAGAGGATGGACAGGTAAACTAGACGGACTCTGCATGGATCTGTAATTGTCACCAACTAAATTTCTTTTGGTAGTTTTTAAATATGACTCCTCCAACCCTGTCTTCCCCTGAATCACTGGAGTCATTCTGGATAAGAGAATCAGCTGTATGCATTGTGTCCTTCTCTGCTGCAGTTCGAACACACTGCTTGCTAATCTTTCTAAAAATGAGCGGGGAGTGGATCCGACAGCTCTCGGTTTGCTAACTGACAGCCAATTAGCCCAGTTTCCACACGGAAATTAAACAGACGCTATTCTTGGATTGTGAATCGATGTGACATGTTTCACTGTCGCACTGCTTAGAAAGGCTCTCAGTTTTGTTTTTTAATTGCACAGTACAAGAAGCAGATGACTAATTAGAGAGTTTCTGCTGTAGCTTTACTTCACATGAACAAAATGTAGATTTGTGGATGAAAGCATGGAGGATAACGTGATTATGTTTTACACCTGTGTGTTGTCAGATATGATTTATTACTTTATTTCAAAATAAACTATAGTACATTTCAGTGTGTGACATCACGTGTTCAGGTTGATAAAAGGAAAAGAGCAGCAGGTGTTATATTGCTTTTATATTGGCATGAAATCTGATCCAGGAAGGCCAGTAGGAGGAATTATCAATGATTTAAAGGAGATCTCAAAACATGTTTGAGTCTCTTTAGCCCTTTTCACACATTTCAAACCTTTACTTAAGCCTCGAAAATCATTGAGGTTTCCCTCATTTACAAAGATGTCGAGATGCAGATCAAAACAAACAAAAGAGAACAAATAAAACAACAAAGACAGGTCAGGATGATTCTCAGTAGAAACAATTACACACTGTGCTAAAGTGGTTTGAGATCATTGTCTTCATCTGCCCAAGAGAAACAAGAGTGTCGATCTTGAGAGAGTGTTTTAATTATTCCACATTTTTGGAGCTAAAAAGCTAAAAGCAGATTTTCCAAGTTCAGAGTAAACCCTCGGGACGTGGAGCAATAGACAGTCAGTAGAGCGAGTGTGGTAGGGCCCGATGGTCCAGGTCAGCAGAGATGTTAAATAAGATGGTGTACGTCCAATAATGGATTTATAAATAAAGACATACATGTGATTTTCACGTCTCTGTGACAGGGAAGACCAGCCAACTTTGCTATAGAGAATACAATGATGAGTGTTATAGGGGTCTCCGGCAAGCGGCAACCTCCGTTCCAAAAAAATGAAGCCAATGCGGAAGTACAAAAAACTGCAGTTCATCGACTGTCCGCTTGAGGCTGGCTCCAGAAGCACCGGAAGTTCCATAAGCCCCCAGCCAAAAAAGGCCGTTTTCACTACAAAAATTAACCCGTTTACAGCCTGGTACAAAAAACGAAATACATCTGATAAGTTAGTGGCATCATGTGCTCCCACTGTGGGGGGGGGGTGAATTTTTTTCTAACTCCTCTGATTTTTTGTTATTAAGGAAAACGGTCATGCCCATATAAGGGTTGTGGAGATTTGATTGACAGCTGCAGCGCTGAGCTGTCTCAGGTCAGAAGCAGTTCATCATAGCAGGAGGCTAGCAACACTAGCTTGGTCCGTCGGACTTTTTTTCTTCGTGTGGAGTGTTTGTCTAGCAACAAATATGGCTTGCTGTGCGATTAATTGGATTAACAGACCATCCAAGACTGTGATGTTTCAGTATTTTACGGTAAGTGATATAGTAGTTTTATATTAACTGCATACTCGTGTCGGTATCATAGACTGTAAATATTGCGGTGTCTATTTTGCGGTCCTAGCTTGTTTAACGTTAGCTTGGTGATATACATAGACTGTAAATATTAATGATATAGTGATATTGTTAAATGTACTGCATACTCATCGGGAGGTGTCGGTATCTATGTAGACTGGCCTCAGTGTAGCCCATTATTTACGGTCAATGGTTTAACTTTAGCCGATCAAGAGACACAGATGCTAATGAAACATAGATAGCTATCCAGGACTAATAAACTGGAGGGTTAAACTAAGTCTGAAATGTTAGAATTTGAATTGTTTAGATGTTGAAAAGTAAGAGTTTGTGTGATGTTATAAACTAAAGGCCCAACACGATGGTTAACCAGAGACTGTGATGCTCACAGAGAGTTGGGACCGGTTATTATATTAGCTTGAATTTCCCTCGGGATCAATAAAGTATCTATCTATCTTTAAATCATTGAAGTATTTATTTCATGTTAAGATGAAGTACTATACCAAATAAATGCCTTCATGTTTCCTTACACTAAATCTGTGGCTGTATGTGGAATATCATTCTGCAAGTGAGTGAGAGAGCTGACAGTAGATTGATTACAATAAGGTTTCTCTTAGAATAGAAAGAATCATTTCCATATTGTTTTCCTTCATACCTTTGTTGTCTGGGTAGTACACGGTTGAATTTATAAATGCACTCTTACACACAGATGAAAACAGAAAATGCACACAAATGGATTTAATGGATAACTGCTATTTTCTGTCTTTTTTTGTCATCCTGGAGACCCTGCACTAAAAGTCTCTCCTGGATCCATGTCACATGCTCAAGCTTCTTCAGTCTTTTCATCAGTGGAAGTTCTGCTGAGAGAAGATGGCCAGCAGATGAGATGGCCGTACATCAAGGAGCTCCACAAGCTTCAGGAGAAGGAGGGTTTGCATCTTGACAACAATTGTGGTGTAAGAAGCTGTTCAATAAAAATAAATCTCCATCAAACAACTTGCAGTCATACCCTTTTCTTCACATGTTTAAACCCTTTGTCTAGTTTAGATGGGAGAAAGCTGATATGATGTGATATTGATCTGGGAAGACATTTTGAACTGTGTTTTTATTCACAAGTTATTGATTGTATTTACTCTGTATGTATCTTGATTTAAGAATGGGGCTGTGTCTAAGGGCATATTCTTGCAATGACTCTGTTCCATCCCATTTTCAGAAATGAACTGCATTAGTATTTGGTCAAAAGTTGTGTAAAAGTAAAAACTTAGCTATTGAGTTGAGCATTAATGCACATTTTAGTCATTTCAAATCTAAAATGTATACTCAGAAGTAGAAACAAAGGAGCATTTAAATATTTATTTAATCTGAAAAAACACATTCAAAAAAGCCTGTTTTTACACCAGAAGTTAACATGTTTACGGCTTGGTACAAAAAAACATTTGATGAAGGATAATTGTTATTCACAATAAGGGACTCGATGTAACGGTTTGTCAGGAGGCTTAAAACCCGCCTCAGCTCCAGCTTTCAGCCTGTCGTTAGGTTGGCTGAAAGTTATGGTGAGAGCACTTCCAACATGGAGACCGCCATCGATGCAGGAACAAGTGGGTTACATCTCTCAGGCCATCCGGGGGAGACCTGCCTCGCAGTGAGTTGTTGAAGAAGGGAAGCAGGCCTTTCAACCGAAGTCCACCCCAACAGAACCAACAAATGCAGATGTTGAGGTCTAGGTTTCTTCTTCTGTCTCTGCAGCTCTCTGGGCACATGGACGGACATAGCTGTCACCAATAATCCACACTGTCTATAGAAGAAATACAAAAATGTTCAATGAATGCCTCAGATAAGGCAACATGTACAGTTCACTACACGTGACAGCTCAGGGTGTGTTTTGTTATTAGCCACATCTGCAGGGATAATATTGAACAAGGTAGGCACAACTCATAATAATAGATGCCAGACTTGAGATACATTTCTAATACTTACAGTTTTTGGGGTGTGCAGCTGACCCTTCGTCATCACTGGCCACAGACTCCATGACTTCAGGGCTCTATAGAAAATAAATATCTTATGATAAATATAAAACATTTCTTTTTCAAGTGTCATGTTCACCCACATCGCTATCAGTAAATATAAGTCACAGACATTCCTCTTTTTGTCAGAGCAGTAACAACCATGAACTGTATGCATTTAATATTGATTTCTTCTGGATGTCTCTCATGTATTTACAGTCTATGGTCTAACAGTAGTTTAACAACAACAACAAAGCTCTTTTATCGTTTTAAAACGGACTTCTTATCCTTTAATATGTAATTACACCCAAGCAATGATTTGTAACACAATAGGAGAATTTATTTGTAAAGATTAGCCTCAAAGTGGTTCTTAAATTGTATGTTAAAACGATGCTAATGTATTGCTCTGCTAACCCGGTCTACTAACTGCTGTGACAAATAACTAATGACCATAATTATATATTTAAAAAAAGTGTAGTTTTAATACTTAAATGATATATTTGGGATAACGATAATTCGTTGTAACTGTGTTGTAGAAAAGTTTAATGTTAACTTACTGTTTATAGAGTTATCTCTGGACGAGTGGGAGCAGGAGAGCCGTAGGGGGTGATGTAAAGCAGACGTTAGCATTGTTGTGAAGTGGACTGCTAGCTAGCGTCGAGCTGGTCGAGCATCGGCGGACTTTAGTCCCGCCTTAACGCTGTCGTTAGGTTGATCCCGCTTTGATCCAAGTTAGGTTGAGACAACAAATCCAATATGGAAGCGCCCGTCGATTGGACTCTTTTTAAGCCTCCGTCACAGACGGGATACGTCACTCAGGGTTCGTCCAGTATTATTTACAGTCTATGGTCTCCGGTTATGAATCTAAGAGCAGAGTGATAAACTGAATCTAGGGTTTTAAGAGTGGAAGCAGAGGCATGTCTATAGATGGTATCGCTGTAATCAAGGACCGACATAAAAACTGCTTCAACAATACGTTTCCTACAATCAGGAGGGAAGTTAGCTCTGGAGCTGTACAGAAACCCAAGTTTCTGCCGAAGTTTGCCAGTGAGATTTTCCACATGATGCTTAAAAGTAAATGATTCGTCCAGCCAGATTCCAAGATATTTATATACCCTGACCCTTCCAATACTGCTGCCATTGAGTGTGAGTAGACATGCACAAAACTCCTTAAACTTCCCAAAAATGTGTGTTACTGTACCAACAATGGCCACATTTTTCTGCAGTCCACTGGTAACATTTTTGCAGTCAGTAGGAAGATTTAAATAAGTCCTATCCTGCCATCTGGTGCCATCTTTGTGCACGTAATGAAGCCACTTCTTTAGTTTTTCTGCCAGCATGGTCTCTCTGTCCTTTTGTTTTTAATGTGTTCAGTTAGCATGAAGGCAAAACACTTTCATCATATCTCCAGACGCTGTTGCCTTGTCTGGCATCTTGGTTGTGTCCTTTTTACCTCATGTCTGGTCTCTAGTGATCCCCCTCCCCTCACGAGTCCCAAATCAAGTCACCTGTAAAGACTGACAAGTCTAATGGCAATAACCCAGGAACAGCACTTTCCCATGATGGTCCTGTGTGAACCTGTGAGTACTGTGGACCCATGCTAAGGCTCTTAATCGTTTGAAAATAGATATGCACATTTTACTGTCACAACTCATATATTCCCACCATGTGCCCTTTATGTTGGGATGGATGTTAAAAAAAACATTCACCAGAGGGCGTGGTCTCACATGCACCTCCACTTCTCCTTTGCTGCTGTCCAACTCCAACTCGTCCAACTGACTTTCAGTTCTCGTCTGATCTCCGCCCAGCTGTTGTCTTGATGTTTTCTGTCCCTGTTCCCGGGCGAGGAAACATCATACAAAGGTTTTTTTTGTTTCGAAGCAACTCACACAAACTGTCCCTGAAAATTTCCGCCATGTTTTTGCAGAGAGTATTCTTCTTTGTTGTTTTTTTCTGTCCTGGCTTGAATTGTTGGCCACATTGCTCCACACTGCACCCATGATTTAGTGGTATTGCAACATTTATTCTGAAGCCATACGTTTTTAGAAAACGTGCAGAAAGACAGATGAAATGAAGACGGAGTCCAGACAAAAGGCTCTGTACGTATCGGGATGCATATTGGATGTAGAGCAGTATTGAGCCTTTAGTGTAAAAAACACTCTTTTCCAGACTGTGTGGAGTGTTCAGTTGCACTTGGGAAAATGATCCAGTTGACAGATTGTGTTGATATTCAGCAAGTTGGCGGAGGAGGTTTTTTTATGCATCTGTTGTCTTTGTTTGTTTTAAGCTGTTGCAATGAAGATGCCTCAATTTGAAGGCTGTCGTGATGGATAAATGAATGTCCTCTAATAAAAAGTCATTTCACAGCTCAATACACTGATTTAACGAAACCAAAGCAGTGTGTGTCATCACCTCACACAGCTGATAACACAGGTACAAACAGCTTGTGGATGCAAATGCATCAGACTGTAAACAGCAAGACTGCATAGCTGAATATGTCAAACAACAAAACTGGAGGGCTTACACCAGTAATAGAATAGTTGCTCTCCATCATATAGAATTATTTCAACTGCATTTCAAAATAAATGAGGGATATTTCAGTGTCAATAAAAGTCAGAGCATATATCAATGCCTAATAACGTCTCTTCTGAATTAAAATCTGAGTCTATCAGGATTAGAGACGTTCATTCTGATTGCCAAATTAAAAAAAAAGAGCAACAAAGAAAAAAGATACGTACGTGTAAGGAAGGAAACAGAAACGACGAAGATGCAGCAGAGGAATGATCATGAGGAGGGAGCTCATATAATTTGCCTGTCAGAATTCATTAGGGCCAAACTGGTCACGCACGCACGCACGCACGCACGCATGCACGCACGCACACACACACACACACACACACACACACGCGATGGTTTTAATTCCAGAATCTCATTTCAGATCTGATTAATTACTCTCTCACGCTTGACGAAGAAAATCAGCAGCAAAACTGAAGGGATTAACACACATGCTCAAACTCGCACGCATACACACAAACTCTCTCACACACAAACTCTCTCACACACAAACACACACACACACACACACACACACACACACACACACACACACACACACACACACACACACACACACACAGAACATAAATTATTCATCGAGCTTGCATGTTTTTGTTTTAAATTGAAAATACAACACAACAGCCACACAATTATGTCAACCAAACAATAGGACATAAACTGTGTTTGTGTGTGTGTGTGTGTGTGTGTGTGTGTGTGTGTGCGCGTGTGTTTTACACTGATCTACGCAAATAGATCTCCAGAGCCAAATGAAAACAAAACAGCACATTTTGGGGAACACTGAAAGAAGCCCATCTACTGTATTTATGGAGCTGTTGCTCTGTCTTTATTTAAGCTGCTGTTTAAGGTCCAATAAATCCCCGTGCCTTTTTAAACCATTTAGACTCCAGGTAAAGTCGGAGGGGAAAATGTGGCTGTTTGCATTTACACATGCGCTGGATACACACCCTGAAAAAATAAAACAACCTAAAGCACATAGAACATGTGACAACAGTTCCTGCTCTCTTTTCTTTCTTTGTATGTTTTGTAAAGAAAGTCTGAGAGCAGGGTTTTCAGCCTGTGTTTCAAGGTGACACTGACTCAACAGGACGTTCAACCAGGATTCTGGAGCCACAGAGACGAGCTTTGACTAAACTCAGTAACGCAGGATCCTTCATAGAATCGCTGTGCTGTAATGAGGATGTTTTTTTTGTACCTAAGTATTTTACACATTGAATAAAGAGAGATTGATGGCTCAAGGATCCGTATTAGACTACGTTCTATAACTCACACAAAGGAGAAGCAGTGCTTTTTCCTGTAGTTCAGATTCTTGAGCTGGATACATAAGCCTTCTCATGTATGCATTAGAATAGTCTTTCTTGGCCATCCACTCCATCCAGTTATTGCTCTCGAGCCAAAAGGATAACAAATGTACATCTGCAGTGCAGACGTTTTTATCTCTTACTCTGATGGATCGAGAAAGTTGGTGCAAATTGAGGTCTCTCTTTCTGACAGTCTCCCTTTCGACTTGGTTACAGTTCTGACTTTCACATGTCAGTCTGAGAGCATCTGCAGGACCAATCACAATCCATTACTACGGTGGCCGTCACTAACACCCCGTGAAAAGGAATTCTTTCTGGTTTCATGCCTCATTATAAACCCTTGACCTCCAACAGAACTTTCAGAGGAGAAAATGATTCTCTGCTTATTCCTAGAAACAAATTTCATATTATATTTGGAAACTAATTTATAACATTGCTTAATAAATGCTTTTCAAACCCCATACATATACTGAAAAAGCATCTGAAGAAAATAGTATAAGGAAAGAAATACGACTTCAACACGAAGAAAGCTGTGGTTTCATTTTGAAAAATGACAGTCTAACCCAAACATATCATCATAATCACAGTAAAACTCTGTGGGATTCTTCCAGCTCTGTGGTTGAGTCCCCAAGGGGAGTGAGAAGAGAAAGTTTGGGGCTTTATATCCACTTTATTTACAGTGAAGGGAAGGAGATAAGAAAAGAAAGTTCGAGAGAAGAAAAACAAAACATATAGAGGGAGTGGGTGGCACAAAGAAACCCTGCAGGGTTTAATAAGAAGAGGAACTGTTTCCATGAGGGAAAAACAAAACAAAAAAAAGCCCATTATGACAGGAAGATAGGAGGAGGCTAGGAAGCAAGGCTGCAAAATAAATTGACAAATTTAGTGGGGACGGTGCCAGCAAACACAGAGCCAAAGACTGTGCCTTGGCCTCTGAGGGACCAGCTGACTGAGAGTGTGCACAGAGGAGATGAAGCGAATGTCCTCACTGTGTTCATGCAGATTTGGGCAGGACAAACTCAGTGCTAATTATTCTATCTAATTGTATATGGTACACTGTGACCTTTAAAAAACCCAATAACAATATAACAGAGCAGATTTAGGCACAAGAAAAAGTAGGAAAATATTAGACTGTATAAAACACACAAGTAGCTTTCGTGACCTCGCCGATTGGTTTGTCAACTTCCATTTCGAAGCCTTGTTTTGTTCTTTGCTAACAAGGTTTTTTGTGTGTGCTAGAAGCATATTTAGACGAGAGGGTGGAGCTGGAGAGGAGCAACCTTAATTTCTTGCCTCATTTGCAGGAAAATGAGCTAAACAGCCATATTTAAGAGCTAAGGGTATTCTTGCATGTGATGGTAGATGTTATGAGTTTTGTACCAATCATACAAAAAAGCCAGGAGAGCTTTAAAATGTGAACAAACATTGGGTAACTTAAATAAAGCAGCGTACTAAGCGTCATGTGAAAAGCCGACACAGTCCTGACTCCCATTCAGGGGCCACCAAAAGTAAATCAAAGTATGACAAACAAACAAGCTAACAAGGTCTAAATGAAAATAATGTTCAACAAACTGCACAGCATGACATTATCATTATTTTTGAAATATTTGCGAAGAAAATTCCCAACAGGCACGAACACATCAACACAGCCAAAGGGGTTTAGTCCAGTCAGTACGTCTACAAGATGTAGTCTGACTGAATTTGTACTTAGCTGAATTTCTCAAAGTCCGACTAACACACACCTAGATCAAGCGGTTGGGAATCGACTAACTCCTGCATGTAGACACCTCAATCTGGCCCAGACTGGCCGAGTTGTTCTGCACATGCTCCACAGTTCCTGCACCAGGCCATGACCCAGAAGTCGAACAGCATAAGTACGTAGAAGAAACGCGTGGAAAAAAACAAGATGAAGGTATCAAATGGAGAATGTGAGAGTGAAATGTACGACGCTGTAAAGTTGTCCCTGTTTTCACAGTTTGAAATACAACCAGTTTGCTGCTTGTTTACTTGTTTGTTGATTGTTTGGTATGTGACTTAATAGGTCAACTGGAGGAAGGTCCAATAATAACTAGCTAAAAGAGGGCGTAACACCACCTATTGTAGAGAAGTCGTACATAGGTACACCAATAAATCAATTCTCCGTAGTTCGACTTAACTGTGCAAGTAAATGTAGCTAGCTGAGCGCTAACAGCTTCTTATTATGTTTAACTTTAAACCTACATACGATTTTAAAGGTGAGTAGAGAAAATGGAAATATGCTACCAATGCCAAAAACTTTTTTTGGCTCTATGGGGATTGACTCACTTTTGGAGACAGCCTCAAGTGGCCATCTAAGGAACTGCAGTTTTTGGCAAATCTGATTTAGTTTTATTTCACAGCATATGAAGTTGATGCTTAGAAACTGAACAGACATTGTCCTCGTCAATTTCACCCACAAATACTTCATCAAACATTGTCTCCTTCCAAGGTTACCCAAACTCTTATCACCTGTTTGTTTCTGCAGAAAGGTTCTGCAGACACCCGAGATCAATCGATCGATCTCTGTTGGCATTCCTTCTGTGAAGTCTAACATCACTGAGGAGACAGACGGAGACGGAGCTGATGCTCTCTCTCCTTTTTCAGCTGAGAGAAAACTTCCGCAGACAAATACAAATGGATTTATCATGAATAATGAACGGTATGAATCATCCGACAGCTTGTGTCAGCCTGATGACTAAAATGTGCTGTGAATGTTGTTACTGCTGTAATGGCGCTGTTCCAGGACAGAAGGGTAATTCTGAGGTTGTAAGACATTGTGATTCAGAGAGTAGAGAGAAAATGACATGACATAAAGCTTTAAATAAGGATTATTGCACTCAAAGCCTGAGGTAAAAGGGGAGATGTCTGTCAGCCTACTGGTGGCTTACTCTTTGGACTAAAAGAAAAGGTTTCAGTACACAAGTCACGTTGTGATATAAATTACATATATATATATATGACCCTGTTCTTGCTACCTATTCCTGCTTTAGGTTTTAATAAACCCTAGAACTTTTACTGACCAGCCGCTCTGGTTGAAGTGGAAAATAATATTGCATAAAAAGTAGGGTCATGTTTTGGCTAGTTTCTCAAGTTAGATACATACCCTGTATCAGCATGATATTGTAGTTCTTCTGTGATCTTGAGAACTTGTCAATCCTGCTGCTTGGGGTTGTGCTCCGAGGGCCTACGGTTCAGAAACAGTTCAAGTAGGGTATGGCACACTTCGTGATGGAGCAAAACCATGCTAGGTGGCACACACATGCACGCACAGATGGAATGTGTGCTCTTGGATGCTGTGAGGTCTCTGGGTAAATATGACAAAGTCCCCCTTCTGCCTCCTGTTTCTCTGTTGCTTGTCTGTGCAGAAGACAGTCCACAGGACACCCAGTGTTCTGACTGTTTCCTCTGTTACGTTTTAAAGCATAGACTGTATAAAATATGGACGTCTCAATAGCATCCTGCAATGATTTCTGAAGAGGCTTTATGAAGCCCAACGTTGGCGGTCGCCATATTGGAAATGCTATCCAAACCAAACTTTTGATCAATCAATTTAGAAACAGGGAAAGAGATGGACTTATGGTGGGCCTGGAAAGAGGCTACATCATGCCCACAAATGCAAATGCATGCATAACTAGTCGTAGTCGTATTATTTGCAAAAGAGACGAGTTTAAACCGACCCCTTAAAGTGTGTAAAAATTCAGAAATGAGCTAATCAGACCAAACCAGTTTCTTAAACCAGGCAGTTAACGCTGCTGTGAAGATGGGCATTTCATTATGGGCTTTGATGGAGTGTTTGGGGCTTTTGGAGCCTGACTCAAGAGGACACTCGAAGCTGCATTTTGTTGCATGAAAGCTTTATATTTGTTCCCTATGTTGAAATATAAGTAATAATTGTCTAATTAGGAGTATGCTACAATTAGTAACAATTGGGCCCTCTGGCAGTTAGAGTAAAATTGGCCTGCTTGATAACCAACGTTGCCCATCCCTGGCTTGGACGTACAAAAACATGTGCACACAAGCCAACAAAAGAGCCCAGAAAAGGAGAGCAGCACCATCTTCCATTAGTTCAGCTTTCCACACATTATTCTATCTGCATCAAATCTCACATTTTTCCACTTCACCTCGGGGGGGAAGAGAATAGTGTTGGCAGCTCCAGCAGAGGTTGGTATGGTGAAAGAAGCAAAAAACTTGCAGAGTGTCTGGACACTTTGTCCTCTTGGTCTGTTGCTATTTTGGATGCTTTGGAAGTAGAAAAATCCAATATTCTCTCAGCTCCATTGATTAGCTTCTGGTGGGTCTGCAGCTCACCTAGACCCCTACACTTCAGTGGGGGCTTTTATGTCTGGTGAGGCCAGTACTTAAAATATACATTTCTGTCCCTTTGTGCCCTGTGGAATCCTAATGGAGGGCTGGTTTAGGTTTTATCTTGCAAAAAAAAGAAGGCTGCAGAGTTTAGGGCTACCTTGCTGTTTTGAGGAACAGTTGAAAAGTAAGTCCTATGCCACTGAATCAAAAGTGACTTACCATTAGTGGGTTTTCGATTCTGGCTTCTCTCCCACTGCTGGTAAGGCTCCAAGAAAAGCTAAATCATCAGCATGTTGTTTGTTCTGTCCAGCACTTTCATAGGCTTTAATGAACATTGCAGCATCCAGCGGATACTGGCAGCACTTCAGACTGTTTCCTTCCTATAAGATCCATGGTTAAGTTTAGACTGTCGGGCAAAATACCAAAGAGAGGGAGGGGTCGCATACTCTGGAGGAAATACCTAAGAAACAATTTCATTTTAATATTTGACTTCTGACTTTCTTCAACTTTTCATAACTCCTGGTTATCGTACCCAAACTGACCTGAGCTCTCCCGTGGTGTAAGGAAAATGACTGAGCCTTGACACACACAAACACACACATACTGTAAAATTCAGAGCTTTGACTTCAGAAAAAGGGATGTAAATGAAATGATTCTATTATTGATCAGCTGTCTGCAGCCTCCAGCTGTCAGTTATGAATCATCCATTTGAAAGACTGGAGCTGAAAACAGTCACGCAAGGACATACACTGCAGGATCGCACACACATGCAGACACACACGACAAACACACAGGAAAATAATGATGAAACAGTTTGGAGATCATAAAAGGGCTGCAACTATACCCTACTTTTACCAATAACAATGTATCTGCCAATGACTGTGTTATCAGATATTCTTTAGTTTCCCATCCGATGAGGTTAAAGGACGAGGTGAGATATGTGGTTCTAATCGAATAACTTTTGGTCAAACTTTTCAGTGAATATCTCCCCATGGTCTTTCCATTGTGTGTGCAGTGATAAACAAATCCCCTGTTTTTCCTCAGCTCTGGTTCTGCAAATGGGCAAAAACAAATTGGCCTGGAGCCAACAACACAACATGATATTAACCAATTAGCGATACGTTGTGTTAATGTACTGCACAGCGACCTCTGACTTCTACGTCCTCGCCCATGAAGAGCAGAGCTACAGCATGAAAATGATGATGATGACTGATGGGGTAAACTAACACAAGCTCTGGATTGTGGAATATTTGTTGTCTGTAGTTAGTTGTTTCCTTGGCAATGATTTTTTTGGGGGTTTCTGAAGGTTTTTAGCCTTTTGAGATAAAAATAAATAAATGCAATTCTCCATCACACACCTAACTTTTCAGATCGAAGCAGCAGGTACAGAGTGTCATCAGTGTAAGTCTTGAGTTTGGGTCAAGCTCCCGAACACTTGTAACCTATGCAACTTAAAAAAAGATTCTTTAAACTCTGCATGTCTTTGGCTTACACAAACAATGAGAAATCTGCAGAGCAAATTACCTAAAATAGGCTTTTTTAGGTGTGTGTTAACTGTTGATTGATTGCAGCCATGGTGAGCCATGGGACCAGACGCCATCTTGTGTTTTTTTTCAATTGTTACCATGTTCTGGGAAAAAGTTGTCAGCTAACTCTACCAAAGGTAATCCCTGATTCTGGGATATTGTTGTACTGGTCTTAGTCTCCGATGTTGGAAAATGAAGTCAGGTGCAGTTTTTCAAGTATCCACTGGAGGCTGGCTCCAAAATCCAAAGAGTCCCCATGAGGTACCATATACATGTTTACAACCTGGTTCAAAAACTGAATCTGGGGGTGCTGATAGTCTAGCAATAAGGTCGCGCCCAATGTACGGAGGCTATAAACCTCCAAGAAGGCGGCATTGCAGAAGCACAGAAAGCACGAACAAACAACACGAGCTTCACATACACGCACAATTAGACACACACACACACACACACACACACACACACACACACACATATAGCACGCTTCTTTCTTGCAAGCTCTGATGTTTACAGTGAAGCTATTTTGCCTCTGTTACACCTCACTCAGTAAGTGTACATGCGAGTAGAAAAAGTGGATTTATTGCGTCAGTCAGAGTTGAACAAATTACAGACTAAAACTCGGCTTTTTTGTGAAGATTTACCTTCAGGCTTTTCTCTGCCTCCATTGTAGAGATATGACAGTGGACAGAGTCAGAAACCAGGGAGAGAGAGAGAGACAGCAGGGAACGACAAGCAGGAGGGGCCACAGGTTGGACCCGAACCTGGGCCTCCACACATGGGACGCACGTCCATCCACCAAGCCATTAGCGCCCCTAAAACTGGACTTTTAAATGGCTGTTAACATGTTGGTCCAAGTGAAATCCTATTAAGTCGAATTTCTCAGTCAGACATACACAAATTGAAATTGGACCCAAGCTATGACCGTATGATCGACTTAACTGTCCATGTAAATGTACTGACTTACTACCAGCAGATCAATATAATAAATTGTTGGATGAGGTTCCTGAAAACAGGACAAATCTGCTGGCTGGTTCTTTTTCCTGTACACTTCCCTCGGTTGAGATGTGAGCAGCTCATTCATAAAACAGAGAGAGCAGTAATCAGAATTTCACATTAGCAGCCCGGCTCCCAGCATCAAAGAGCTTCACTCGCACATGAAACATGCATGAAGCTCGCAGCTTCAACCTGATAAACTGTGGAAATGAAAGCAGCGATATCCTGCTGTGAGTGAGCCGCTCACCTCTCATCAGCTCACTGCCGTCATTTACACACACATTAAAGAGGAATAACGTGTGTGAAATGCTCTTCAACTTCTACATGAGATTATTTTTCCTGGTCAAAGAGCACAAGTGTGTGACTGTTGTACTAATTGGAAGCTTTTATCTTTCTCCTGTCAAGGTTCAAATTGAATTTTAACATGAAAGAAAAAAGTGTTGTGCTATTTCATCAGAAGGTAAAGGAGACGTTTGGAGTGGGAGGCACTGCTCATAAACGGACGTGGTAATTCAAGGTTCTGACCCCGACGTGTGTTATCTACTGTACACTGGTGGAAACTTAGGAGGTTGTTTTTATGGTTCTCAGATAATAAAAAGCTCTCACAGTGTTAACTTTGTTCTTCTGCTGCTATGTCAAATGTGCCATTGTGCCACCTATCTTTCATGCTAATTTTGATTATCAGCCCATAAGCATTGTTTTTCTGTCCCTTCTGATAATGCTACATCCTTTACCATTATTACTCTGTTTCAACTCACACTTTGTGAGTATGTGTGAATGTCTGACATACATCACACATATTGTATTGTCTATCATTTTCTACCACAAACTACTGACCATTATTTTGGGTCGTAGCTTTCTTCTTTTGAGAGGTTTATTTTTGTTTTAACGGGGCGGCTGTGGCTCAGTTGTTAGAGTCGTTGTCTCTCAACCGGAAGGTCGAGGGTTTGATCCCCAGCTCCTGCAGCAACATGTCCGATGTGCCATTGAGCAAGACACTCAACCCCGAGTTGCTCCCGCTGCTTCTTCGGTGGCGTATGAATGGGATTAGTTACTTCTGATGGTCTCCCTACACAGCAGCCTCTACCATCAGTGTGTGAATGTGTGGGTGTGACCTGAGGTGTAAAAGAGCTTTGAGTCAGAAGTCTAGAAAAGCGCTAAACAAGCTCAAAACCATTTACCATTTCTTGGTGCTTTTATCTTATCTCTGAGGATAATGGCGGCTGAGCTTGTTGATATCAAATGAAAGTTCTGAAAGCGTTTTGGGTGTAAATTCACGAGGCCAATTACTTTACAGCATGGAGACAGAATCACAAACAAATTAGAGCTTGTATCCTTCAGAAGAGTGAAAGTTCAACATGATTAAATGGAAGACATGCACCTTATCACATCTTATCTTCCCTCTCGCAGGCTGAACAGTTATTATGTGGTGGAGGAATAATTGAACTAATTGTACCATTATTAAAGGACTGTGGGGAGGAGCTTTGAAAGTTTATCCTGAGGGAGAAGGTCAGTGAATCTGAGTAAAATACAGACTTTAAAGTACACATCCTTTTTTAAAATGTGAATCACAAACCACACACAGGAGGGCTCAATTTAAATCAAACGAGGGCCTCAGGCAGTACTACAATCGGGCTAACAAAAACACTTTTATTGAACATAAATCAGGGTTTATGTACAGCAACGATCAATGCTCTTGTCTGGCAAACATGTTGATCTATCTACACTTCCTCTTAATTACATAATACAGTAGTACAATGGTATCATACCGCTCTCTGTAATTACAGGTTCAAGAACAACAACTACTCAATTAACAGTTTTAAACTACACAATCATAAACCTTTCAATAAAATGATTCATTAAGGTGAATAATCGACTCATTCATAAAATGATCAGATTTACTCTTTCAAAAAGCTCATTAAACGAGCTGCAAATGTAACAATCAAATAGACTGTAGAGGGTTCAAAGGGTTAAACTGTCACATCTGTCCTCTGTGTTAAACTCACATCTGATGGTGAGAAGCGTCCGTATCGACTCTCCTCTCAGAGCGCTTCCTGTCTGCTCCCCGCCGCTCTGACCGCCTGCTCATTTTCTGTTCAGAGATGGCACCCTGCAGGGCATCATGGGAAAGGGAGGTGTGTGTGTTTGTGTGTATGTCCAATAACTCAGACTAACTTTAGGGCTGGACAGAGGCGATCTGATCCAGTTCATTTCACAGCATGAGACCCAGACACCCACACGCACGCACGCACACACACACACACACACACACGCACACACACACACACACACACACGCACACCCACACGCACGCACACACACACACGCACACGCACGCACACACACACACACACGCACACACACACAAAACAAACGAGTAACAGGGAAATCTGTACTTTTCTGTCATAGGCGGACTCTCATCTCTTTGTCTCTCTTCGTCTTAAGCTATAAAAACAAGACAACATAATTTCTGTTTTAATTTAAGTTCAAACTTTCGGTGTTAAAAACTGCAGTTCCTTGAACGACCACTTGAAGCTGCCTCCTCTGAAATATGAAAAGAAACTAGACTGAATGCATGCCTGTTTTTAAGGGATAGTTTGACATGTTTGTGTTCACAGTGATTAACATAAAAGGTGTTTCATAAAAGGACTTCTGCTGCTCCACCGTTGCATGTTTTATGGTGATCGTGCTTTTGAGGCCATAGAACCGAACCTATGGATTTCTTCTGGTCACGTCTGTATACGTTCTACCGACTCTTTCTAGTCTTTCAAAAAAACAGTTTCAAATGTGTTGAGACAACCTTATGGGTACAAATAAGCTACTTCCTGTGAATGGTCTGTGTTTTTATGGTCATTGCGTTGTTTGTCCTGCAGGATTTTATGATGTTGCTCTGAGAAACACAGTTTTGTTTCTGTTTTTGATTCTGCATTTTACATCGTTGTTGTGAAGCACATTGTGACCTTTGTCTGTGAAAAGCAGAGGCGCTGCTTGTCATTAGGCAAGGCAGGCAACTGCTTTGAGCCCCAGACCATTAGGGGCCCCCCTGAGGGCTGACAAACTTTAAACCAGCAGTGGCTCAAAATGTGCAAATTTTGCAATGACAGTAAAAAAACCTCCCTAAGGGGGTCCCACCTGAAAGCATAGCGTGTATTTTTGCTGTGAAAACCAAAGTTTGTCATTGAAAGACAGTGAAGGAAAATGAAGAGGAATTATCTGTGTGGGAGTGCAACAAAGAAAGAAGGAAGACGAGTAAGGGTTGGGACACTGGCGGATGTAATGGTGATGAACGCTGGTTGGAGGCCCCCCAATGAAATTTGGCTTAGGGCCCTGACAGACCTGAAAATCGTCACTGGTGAAAAGTGCCAAGTGAAACAAGTTGAATTACTTTCTTACTCTTTCACACTTTGTTATCCATTCAATTTGTATTTCCATTTCTTTCATTTGATTATTTTCAGCTTGTTCTGGCAATATCAGTTCATTTAACTTATCGTCCAATCTGCGGGAAAAAACAAATGTTGACTAGTCGCCATTAGTGTGGTGGCATCGCCCTACATCATAAGCATGTTTGAATGCTAGCACATTTGTCCTCTCTCTGGGCGTTATCTTAGTTGTAGAATATCAGGGTGTTTGGGAAGAATACGTTCTCGGCTGCTCCAACAACAGTGGCTAACTTCGAGTGCGCAAAGCTTTACTTCACGAAGAGTGCGTCTGCTTAAGACCTTAGGGTTGATATAGATTCCCTGTACGTTCAGAAGACCTCAGCATTCTGTTTGCCAGCAGTGGATAATGTAAGCTGTTCCTGTATTCAAGCTGTCTGAGGCTGGGAATTCAGTTGTTGTCCTTCTTCATTTTTTCACATTGTTGGGGTCTTGTGGCCCAATTGATGAGCAAGTCCATCGTGGATCTGACAGAGTCTAAGCCTCTCAATATCAACCTTTTATCTGTGTTTCAGAAAAGATGAAGTTAGGATATTGTTAGCCTAGCTTAGCATTATGAATGGAAACAGATGTTCTACATGCAAAGTTTGAAAGTGCAATGATATGCCCGTTAGAATACTCTGTGTCTCCTTTTTTTAATCGATACACAAACAAAAATGTAAATCTACGTCTCTGTAAGTGGTGGGTTGTGTGCAAGAACTATTTCCTGACATCGACTTCCTGCCACGGCCCCCAGCTGTTGATGTTGTAGAGAACAATGAGATTTCCAAGCAACACGCAGAGATGCTGCACAGAAAATATGTGCAAGATACAATAATATTCCTAAAGACATTTTTATTATTCTAATAAACATATTTCAGATATTACCCGAGGTTCTGAAGATATCCTCACTCAAGGTTAAAAATGTCCTCACAAAAGTAGAAATCCAAGGAAGCACACACATTCATATACATGTTTTTAATTCCACCTCCACGCACCCAAAACATTCACAAACACCTACACACTCTGCAGACACACACACACACTCTGCAGACACACACACACACACACATTCTGCAGACACACACTCTGCAGACACACGCACACACACACTCTGCAGACACACACACACACTCTGCACACACACACGCACACACACACACACACACACACACACACTCTGCAGACACACACACACACACATTCTGCAGACACACTCTGCAGACACATGCACACACACACACACACACTCTGCAGACACACACACACACACATTCTGCAGACACACTCTGCAGACACATGCACACACACACACACACACACTCTGCAGACACACACACACATTCTGCAGACACACACTCTGCAGACACACGCACACACACACTCTGCAGACACACGCACACACACAATCTGCAGACACACACACACTCTGCACACACACACACACACTGCAGACACACACTCTGCGGACACACACACACACACACACTCTGCAGACACACATACACACACACACACACACAAACACACACATACACACACACACACACACACACACACACACACACACACACACACACACGCAGACACACGCTGAGGCTGTAAAGAGGCTCTTCTCAGCTGCTTCACTGCAGCTCGTTAGCGACACCTCACATCGTCGGTTGCCTGGAGACGGTGAATCATGTAAACACAGTCACTCTGTGTATGAGAGAAGAGTTGAATTGATTCCTGTTTGAGGTACAAACTTTTTTTTAACATCCTTTATCGTAATGGCCTGAAACTTAACTGCCTTCATTGGCTTTGACTAAATGAAGACGAGAAGAGTGAGGTTTCTTTTCTTCATCATGCCCCTCCCTCCCTGCTTGCCTTCTTTTATTTGCATCTTGTTTTCCATCTTCACATCTCTCATTTAAATTCAAAGATGCTCTAAGGGTTTGAAGAAGTAATAGTGGAGTTTTTTTCATTGCAGATAGAAGAAGAAATAACCTGAAAACTAGATTCTTAATATTTACAGATATCCATGTTCCACCTTTTTTCTCTTCTTTGGTCACTTGTTCAGTCTGGGTCGGGATTTGCAGATCTGTTCCAACTTCTGCTACGAGCACTACCAACGTCTCAGCTTCTCCACACACTTCAGATTTAACACTTTTTATGGTTTCTAATATTTCTAATTCATGCTACAGTTACAATCACTGATAGAAATTGTTAATCACTCATGGCATAGGAACGTCTCTAGCTTCTTTCCATTTTTTAATATTTTTTCTTTGAATAAATTAAATGTCTGCACTTTTATATGTGAATATTTCTGACCTTTTATTGGTCTTCTGGGTGTTGTTTCCATGTAAGCCTTTTACAGGTTTCTACCACACCCACACACGCCTTTGAATTTTCTTCAAGCTCCTTGTTTTTTGTTTAATCTTGGGTAAAAAACACAACATTCATAAATACATAACATTTAGCTTAAAGAGAAAACAATTAGAGTTTTTACACAACCATTCCCTGCTCTCGTTAGCTACATTTCAGTCAAAAACACTGAGTGTTAATAATCCTCCCACAAAAAGTCAACATCGATTCAGCTGTCTGTTTGAAACTTCTTGACTTCATCAAAGTTGCTCCATCCTCTACAAGTCTGAACTGCTTTAATTAAAAGAACATATTTGTTATGATACAGAGATCGTCTTCTTAAAGTGAAATTACATTTAGTATCTAAAAAACTCTTTCCTGGTCTACACAGAGTAAACAGTCATTTGATTGTGAAGTGGTTTCTATCCGCAGGAGCTGTAGCACAAACTAAGTAGCTCTGAAACTTTTGCATTTAAATGAGAAATTGTTAAGAAAAAAATGCAACCATGGAACATTGGGATTTATCTTTCTCTCATTAGTTGCATGAGTAGACTGTATGTATAGATGAACAGCATGCCTCAGCCTGCAGTTGAACAGGATGAAGCCAGAATATCGCAGTAATGGGTGCTGACATATCGCAAATTTGGAACCAGAGTCTGCAAAGTAGAGATCGACTGAAAGAGCCGCTGCATTGACGTCGTGCTGCTTCCGCCAACTAAAACACACATTTACCCAGGGGGTTCAGTTTGAAGCAGACACTCTAGGTTAAGGAAAGTTTAGTGACTCTTGTGTCTTTGTTACATTTCCCTTCGCTGTTTCTGCTTTACTCTGCTAATCAGGTAATGTGGTGCACAGTGCGCCGCAGGAGCCGCAGACGTCAACAGAGCTGTCAATCATGGCATTGTATAGCATTAAATAACTAGAACTAAAATTCTCAGAGAACAGACGACTTGACCACGACCGGCATGATTAGAACTATAAAGACAAAACCAGGTTTCAAAAAAAATTATCTGATCTACAGTTTGATTTAATTTGATAGATTCGTCCCATCTGTTAACATTGAGGAGGCGGGATTTATGACCTATACTGCAGTCAGTCTGCAGGGGGAGCTCTGCATCTTTTGGCTTCACTTGAGGCGAGGGATTCCGCTGTCCATTCTTTATACAGTCTAATGGTTGGGTGACATTGAGCCAAAGTTACAAAAGGTCCCATCATGTGTTCTCCAGTAACTCCTGTGAAAGACACGTGTGGCTGCTAAATGCTATGTTTGCTAGCTCTTTGCTAACTTTAGCTGTTTTCACTGTGATGTGCTTTCAGCGATACAAAACTGGATTCCCAATCTTAACTCTTCCAAACATAAGTTCACCTTGATCTAAACTATCTAAAGCAGACTGTTCAGCCTCCTGGTTTGTCCACTTAGAAGTTAATGTTTCATCTTGTCTGAAATGAATATTCCCTGCATCTTCTATCCTCAGCCAGCCTTTGCATATTTTTGTTTTTATTATCTAATCACTTTGTGAGTTGGCAGCGTCTGTCAGGATGGCAGGCAGCAGATGGAGGATGACGTCTCAGCATGGAGGAAGGAGACGAGCTGTCAGATAGTTTATCCTGCAGCCTCGTCGTCCGCTAACAACCGGCTCAACACAGGCCTCATTCATCGTCCTCGTCAGCCCGCAGACAGCAGCTGGCAGCTCGTCAGTCTTCATACAGAGGAGACAGCAGAACTGAACGACAGAGGAGGCAGTGGAACCAAACAGAGTGCAGCAGAACTCTCAAAGGACTCCTATCTGCTGTCCGAAAGTTCAGGGTGTAAAAAAAAAAAGAGATTCAACTACTCCTCAACTTCAAGACCCGACACGTAAACTTCCAGAGGTGTGTAGAGTAGCCAAAAAGTTTACTCGAGTGAGTTGCAGGTACTTTGAAAGAACAAGTATTAAAATAGATTCAGTCACCACAGTAAATCCTTGAATCCTATTGCCCTTTTCAGACCACCGTCTGACGCCCAGCCAACACCATCGGACTGTGTCGTCCCCACAACCACCGCCGTGCTCATCCATGCACAGCCTGCTCCGACCTCCACCTCAGCGGCAAGGCAGTGTGGACAACAGGAACGTGAGGAATACAAAGGAGAAATCCTTCCTGCATATTATCCCATATGCTCTTTTGTAAAGCGTCTCGAGAGAACACTTGTTATGAATTGGCGCAATACAAATAATGATTGATCGATTGCATTAACTAAGCTCAGCCATCATTACATCTTTGGGCAGAATTTCCAAAATTGTGACCGCCATTGTTGGGCTTATAAACGCCTCCCCAGAAACCAACGGATGACATCACTGATACTATGCCAATAACACTATACAGTCAATGGTTTATGTCAAATTGATAATTTGAGCATAGACGTCTGACTGAGACAAACAGCGGCGTTGTGAGACTGTCACATCGTCACAGAGGGTACAATGATGTCATGTATCAGTGCAGCCTCTTCTATTACCCTGAACTCTCTGATGAACGCTTGAATCAGGGATGTCTGCAGAATATCAAAGTAGTACTTACCGTCTTTTATTTTTGCTTTCCCGCATTGTCTGTACTTTTATGCCTTTTCATCAGGCTTCATGAGGGAGCAGGATTGGTTAAATGTTCAATGAAATGGAAGAGATTCAGGTTGTTAAATCTAATATTTGTATGATAATAGAAAGCAGGAGCAGTAGAAGTTTTGACTATGATAGAACATGTACAACCTTTTATCAAAACACAACAGACACACATACTCCAGTCAGTCCGGTTCTCTGATGTCCTGACCTCAGACCAGCCTTCATTCACTGCCCTCTGCATTGGGTTCAGTTAGCGTTAGCTGTTAGCTCTTTATCAAAGCTGTACTCTGACTGTGAAATAAGCAAGCAGTGGGACTCATCTGCTCAGGCACCAAGGACAATATGTTCCTCTCCCTTCATGTCTCTGGTGTTGTTCCCTCTTTCGGCTGCTTCTGAGCATCTTTTGATGCACGCCTGGCTTTCTCAGCGGCCTCATTGTGAATGCAGACACAAATCCTCTGCAGCCAATGCTGGCAAGATCTCCACTCTCCACCCACGTTTTTTGGCATCCGTGGACAGCTCTGTGTACTTCGATTGTGAAGCATATGTCACTCTTGTGTTCACAGCGGTCACAGTCCAGCCATGACTGCGCTCGTCAGATTGATGTGTTATTAGATTAAAACCCCTTTCACACATGCTCTGCACACCTGAAAGTGTCCCAACACTGTGCAGGAAGACTGGACGGGAAAACACAAATGTCTTCATCTTTTCATTCGGACTTTATCCAAACACGTTCTCCCTCGACTTCATTTTTTAACCCTTACCCTAACCCTAAGGGAGTAACTTGAGTTGAGAGCGTGTAGGATACTTGGCACTCATTGACTAACATATTGGAGGTATATTTACACCCCTATTACACCTCTTTTGCAAAGTATAACTACCGGCAGTGTTGTAGTCGAGACCACACTAACCGACCAAGACATACCCGAGACCAGAGTGTTACGAGACAGAGACAAGATCGAGACCATAAATATCAATGAAAAACCATCATCTTGTGTATAGCGGGCATGTCACTCATTTAAACTGTAACATCGAGAAGGCTGCGGCCGTAACCGAGGGATTAAAATCAAACTATGAATGAATTGAAATTATTTGTTGTTTTAGAAAGAGGCGTTTTCCTTCTAATCACCGTAATGACATTAGAAAGTGGTGGTCTCGACCAGTCTTGTTTTAAAATCCAGAGTGCGCCCAGTCCGAGACCGAGACAAGACCGAGTAAAAATGCTTTCCATTTCGAGACGAGACCTTCAAAAAGTGGTCTTGAGATCAAGACCGGATTAGAGTACTACAACACTAACTACCGGATGTGGAATAGCAGGTTGAAGTCGTAATGCACCTGATCTACCATTTGAGGTAACAGAGGCTTTTTGGGGGTGAGACAGTAGCGATGTGCAACGTCAGATGTGGCAGGGCGGAACAGTACTGTGTGTGTGCATATCTAAGTGTGTATGTGAAGCTCCTGCTGTGTGTTTACAAGCCGGGACTCTTGAGCTTCAGCAACGCTGTAACGCAAGGCGAAACCACACACAGGGACACAAACATTCTGCTGCTGCTGATGCATTGTATAAGGAAAAAAGCATGATGATGGATGAACTTTGTTACGGATCTGTTTGTGATTTGCAATGTGTGAAAAGACCCTGAGAATCTCCTTCTGTGAGGTGCATGTGTGAAAGCCAAATTATCTAAATTTGGCAAGAAAATGTCAGGAGTTGTGTGAACGAATTAATCAGAAGAGGGAGTTGTTTTTCAAAATTTGCACTAAGAGAATAAAGGTTAAATTCTCTTCTCTTTCTTTACTTGAACTGAAAGTTATACTTTGCTCTTGACATTTAAGCTGCATCGTTTGACAAATTCATCACTCAACCCTTACCATCTACTTTAATCCATTCACCCCTCCACCCCCTTCATCTAGTGACCCTCATGCTCTTCCCATCATCCAACCATGACTCATCATTTCCACCTCTGCATGCACATTACAATTAAATATTCTAAATCGTTCTTGGTGGGATTTTTGTTTGTGAATTGTTTGTTGTTTATTTTGCTCCATGTTTGTAATGTGGCTGTAATGAGATGCAGACTGCAGCCTCTAGGGGGCACTACCAGGATCTTCTACTGTCTCCCTCCATCATCTCACATGCACATGCTTCATTGACCTTTGTGACAGACAGCAGATAGAAACATGGAAGAAGAAAAATCTGACAGCAGTTTTTTTGCTTTTGTATCAAAACTTTATTTATCAAACAAAAAGAATGCACCATTGAAATAACATTTCTATAAAAAAGGACCATGGGACTGTTCTACAGTGCATTACAAAACCAGCAATTGTATACAACATGGTGGATAGAAACTGCGCTTTACTTCATCTGAGACACACCATCATCATCATCATCATCATCATCATCATCATCATCAGCTATTCTCTCCTTCACTCAAATTAATAAAATGTACACTCTTAAATATTGCAGTCACTAAGCTAATTTGGTTATAATGACTCTAGGATTGGACATTTTTTTAGAGGACGGAGTATTTACTCAGAGCGCTCTGACTGCCGGCTCGTCTGTCCAACAATGACGTTCTGGAAATGAACTAATTGTCTGTGTGAGAGGAGATAAGGGCAGTTTTAATTTGAACCCTTTCACCCAGATGAGATGAGGTCCAAATCATTTTTTTAGTTTTTCTTCCGCATTATTTTCTTTTCTAAGCCGTCTGCCTGCAGCTGACGGAGCCGATTTCACACCAGCATCAGGCCACTTTCAAAGTCAGAACATCTCTGACCTGACTTCACTTGGTCTTTTTTTTTCACGGTGTAATTTGTCCCTTTTTTGATCCTCAATGGTTCCCACACAGGAGTGAAGCGCCCCAAAAGAAAGAAGTTAATGAAGTCGAGTTTCCCTTTGAAATGTGGAAGCAGAGGCTCCCCAGTTTCCACCTTATCAGGTCTGGCTGCTGTTTGTGAGTTTCACACAGTCACCACAGGACGAGGCTACAGATAGAGGACGAGGTGTATTTAAAGGACGATCCTGGTGTGTGTCTGCATGTTTTAGTCTGTTAAGGACGGATCACTTTAACTTTACTCTCCTGCAGAGGAGCATCAGTTTCAACATTGGTCTGCCTTCCAAGCATCTATTCAGCTTGCGTGTATTAGTGATGCACTTGAGAGCAGGGACTTCTGACAACGTGTTATCATCTGCATTTCTACAATCTTATAAAAAAATACTGAAACCTTTTAAGGCAATTAAAGAAAAGAAACAGACAGACAGAACGGCGCTTCAGTCCTCTTTTTCATTTTGTTCTTTGCTAAACTAAATTTTACATTTGCAGAAATATCACGTTATAAATAATAGTTTGAAAGAGCACTCAGAATAAAGTGATAATAACAATAATAATAATATATTAAATTTGATTATAAAAAAGTTACTACTACTCTAGTGGAACTGTACACTGTAAAAAAAGCAGCGTTCTGTAATGTAGTTCTGCTGCAGCCACGCTTTTCTCCACAGTCAAACACACGTGTAGAGCCAACGGCGTGGAAAAATAAGAATCCCAAACATCTGATAGGACGAGGAGGATGGGCGGAGAATGTGGAAGGAGAACATTTGAATCGAGACAGAGATGAGAAGTTTGGTTTGAGACTCTGTGCGTGAAAGTTAACAATTTTTAAGTCCTACGTAGTCCCTAAAGATCCTGTGTTAGAGGCTGAACTAGACTGTATGGGTGATAGTCGAGACTGTATATTAAGATGGACGGAGAAACAGCTGCCTGGGAGTGAAGCCAAAAGATTTACAGCTCCCCCTGCTGACTGGCTGCAGCATCGGTCATAAACCCCGCCTACATTGGTTTCACTATTGGATTTTTCTCAAACCTGGTTTCATCATGATGTTTGTTACAATCATTTTTTGGGGAGAATTTTCCTTTTGATTATTTATTTGATGCTTTAAAATGATTGACAGCTGTTGATGAATGCGGCTCCTGCAGCGCTCTGTGCACCGTATTGGCGTGAGAGTGAGTATAGCAGAAATGGCGAGAGATAATGTAGGAGGTGACATCAATATAAAGGCTATACCAGGTGATATGTCAGCACCCGTCGAGAGGATATTTTGGCTTCATCCTGTTCAACAGGAGGAGGCTGAGGCACCCTGTCCATTTGTATACACTGTCCATGGTTGATATAAAGAAACTGGATATTTTTCTCAATGACTCACGCTGATAATTGAATGTTGCATTATTTTGTAACCTTCTGTTTTTGTGTATGTTTCATTGAAGGAGGATGCTCACACTGTTTCTGTTTTGGGACTAGTTAAAAAAGCATTTCAGGATCTTTTTGAGGACTTTGAATCACATATTTAAAAATCATCGGTTTTTACTTCCCGTGAGGAGCCTTCAGTTTATCTAAAAAAACAAGCAGACATCGATATCTGTCCTTTGTATCAGTTTGAGCTATTGTTTATGTGTCAAAGAATTGTTTGAATTCACCGTGGCTCGTTCCTTTGGACTTCTTTACTGCACAATAGTGAAACAACCATGAAATATATATTTAAAATAGCTTGGATTGTTTCCATTATTTTTGGCAGAACAAGCTTCATAAGCTTGTTCAGAAAATAAAAACGGTCCAAGTTCAAGTTTCCTGTCTGATTAGCGAAAACAAAAACCATCTTATTCAAGGCTGTTATTGATTCAAAGTTTTTAACTCTAAACAAGCCAGAAATATCTGCCCATTTCACCTGCCTCCAAATCAACTTGTTTAAAAACTTTAATTCAAGCATGTCAACATCAAGTGTAGTACTCTCACTAAACAACGGCAAAGTCGTTTGAGTAGAAATTAATCGGAGAAAAAAAACGATTCGGAGGATCTGGATAGTTTTTTTTTTTTTTTTTAACCGTGCGTGTCACTCAAAGAGCTGGTGGGGAACTTTACATCTCACTTAAAGACATTTTGATGGACACATTGGAGGTTTTGTGGACCCGATTGTTGATCTTTCAGCGACAGAGCGATGCTTATCATCACTGGATTTAGCATATCTGATGTGTCTTTGAACAGACAGCACCTGAAATCGTGCAGATACGCCACTGAAGTAAAAAAGCTGTCCTCAGACAGCGCTGAGTCCTCTCTGTTGAAAGAGGACTCTGAGCTTTTGGGGGGAAAAAATCCTTTAGGAGAACAGGCTGTTCCCTGTGTGAGGATGGACAAATTAACATAACACAAGTACATTTTATCGCTTCACAAAGACTTCAAACAAAGTGACTAAGTACAGAGGAAGAAAAAATATTGTTTCTGAAAAGTAAAGGCACGCAGGATGTCTTATTTATCTCGACGGCAACAAAAACTCAAAAACAGATGAAACATGATGAATGAAGATGATTGACACTCTGTGTTTCAGAGACTGTCAGCTGGCGTTTATGACAATTGAGGAAAAGAAACATGGGTGGATCTGCTTACGCTTTTTTGTAGGATTTTTACCAATAGTGACAGTATGATGATAGTAAAACAAGAAGTCTGGGAATGTAGCATAAAGAGCAAGAAAGTCAGCCAATGGTGAACGTTAGGGGAGGATGGATGTGTCAGTCATGCACAAGATTTTCACCCAGCAGATGAAACCAGTTTAAGTTATCTTTGATGGAACCATGACTTTTGTTAAACTTAACCGAATAGTTTTGGCGATCTGCAAACAACAACATCTGTGTTTCAGGATATTTGTCCGCTAAGCCAATTTCTTTTTGGGGGCCATTTGCAATCAACCTATAGTACTGATTCCAACAACCAATTTAACCAGCCAATTCTAAAGCACGGATGAAAATGCCTGGCTGATATCTCAATGTGACCATGATCAAATCTCTGGAATAAACTGGACCAAATTGAATTTGTGCCCATGGTCATGTTTGAGCACACCGTACTTCTGATCATTTTCCAAATCTTCCATGTTTTTATAAAAGATTTCTTCTTTTCAGGCAGCATCTAGTTTCAATTCATTCTATCAAAATCAACTCGCAGGGACTTTAAATTACGAGTTTTCATGTACCACGTCTTGGACCCAAAAAGGGAAACAGATTATGCTTGGGGAAAAGACATATCAAACTTTTTCCACTCAGAATGCGTATATAATTCCAACCAAAAAGTTACTCAAAACTTAGTTGGAGGAACACAGGGGACCGCAAAGAACTCCTCCGCAATAAAATTGGCAATTCCTTCAACAACTGAACAGGGGCGTGTCCAGAGGGGTGGCATGGGCCCCCCTTGAAATCTGATTGGCCACCCGAGGTGCCTACCCAAAAATTCAAAACTCTTATTGGCTATTTGCCCTGTCAGAGGTGGGATTTAAGTCAAAACGGACCATTAAGGCTTTTTTGCAAAAGGCTGCTACTTGTTTTCTTTACAAGTTAGACAGGGTTAATAATTGATATTTATGATGTGTGTGATTTGGAGCATTGGATAAGCAGCTGGTGGCTCTAATTCTCAAAGCCCCGTGCCATGAAACCTCTGCAGAAAAGAGGAGGCAACAAGAGGATGTAAGTTAAAGAGCTGGAGTCAAAGCTATAGATCTATTGGTTTAGCAGCCAACTCTTCAATCTAAGAAGTCAGGCCAACCTCAAACCCAAAATATAGAAAAGTTGCTCCTGTCAGTTGATGATGATGTTGCCTAAATGTTGGACGATATCTGCAGGAAGTTATGAGTTTAAACTTCTGTAAATGCTGTGCTGCTTGGCCAACCCAATCAGAGGAAAGTGATGCGTCTGTGAAATGAATGTTCGCTAGCAGCAGAAATCTTAGGTGTTTGAGGTCCTCAAAAGATTGTTGAATCTGTATGGTTGAGTTTATCTCATACACGCCTGTCAACATTACATTTTTGGCTGTGCAGATGTAGTCACTCTTAATCCCACCTACCAGTTGGGATGTGGGTGGTTTGGTTCCAGGGTGAGTTTGAAGTCTTTGCAAGTCAATCTCATATAAATCATCAAAATAAATGGCTGCTAGAGGAATCAATTGAAAAGGAAAAGGAAACATCTCTTCTGTCGACATGTATTTTGGCATTAAATGTTCAAATCGGATTTTCTTTCTGAAAATCAAATTTCAGTCTCGCTTGGCTGAGTTGGATTATTCCGTCTGTTTTTGCTCTCCGACAAAGGAAAAGAAGTGCGACTCTGAGCTGAATGAAATCACTCGGCTAGGACTGGATGTATCTCCCAGAAAAGGCTGATGAGTTTGATCCCCACACCGCCGGCCCGCCTGCATTCCCTCACCTTTCATCCCTGTGCTCGTTCTACAGAGACGTTACCTTTCAATCCCCTCCGTCCCTGTGACTTTTCCCCACCGCTGTAACGACCCAGCGAGCGTGAGCGTGAATCATAATATTTGAAACGGCTTTATAATGAATTCCGGGCCTCATTCCTCTGTGCCCTCTCGCGCACATACAAACCACCTCTGAATATCAATTCACCTCCTCTGCCTCCCCTCTCTCTGCCTCCCTTGGGCTTTTCTCCTTTCGTCACAGAAAGATTAAGGTCTGAAAATTACAATATGGTGACTTGGGTGACACAGTTAAATATGGAGCATACTGATGGTCTGTTTTTTCCCCTTAGCTGATTAATGAATCATTTGTCATTTTAAGTTCCTGGCTTTCATGCACACTCTAAAAAATATCCACCGGCAAATTCAAATTCTCATTTTTAACACATCTGTCCTTCTGGATTTAAGAAATGTGCTACAATGAGCACTCATAGTTTGATAATGGATTGCTGCATTGGTATGAAAGTATGATCTTTTCCCATTAATTAGTCTGAAACTCAATTTGATGACTCTCTGCTCACCATGCTCATTCTGTTATACTTCAACATCTCACTCATTTATTTTGTCTCAGCATGTTTTCTTTAAGAACAAGGGCGTGTCCAGAGGGGTGGCATGTGCCCCCCTTGAAATCTGGTTGGCCACCCAAGGTGCCACTCCAAAATCTTGAACTATGTTTGGCTAATTTCCTCGTCAGAGGCAATCAAAAATCCAGGCTGTGTTGCAACAGGCTGCTTGTAGTTGTATGTCAATGTAGCATATTTTATCGAAAGGAACCAGTCTGTAACAATGTGCATGCAAACTCCTACACACTGTCTAACGTACATTGAATTAACTACATATGTTTCACTACAAGAACATGTTTATTTTTGCAAGTTAGACAGTGTGCAGCGAGTTTTCATGCACATTTTTAAGTACTCAAAATTTGGAATTCTTAAAGAATTTAAGTAAAATTATTTATATGTTGCTATTCTCTATTTTTACTTAAACGTAGATATGACAAGTGGAGATTGAGAGGGTAAATCACTATTTTGTTGTGTGTTTACAACAACTTCATGCCACCCCTGCAAAAATCAGTGCTGAGTTTAGTTTCATAAAAGTCTGGACACGCCCCTGATAAAGATCAAACCAAAAATAAGCCTTCCTTAGCATCCTCTTAATTCTCACACCAATTCTCCCCCATTGTCTCTTCCTGCTGTATCCAATATAGTTCATTTAAAGAGCTAAAAGGCAGATGCTCTATGACATGTTGGCCTTGTGTTTTATTATCATGAAACCAAAACGCTGCAGGGTTCATATCATCTCTGCAAACCGTTCTTCCCTCTGCTTTTTAAAAGTAAGTAAACTAAAAGTGGCACAGAAGAGTTGCTTGGTAGCAGTTAATACCGGACTGAAATGTTGTTTGAATCAAACATTGTTTTGTTTCATGTGTTCAAAGGCTTTTTGAATGTTCATGGTGGCTCATGACCTTCAGAGCAGTTCTTTGTAGAAACGTGTTTAAAAAAAACTCACTTAAAAAAACTAAATTTGAACAAACAGCAGATGTAAAAATATACTTTGCGGCATATGTACTGTAGTTTTTTTTGTCGTGTTTAGGTTTTTTTTCTTCCTTTTTTTGTATAAACATCCTGCAATAAACTCAAAGTGTAGGTGGCGAATTTGCAAATACGCCATGTGGGAGATCCGGGTTGACGGAGGTACATGTGTGTCTTAGAGAAAATAAACATGGATTCATCAAAAGTTAGTCCAAACACAACACACACACCTTCAGTCAAACACGTACTGAACACGCAGGTGAAAAAATAAATAATGGTAGAAATCATTCTCAGTATCATCATCTGCCACCCACTACCATCTCGTATCCCAGTAATTAGAATAAAAGCTTGATCCTTGACCCAGTTGTTATTTCGTTTCAATACTGCCAAATCTGTTACTATGGTAGCAAGAGCGCTAGAATTTGCTCTCCAGAATTTGGTTTAAATGTTGGACAATTTACTGCTATCATTTTCGTTTTTTGCAGTGCTCCTTATTTGTCATTTCGACCTTGCTTCCGTTAGGGTGATGTTTTTTTTCTGAACACATCTGGCAGGTGACCAAGAAGCAATTTAAGCACAGTCCCCACTAAATACCTCCATTTCTGAGACTGATCTTGAGTGCTCAGACGACTCAATGTTTGATACATACAGCGCTACCAGCTACCTTAAGACCAAAATCGGTCAAGTTTGTCAAAAGGATCAATCACCACGTACCAAAGCATGACTTTATCCTTCGGGGATGGGTGCTCACAAATCCAGATTTTTTTTGTAACATTTGTTCCATTCAGATGATGCTTTTGTTGACTTCAATTCCATGTTTGGGGTTAAGACTGACTTGAACAAGGACTATAAAAATATTGACGATTACAATTAGTTTCAGAGGATGGGAATTTGGCAACGATGCAAGTCCTTGTTGGCAAAGATTCAAGTTCATATGGGAAAGGGCGAGTAAAGGCTTGGTCAAGAGCAGCGACAGACTGCCGGAGTCTAAGGAGGTTTCTGTACAGTCCTGTAAGAGCAGAGTCAGCTGGATTCAGATCCATATAGTTCAGACTGTTCCAGTAGGTCCTCACACTTTGTTCTGTCCGGCAAAAAAACATTTTCAATCCCTTTTTGTTTCTTTCAAACTCAGGATCCAGAGGTGACAGGGGTTTACTTGTGGGTAATGTTCTTTTGAGTGAAGTTGTACTGTTTTGTTGAAGAGAAGAAAACGACAGCTATTGAGGAAAATAGGAAATACCGGTAAGGATCGTGCCATGTCACCACAACAAACTACCTCGGATCCAGGTAGGAAAAATAAAGTATTGGTGAAACTTTGGTGGCTGAGAATGTGATGTCTACGTCTTGGAGCAGGCTCTGGTAGCATTTTCAAACCGCTTTCACACCCGATGACTGCACAAAGCTGGAACACCCAAACGAAAAGTAAAAGACGAAAGGAATATTTCCATTAGCGATCGTGAAAAGAAGTGAGGTACAGTCACAGTAACTGAGTTGTGGAAAACCCAGCGGAGAAGAACGCTAATAAATACCACAGAGAAGTGAAACAGGAGGGGACTATTAACTGTCTCTTTTTTTGTGATAATCCCGTCATCCTGTGTCATCTAGTCAAGGCGCTAGGCATTGGGTTTGTCTAGTTGTGTGTTTGTTGAAGAGTCCAGTGGGGTTTCACTTTGAACTCCCAAAGAAGCCCTCAAGCTCTGTCCTGTTCTTGGAGATGATGCTGTGCTGCTGTAGTGTTTATCTTCTGTTTCCCTTCTATCCAAACCCGCTCCCACACAGTGAAAACTGGCCGAGACCAGAGGAAACCAAACAAACTCAACCCAGCACAGATGGAGGTCTGATTCCACAGAGGCATCTTCAAACCCAGAGTGATCTGTTGCTGTCCCTAGTGAATGTGCAACAGATGACATCAAGGCCTGAAAAAGGATTCAAGACTGGACCATAGCTGAGGGCTGGGTTGGGATCAGAGGTTAGAAGGCGGAGCCAGTGATAGCGTTAAGCTGCTTCATCAGCCCTTCTAGACTAGCCATCTGCTCTGAAAGGTCGTCCTGCTCGTAAACCTGAAAGACAAAAACAAAGAAGACCAGGTTACAAGACCATACCTGTGAAAACGTGTGTGAATATTCGTGTGGTAACGCAAATGTTGCTTGATATATGTTTTTGTGGGGTAGTTTGAGGAGGCCACCACTAACACAACAAGGAGTTGTTCCTGAGTAACATTTTGAAGTGCAGTACAGTTATTGTGATGAGTGACTTACAGTACAACAAACTGGTTGCTCACAAATAAAAAAAACTCACAAATGAGCCGTTACAGGTTGGTGCTTTTTACTGTCTGATTCAGCGTTATTGAGGAACTACATAAGAAGAAAGCAGTCATTATTTATTAAACTATTTACATGATTCATTGATATAGTGTGTCCATGCCTGGCTTGTTGTTATCCCTCCAAATATAGTTCCTAAATTACAGTAATTCAGGAAGTACAACGCTGCATCGCCCAATGTTGAAAAATGAAGCCAATGAGAAGGTGAAAAAAGAATTGTCCACTCGAGGCTGGCAGTAAAAGCCAAGGACTCCCTAGTAGGGTTAATTATTAAAATGCCAATTTTTACAGCAGAAATGAAACTTTTTCACGGCCTGTTTCAAAAAAGTAGTTTATGGTCTCGTCATATTTTTATTTGCAAAATTTGTACAGGGGGTCGAACTTTTAAACAACTCGTCCGTTTTGTTCATATTGAGGCTAAGAGCTGTTCATACATTTCCATAACTGGAGACATGGTGTGCACTGTAGCTGTTCATCCAGGAGGCTTCAGGCCCACCTCTGTTCCAGCTCTTTGCCTGTTGCAAGACTATTCAACAATTAAATGGAGATAGCGTTTCCAATATGGCTACCACCATTGTTCAAGCTTCATAACGCCTCTTGAGATACCAACGGCTGACTTCACTGAGACTACGTCCATGTTATATACAGTCATTTGGAAATGCTCATAGCGTTTCAAGAACATCCATTACCTAATTGAACAGATATTTTACACTTTTACTTATTTTTTATATAATTCTTCTACGGTACCTTCACTGACTCCTCCACTTGCTTTTGGGCCTGTGATGTAAAACAAAATGCAGATATCTGCACAAAGCCAATCCATCTCAATGAACCTCATGTCTGCTTTGATTCCTTTGTCAAAGTTCTGCTATTGTTGCCTGTCAGTGCAGTTCAGGCATTCACTCTGTTGTAATTGATACAAATTGAAGCTGACTTTATGTTGAGTGTGATGGATAATGTAAAAGCAGCAAGTTTCTGCAGGTTGACTGAACTGAAACAAAAGGCTGCACGATGAAAAGATGTTCAACAGGAATGCAATGTTCGCTGAATGTTAAGGTATGAATAAAATCTTTTTTACATCCATGTCATCAAAGTGTGTAATATCAGGTTGGATAAGAGGTTACATCAAACAGATGTTGCTGTCCCTTGTCTGCATGCATTTCCAAGGATACAATCCACTCACAGGGTGATGGCTGCACTAACACCCTGCTGAGACTCTGTGATCACTGTGTAATGGCATGTTCGGGCCGCCTTTGCAAACTGTAACATCTGAGTGGGCTGGCTTAAGTGCCTCCATCTCTGGGTTTGTGTGTGACAGTCAAGTGCACATCTCTTACACACTCTCTCTCTCTCTCTCTCTCTCTCTCGCAGTGTGTTATATTGAGCGTGGCCTTCATGCAGAGCTTGTCTTTGCGGTATGAACAAAAAAAAAATTCAATATCGTCCTCAGCACGCTGCAGAAAACCGATAAAGGCTCAGCGGAAATATTTTTCGCACTTTAACTGAAAGGATTGTGTCAATGCACAAAACTGTCATGTAACTTGAACTGCATAAGCACTTCATACTGTATGTGCAAGTCCTTCAAAATGATGCACTGAGTAAATATCACTGCACACCTCCCATGGAAATAAACAAACAAAAAAACAAACACCTAAAAACAGATTTAACCTGATGCATTCAAGTGAAAACTTTAATTGTAAATGTTAATCTCCTACCTGTGTGTTCAGCCTGACAAATATATAGCACTCTCAATAGGCCAGGTTGCAGAAGTGCGATTGCTCCCTCTCCCCATTCCCCCGCTGGCCTGCACTCACACTGCTCCAGGAATAACTGCGCCTGAGCGTGGTTACCTCTTGTATATAATGTTGTAATACAACACATGCATGGTTTTACGTGATCATGAAGTGTGCTTTGCTTACAAAACAGGGAGACTCTCCCCCCAAAAAAGGGACTTGCAGTCGCGCACGTCGGAGAACAACACAGAAACGGGAATGCAACTTTACTGGCTTTGTGGCTTCTTTTGGTCAGATACAGCCGTAACACTCTGGGATTTCTCAATATAAGAACTTAGGGATCGATTATACTTCATGTCCATGTTGCATGCCTGTGCTTGTGCAACTGTGCCGGGCCAAAGTCCACTTCTTCTTTTCATGCCAGGACCAAGGAAGTGCACTGAGCGCGAGCGAAGGATGGAGCACTTACTCTAGTCAGATGAACTGGACTTTGGTGTAAAATGATTGCACCCTAAGATACCCCCAAAACACACTGTGTCTTATACCTGTGCAACTTATCCACATTTTCACAGTAACCAGTTTATTTGAATGAACATCAAAATGTAGCTAAGCTGTTAAAGAAGTTAAGAACAACTTTTGTCTTTTGCACAAAAAAAAAGTTTTGAAAAATTGCTATAGTAGTTTACGTTGCAATTTTGGAAGTTCATGTTTCTCTTTTCAAAAATAAATGAATCTCTGAAAGACTGCATGTACCCTACAAAACATTAGATTGTATTCTGGTCAAGTTCAGATGGATAACAATATTAGAGGATCTGTGTGACCCAATCTTGATGAACTCTGTTTGGCCTGTTTGTTTTTCTCAAGTTAAGAACATTTCAAACATTTATCTTTTAATCTTTGAACATCCTTTGCGGCATTTGAATCGTGAAATGTGTTCTCCTTTTTATTTTCCATTTTGTAATAAGTCATACTCGCTGAACATTTCCCTCCGGAGAGGTCTCAACCTGCTGATCCAGATTTTGAAAATCCGATGCAGCGTGTCCAGTCAAAGCTTTTAACCTGACCAGACGTGGGCCATGTGAGATCAGCCTTCGACCGCTCTCTGCCTCAGGACAACCAAAAGCCCCCCTCCAGTCATGTATGGATTTTTAGATCGCCTCCATTTAAATCATCAGTCAGGCTTGATCTCAGCATGCACAGAAACGTTTAAACATCCTGAATCCACCAGCAGCATCAGCCGTCAAACCAGCCGACAATTAGCAGACGGTAAGGTTATCATTAAACAGTCAGAACATATCATTAAAGTCATCCATTAAAAGCTTGAAAGTGGTCCATTCCAGACACTGGCCTGATGAATCATGTTTAAAGTGATTATCTTAATGCAGCCATCCACTTTGTTACAGGATTTAGAAAAGCTTTAAAACAATCTTTTTCTTTATGCATTGTGAATATTGTCTTATAAAGTCTGCACTGCAGCTTTTAAACAGGTGACATAACTCTCTCTCCTCCTAGAAGTGAGTGTTGAGCTTCACATTGCAGGGTAGGAAAAGGACAGACAGCGTGCACAGTGGATGTTTATCTGTGTATCTCTTTGACCTTACACTTTCACGCTGAATGAGACCACAAAAGCTCATCTCACAGCCTCTCGCTCCGAGCTATTTTATACTCTCCACAAACAAAGAAAAAAGCTTCTTAGAAATCATAGAGTATAAAAGCATCACCAACTCCCAGTGACCTGCTGATCTCATTTGTTGACCTCGCACAGCAGAGTCAGTAAACGCTTCATCAATGGGTAAAATGCCCGTCGATGCTGCGTGTTTCTCTCTGATATCCTGTTATCTCTGTCCGCCGGCTGACCTGGTTTCACACTGCTCTTTAATCCCCCACAAGTTCATCCCAAACACACCACGGTGAGAGGAGCACATGTGAACGCACACTGAAGTACTGTTTGTGGTAAGAAGGGAGAACAAACTCGGCTGCTTAAAAACAAGTTTAATCAGAGTTTGATGATTTACTATCTGTCAGTAATCAGAGTGAATAAGTAGAAGTGGAAACATGCGTATAGAAAGAAGGAGCAAATGAGGAAGAACAAAGAAGTCAGAAAACTTAATTTGTGTTGTGTTTCTAGAAAACATGCCGTACATATCAATAGCGTTTATTTTTGTATTTTATTTTCTTATCATAATGAAGACAAACTCCCCGTGAATGTAAACTCGACAGGAGACCTGATGTTGAGGACTTTTATGTACCATAATGGGATCTAACATAGTGTGATGTAATGTAACACAACTTAATGCAACGTAACGTAATGTTAGGCCCCGTGTCCACCTAGCGTCTTTTTCTCAGCGCCAGCGTCTTTTTTCACTTGTTTTCAACGGGTAGAGAGCATTTGGAGCAGAAAGCGGCTGCCTGGATGAAAGCGCAGCGTCCAGCGTCTTTTGAACAATTGCTCTGCTGTTTTTGTGCTGCCGCTCCGAGCGCTCAAGTTGAAAATCTTTCAACTTTTCAGAAAGGCGCTGTTGACGTAACGGCGGTCTTTTCAAAATGTATGATATTCCCTGTATTTTAGCCTCCTACAGATCGTGTCTTGTACGCGTCTCATCTTTGCTCAGTGTCCGCTGGGGCAAAAAACGATCTCAAATATAAAACATGCAGTAAAGAGTAACGGAGCCGTGTCGGTCACACAGCGGCCGTTGTCAACAAACTGTTGTCATAGAGACAGGACGGACGTGCAGCGCTTTTCTTCTCTGCGAACAAACGCTTCATGCACACACTCCCGAGCGCAAAAAAACGCTAGGTGGACACGGGGCCTAACACAGCATAATGTAGGGCTGAATATTTCCCACAACCCCACGATACAAAACGTATAACGGTACAGAGGCCACGATACGAAACATATCGTGATATACGTTGATTTTGGATAATGACCACGTCCTACACAGACTTCACTACAACAGCTGTTCTTTATTGTTGAGAATAACAGCAGAGGCGTATTAAGGATCCTACGACTAAAAACACTTTGCTTTCAAAGGGTTAGAAGTCAAACTTAACACTTGTGACCTGTTATTTAAAGTTCATCATCATCTTCAGCAGAAATCAATACTCGAGTGTCACAGGCAGCAAAGAAAAGTCTGAACCCTCATCCTTATCTCCCTCTCTTTCTGTGCTGCTTTTAAATAAATCACTGCAGTTACCTTATTATTAAAGCACCATTGTGTCGCACTTACATTAGTCACCTGCACTGGGCTGCAGCGTGTTAACAGGCTGTGTGTGTGTGTGTGTGTGTGTGTGTGTGTGTGTGTGTGTGTGTGTGTGTGTGTGTGTGTGTGTGAGATAGATAGGCCAGGGGGCTGATGGGAAAAGACTAGATCAATTACAGAGATAGAACAGCAGATGAAGAGAAAGACCTGCTGACCTTTAACTCCCCTCTATATCTCTCCCTCTCTTTTTTCTTCACACACTTCTCTCCATCTTAGTTCCTCCTCCTCTCCTTATCGCTGCTATTACTCCTCTTGTGATCGTCTTTTTTCCCCTCCTTCTTGTTCGCCCCTCCTCGAGCATCCTTCTCCTCCCGTTGTCATGGCTATCCTCTACCTTTAACGTCCTTCTCTTCTTCTCCTCTCTTTCCCTCCGTCCTTCTTCCTCCTCAAACATCCCTCCCTCTCCTCTCGTTGCTACGGTGACACCTCATGCTCCTTACCCTTTTCTTCCTCACACGTTTCCTCCTCCTCTTCTCTCCCTCCTTGTCATTGAGTCTCATATGAATATTTAACTATGTCCGTGTCCCTCCACATCATCTTCTGTCATTTATCTCTCTGCTTGTCGCCCTCTTCCTCACCCTCCCTCGCTCCTCTCCTCTCAATCAGACTCTTCGTCTTTCTCTCTGCCCTCCAAGTCCACCGTCATCCTCCTCATTTATCCTTCTTATTCCTATTTTCTTTTTTTTTTCAAGTACATTTCCTTTTTTCCCGGTTGTTCTTTTCACCCCTTCTTCTCATATGTTTTCTGTCCTCCAGCCTCTTCTCCCTTATCTCCCTCATCTCCCTCCTTGTTGTCCTTTCTCCCTCTAGTATGCCCTCTCCTTCCTTTCCTCCTCCCTCTTCCTCTTCTTCCTCCTGTCTCTTTTCTATCATACCATATACCCCTCTTCTGTCTCCTTTTCCCTCCTCCTTAATTATCTTTTTCCTCTCCTCTCCTCTCCTCTCCTCTCCTCTCCTCTCCTCTCCTCTCCTCTCCTCTCCTCTCCTCTCCTCTCCTCTCCTCCCCGTATCCTCTTCTCTATCACTCTACCCCCTACGTCTTTTCTTTTGCCTCTCCTTTCTCCTCCTTCGCTCTCTGCTCCTTTCTCCTGTTCCTACTGCTTGCCTCCTATCCCCTCTTTCTCCTCCTCCTGGTCCGTCATCCTTTTTGTCATCATTCTGCCCCTTCCTTTCCATTTCATATCTCTTCTCCTCCTCCCTCATTTCTTTACCACCTCCTTATTTCATCACCCTTTCCCTCCTTTTTGTAACTTTACTGTCATCACTCAACTCCAAACCATATTCTTGATCCTCCTTCTCTCCTCTCCTGTCCTCCTCCTTCCTCTAATTCCTGCACCCATTCCTCCACTTCTCTTGCCTCTCTTCTCTCTCCTACCTCCTGATCTCCCATCCCATCTTCTCTCTCCCTCCTCGTGTCCTCTGACCTTCCTCTACTTCTTCCTCTACTCTCTCCCCCCTCTCTTAATTTGTCTCCACCTATGCCTTGTAATCTTCCTCTCATTTCTCCTCCTCTCCTCTCCAATCCTCCCCTACCTCCTTTTATGTTTTCATTCCTCTTCTGTCTCCTCTATTTTTTCCCTCTCCTCTTCCTTGTTGATCCTCCACCCCCTCCCACTGTTCTTATGTCTCTCCTTTCTCCTCCTCTTCTCTTTCCTATCATTTACTACCCCCTCCTTCTTGTTGTCTTTCTTTTCTCCTCCTCTTATCCCCTAAAGCCTTCTCTCTCTCCTTATTCTTTTCCTTCCTCTACCCCTCCTCCTTTTCTTCTTCAGAATCAGAATCGGCTTTATTGGCCAGGTATGCTTAACTCACAAGGAATTTTACTTCCTCTATATTCTCATCCTGAGGTCCTCTCTTGATTTTTCTGTCTCCTCCTTCCCTTGGTTCCTCTACCTCCTCCTCCTTGAACTCTTACTTTCTTTTCACCTCCTCCTCTCTTCTTTAATCCTCTCTATCTCTCCCTGCCTACCCCTCCTTTTCTCTTTACTCTCTTCCTCCTGTTCCCCCCACCCTGTCGTTTTTACCCCCTCCTCATTTTTTTATCCTTTTACTCTGCTGTCTCTTGCTCCTCTTATATCGTCTCTCCCTCCTCTTTCCAATCATCCCTCTACCCCTCCTCCTTTCTTTATCTCCTCTCTTCTCTACCTTGTCATTTCTTTACCCCTTTGTTTTCTTCTTACTCTTCTTTCTCCTCCTCCTATCCTCTCCTATTTCCATTTATTTCTCTATCCAGTTTCCCCTTTTCCTGTTATCTTTCTCTCCTCCTTTCAGTCATTCCTCTTTTTCTACCTCGTAGTCTTCCTTTCCTTATACCTCCTCATTTCCCCTTCCATCTTCCCATCTCTCTCCCCTCCCTCCCATCTCCTCATCTTCTTCCTCTACTTTCTCCTTCTCTCCTCTCCCACGTCTCCCCTCTCATCTTTATCACCATTCCTCCTTCCCTCCTCATTTTCTGCTTCCTATCCGTTTCCTCTCGTCTCTTTAGGCACACTCACTAATGAACTGCATTATATTCTACAGCTGTAATGCCACCGGCACACTGAAGGGAAGGAAACAGGTGTAGTGACAAAGCTGAGCAGGAAATGTGTGTGTGTGTGTGTTCGTACATCCTCCTCCTCCTCTTTCCTCCTCTCTCTCAGACTGAATGTTTCCCCCTCTACCTATCTTGTCTTCTTTTTGTGTTTTATAAATCTGTTTGCCGCTTTTTCTCCTCAGTGGATATTCAAGGACACTTTCTGCTGTGACTCATGTTACTACATCTGACACCTGCTACACCTCCGGCTGTCTTCTTCTTTCCACTCGCCCCCCCCGCTGCGCTGAGCTTGTTTTTTCCTCATGGGAAGAGATGTGGAATTTTAAAAACATGTGTCCTACTTTTTCTAACATATTTAGAGGTCTTAGTTAATAATTGGTACAAAAAGTTTAGATTCCCTCCATTAGATTGAAACAAGCTGAGCATGCCAGTGACAAAAACATCAACTTTAAGTACATGCACTTTGATCGGTTTAGCTGGCCCCTTGCAGCCATTACAGCCTGTTTCACTGCAGCAGGCTGACGTGAACTACTCGAGCAAATTCACATTTTTAAGTACAATTAATCATTTAGACCCCAAAATGTATAAAAAAATAGAGCCAATAAAAGAGTGAACATAAGTATAAAGATATCTTAACTCTAGCAGTGAGCAGTTCACATCCTCTTACCACATGGAGGCTGCAGCTTTTGTCGAAATCCATTGTTGGTCAACATGTTAAAGAGGACATATTATCCCCCTCTTCCACCTTTTCAAACAGTCCCCTGTGGTCTCAATGAAACATCTGTGCTGTGCTTTGGTCAAAATATAACATGAATCAAGCACCAGAGGAGGTTTGTGACCCTGTATAAACCAGCTCTCTCAGAACGCTCCGTTTTGGTGTGTGTGTCTCTTTAAATGCAATGAGCCCCCCCCCTGAGTTTTCCCGATAGACATCACTCCTTCGCTAGTGAGAATAAAAAGTGGCGGACCTGTGCAAAAGTTTTGCTCTAGGCTGGGGGTGGAGTCCATGGGTGGAGATACCAGGGGAGGGGAGGGTATTTTTTTTACCAGAATCCCCCCCCCCCCGACTTAATAAAAGGCTAAATGATACCAAATGAAGAACCATTTGGGATCCAAAAGAGCTTTTATTACTCCCTAACTTAAAGAAGCCTGAGTTCCAATACTCCTTCAGACCACTGCAGAGTCTCTCATTCTTAAAGCCTCGACCCAATTCTAGAGGTCAGCCGGAGCTTGAGAGTCCTCGTTTTAACACAGATCCAGAATGTGGAACTCTTTCCATCTATACAAGATGAAGCAGACCTTGAATGCATCTGGTCTGCAGTTACGACAAGACGAGCTCAAAGACACCTGATGAAACCAATTAGTAGTAACAGCTGTTTCCTACTTCACATTGAAAGGCAGCAATCAAAATCCTAATCTGCTCTAAAGCCTTTAAACTCACTGCAAAGACAGACACATCAAACCATGTTTATCAGTATGTTGGTGCTTCTTGCATTAAAAATGTAAATAAGCGACTTAAACTAAGTCTAATGAATGCACATCAAGTTGAACTTTACAATATATTTGACATGTTTTACACAAACGTCGGCACCTGTACAAACTGAACTCTACATTAAGACAAACTGAGTCCTAAAGTGAAAATGATTGACATTGACTCTTTGGGGCTTCTGGCTGTGGAGTAAGTTTAAAAAAGCTAAAGAAGTTTGCCATGCAGACCCTACGTTTTCCTCTGGCACTTTTTATTTTGCCCCTATTTTGAGACACACGGTGCAATAGAAATAAATCTGACTTGACTTACATTGGCAGCTGAATCCTCAGCCGGTTTCGTTCCTCCCTCCTCCGGTAAGTCCGGCGCCGTTGGGACTGAGACGGGCAGCAGAGGAGAGCGAGCCTTGCTGGCCTGACCCAAAGACGCTGTCTTCACCTGGGGCTTTGGAAGGCTTGCACCTGTGCAGGATGAAGAGAGGCCTGGTTTAAAAAAAAGGCTTTTTTAATTTGGTACAATGATTCGTTTCTCACATTCTCATCACTCTGGTGTTGGGTAAGTTCTTACATCTAACACACTCGGGTTAGATGTCGAGCACTGTCTATGGCTTTAGAGACTTAGAAGAAAAAATCTCACTTTTCCAGGGATTGCATTTTGAAAGTTTGGACAGTTTTAAAGAGAGTGATTAATTTGGTCGGGGTTGAATTTTAGAGCAAGGACAGATCATGTAGTTGGTGATTGAAGACGTATATCCTGTATGGATGGATAATGGATGATTTTAGAGAAAACTGATCCAATTTCAAGACATGGCAATCATCACAACCTTGAAACACTCCGCTACGTGATGATGATTATGTGCCACCACAAAGGAAACAATGCCAATACAAACTTTGGCAAAGCAGAAAGTCTGGAAACATTACGAAGCTGTCTCAGATTGGTTATGTTTGAAAACGGAGCACAAGCGTTACATTTTGAGACATAACGTTGACTGATAATGTTTCTTCCATCGGTCGCCATATTCAGTTTAAAACAACGTATTTAAATTGTGATTCACAACCAGACAAACTTATGCTAACCAAATGTGACCCTACAATGAACTTGGGAATAATATTTAGCATCATCAGCCCAAACGGAGGTCAGTGTGCTGCCAAACTTTTACAACTAGTTTCCTGCTTTTTAAACTTGATCTGATGTGAGTGCTGACAGGGACATAAAGCTGTTATTGATGGGTCTACATGACGAGTTCACATGCAACAAAGTGAGCCATTAACAGGAAACAGATCTACGGCCTGAATCATCAATCTGTGCATCTAGTTTTTTCACATTGATCATTTAGCATCCATCCATCATATCTGTATTGGTGATTCCATGAACCATCTGTCTTTCATTTCCAAGCAGCAACCTTACATGTTGAAAAATAAAGCCAATGTGGAAGTGCAACAAAACGCAGTTCCTTGAGTGTCCACTTGAGGCTTTCTCCTTTGTCGAGTCAGTATCCATAGAGATCCACACAGGAGCCAGGATTGTGTTTGGCTTTCCAAATATGGTCACTTCTGGCTCCAGAAAACCAACATGGCGACAGCCAAATGCTGAATTCCAGGCTTCATTTACGCAGTCAAGAACCAATGGGTGGAGAGTCACCCAAAAAAAAAAGAAAAGTAAAGGACGAATAAACGAGAAAACCAAATCAATAAATACATTCAGCCTCCTCTCCCCAATCACAAATAATCTTCATGAAGTCACATTGAAGGACTCCTTAAAGAAGGAACCAGAAAAACATGCGACAAAGAGAGATGTCTGCCTTTTTTAATCTCCTCTCTAATTCACTGAGCAGCCTTGTGATGTCTGAACACATCCCCAGGCTTCTTACCCACAATCCTCTTGTTTCTTACCCTGAACGGCACTCCTTCACTTCCTGATCGATAAACATCTGTTCTCCTCCTTGTGAAACAAAACACCTGGAACGGCCTTGAAAGCAGCGGCTTACATCAGAGAATATCCAAAGATCAGACTATAACTTCCTTGAACATTAACAGACTTCACAGCACAAAAAATTACTTCCAAACCGTCAACAAAACAGACAACTTTCTTATCATACAAAGAGATTCACAACCATACCAATACAGTTTCCTCCTGCAGATCAACAGTTATATTACAAAATACATTTTCCCCTGAACACAACAGAGAGAAGCCAACTAAATATGAAACAGGAGAGCTTCCTGGAATCATGTTTGGTTAGATTGGGTGATCTTTGGATAGGGAAACATCTAGACTTACACAATCCCCTCACAAACTCCATGACACTCTTTCTAACACAATCAAAATGTCTCTTTTAGTCAAACCATGGACATTTGGCCATTTAATACACTCTGATGGATTTCATCTCCAAGCCTTTATCAGGGAATCAAGGAGATGCCATGAAACGGTAGTCCCATCCAAGATGCCAAAATACAAATCTACATATAGGAATTGATGTTGAGGCTAAGTGGGGTTTGGACATATTAAACTCCAGCAGATGGAGTCATGAAGGCCCACAATATCAAACAAAACAACTGCACATTAAATATTCACAATAGAAATGGTTCTAAAAAGCTTAAAACAAACATGTATAAGTGATTCTTTGCCAGTAAACTGTAGATCCAAATGGCTTCCCATTGGTTACATTTCTAGTTTGCACACATTTCATATGGAAAGTAGGATAACGTCAACGCCAAAGGCTTGCACCGTGGATGGGTTACCAGTATGGATACGAATAAATACTGCTTGAGAAGATTTTGTCCTCCAAAAGTTCAAGTTAAATCCAGTGGGTAAACTACACTGATATGGTGAGAGGAATATGGAGATTATGGTTTAAAACAGTGTTGGCTGTGTAAGTAAGTAACTAACTTGATTGTCCCATCCATCCATCCGGAAAGACATTGTCCAGGTCTTGAGGCACTTAAACATCACGTTACTTCCTCCTTCTCTCTCTGGCAACTTGTAGTCTTTGTCAGGTCATTCAGGCATTTGAACAGCCAGCTGATGCTGTCATGGTGCACATGAAGGCAGGTGTTTCCAACAGATAAGATACCAAAAACCTAACAGCAACGTTGGACTACTCGATTGCACGTGTGTAGAGAGGGGGGGCTCCAAGAGTTTGTGGGCAGGGGCCTCTGCATTCTTAATCCGTGCTTGACTTGAACACTTGTATACCTTTTAGTTAATTCTCAATTAAACCTCCAACAAATCTCAAAAACTGTTAAAAGAAGCAAAAAAGAAAAGTTTTGTCTGAGATATAACTTGTGCATAAAACATAGAAAACCAGCCTGGTAGGTCTGAGTCACGAGTCTAAGCTGAATATTTAGTGATTCAAATAGGCCTGATGTTGTGCTAAGAAAAATGGTGAAATGGAAACAACTCAATTTGAATTCCAGAAGTCAGAAATGAAGGCACTTAAATTAGCACATTTCTCCAAATGACATGAAAAATGTAGACTCAACATCTCGTATCTGGTTGGATACAATCAGACCTCCAGAGTGATACTTCCTAATTGTTCAAAACCAGAATTGCAAAGAGCATAAAGTATCCAAACTTCCTTTTGCGTGAATGACTTTATTGGAAAATATACCCTTCAAAAAGTGGAATAGTTCCTCAACTGCTTAAATCAGGAGGCCTCTCTTAAAACCATGCAGAGAAAAAAGGAGCGTCTTCACTTAAGAACAAAGAAGTGGCTGTCTGCTTCACCGCTTCCTGCTGAGAATAAGATTTATTTCCAACTGTTGAATCATTCTTTCCCTTCTTGCAGTAAACATCATGGAGAAAAAAAGGTCCATTTTAGGATTCCAGCTGAGAACAATGAAGATAAACTGTGAGAAACTGTCATTATAACAATTCTCCCTGCAGAGATAAAGTTCTCTTTGCTGTGGTTAAAACTCAAAATCACCTACAGTGCAACATGAAGTACACATCATTTCTGTATTTATGAAAATAACACACAAGATATCATATGATTTGGAGATGTGCTGTTTATCCTGTAATCTTCACCTCGCTTATTGTCCTGTGTGTCGGTTCTTTTGACCAGAAGTCTTTTTATTCCCCACACTTCACACACATAAAAACAAAACAAGAGATAGATCTAGAAAAGATTAAAGGGGACATATGATGAAAAATCCACTTTGACAGCGTTTCTGAACATTTATTTGGGTAACCTGAGTGTCTACAGACCCACAAAATGTGACATAAACCCATCCAGTCCTTTGTTTGTGGTCTGCATAAGTCTTACAACACAGAGAGAAATGCTCTGTTTCAAATGTGCTCTCCTTGTGATGTCACAGTGGGATTATGGTAAAAAAAAAAATCCCCTCCCCTCCCCTGGTATCTCCACCCATGGACTCCACCTCCAGCCTAGAGCAAAACTTTTGTGCAGGTCTGCCATTTTTATTCTCACTAGTGAAGGAGTGATGTCTATCGGGAAAACTCAGGGGGGGCTCATTGCATTTAAAGAGACACACACACCAAAACAGAGCGTTCTGAGAGAGCTGGTTTATACAGGGTCACAAACCTCCTCTGCTGCTTGATTCATGTTATATTTTGACCAAAGCACAGCACAGATGTTTCATTTAGACCACAGGGGACTGTTAGAAAAGGGGGAGAAGGGGGATAATGTGTCCTCTTTAAAGCAGCTTGTAAACCAGCGACCAACATAGTACGACTCATTCTGATTCCAAACACAGACACATTTCATGGCTCTTCTTGGTTTCTAACAGGACCGCACAAGGTAGCATCTGTTCATCCTCTTTTTCATGGTGCTCTTTAGAATCTTTTTAAGGTCTGGTTTTTATCCTTGTCAGTTAAAATGTGTTATTCCAATACAAAAACCCAGTATAGTTATCCGCCTCCAGTAATGCATGCCATTCCAGTCAATGCACCGACCACATTATAAAACCAATCAGCCCCAAATATTTCAGGTTTCAGATAAATTATCAACCGAATAGTTCTAGCAGAGATAACAAAATATGTCAATAGTCGAATACATCAGTGTTTTTCCAACAATACAATGTATGTTGTTTAAAGGTTAAAGGACTAAAGGTAACTATGACACCTAGTGTTTAAAATGAGTACTGCAGTCCAAATTCAAAACATTACAGAGAGCTGTCCCCCCCCCCCCCTCCTCTCTAGAGTGGATGCTCACACAGGTCACCATGTGGTGGACACTGAAGCTTCAGTGTTTAGCCAGCTCTGCATCGGTCTGTAAACCTTTCTGTGTTCTAACCTCTCTCCATTTTTCAAAAGCATCTCCAATATTGATCCTAGTTTGAGCACGTTTCTGCTCGTGGAGCTTATTAGAAACATGCAGAGGCTTTTTAGGTCGGGTACAATCACTTCTATCTGAACCAGTTCTCTTGCCCGCTTCCATCGCTGCAACACCTGTTGGTTTGACCTGATAACCTAAAAACGGCCGTGTGGGGGTGCCTTAAAACCGCCTACCTTCTCTGGTCCAAACAAATCCAGACCATTCAGGAACAGAATCTAAAGTTAGAAGGCTGCTGCATTGTTGTCAGAGAAGCCAGCACTTCAACATAGCATGTTTCCTTAATGTCTGATCATATAGTAAGGTCACTTTATCATCTCATTCAGTACAGATCTTACAGATTGCTCCTTTAAATCTTACTAGTATCAGAGCTTAACTCAATATCTGAAAAAACAGGTATGTAAACATCTGATGTAAGCTGCACTTGGACTTTTTGTTTCACACAGTAATCACACCAGCGTGTTCTTAAAGTGTGATCTATCCATTACCGCCAATCTTAATTCGAGGAGGAATATAACAGTCTTTCTTCAAGGTGATGTTCCTTCAAGGCCAGCAAGACCTCCAAAAAAGGCTCACTGTGACATGATTATATGAATGAGTGTGAGTACATGAGTGTGAAATCTTTTGTAGGAAAAAGTACAACCAGTGAACGGGGACAGATAATGTCCTTCGATGGCAGTTAGAGTGGCTCCAGCCTTCGAGACTACATTTTCCATTCCCTGTACTTTATTTTTTACAGTATTTCTGACCTTGTGTGTCTCTGTGTGTCTGTAAATGTGGTGTAGAAAAACCCTGCCAGGTTCATTTCAAAATGGAGCAGAACCAAATGTGTTTGTATGACTTCTCAGCAAGCTGCTGTCAGAGCGAATCCAAACTGAGCCCAGCTCCACAAAAAAACATTTTGTGGAAAAACACAATGAGCTGCAGCGGTGGAGAGCTGAAGCAAAGGTTACACATCCACAGTGAAGAACACCATAAAGGAGACTTTCACGGTTCCTGGCTCGGCCTCAGGGGGTTGTGTGGGTTTGACGGAGAGGGATGGGGGTGCGAGGTGAGCGGCGTCTCCTGTGTTCAGAAAGGTGGATATATTTACCAGACAAGCTGCAGTGGAGGTGAGAAACGCTCGCCGGGGGTCACATCAGCAGCGTCTGTCTCTGTCTGTGGGTCGACGCCAAAGATGGGGAGATTTACAGCGGCAGTATCGTGGTGAGGAGGGAGGGGGCGGGGTTATTGATCCTGAAGAAGGTTTGAAGTGAATACAGTTAAAGATGAAAAGTATCTTTGAGGAGATGTCATGTCTCAAGAGGGAGAAGAGCCAACATACTCCTCTTCCTCTTCACACTGGAGTTTCTTTGTCTCTGTCTCTCCCCCCCCCCCCCCCCCCCCACACACTGTCTGTCTGTTTGAAGTCTAGCTCTCTGTGAAACTGTCTGCCTCAGCAAAAAGATGTCAGGAAGACAGGTGCACGCAGGTTAGGAGGCTTGGGTTTGGTGAACTTTGAGAAACTAACTTTATATAATGATTAGTGTGAAAAAGGCTAAAAAATACACTTTCTTAAGGATAAAATGTTTTTTTCAAACAAATCACTTTTTCAGCATCGTAGGTGGAGTCCACTGTTTGCACTAGAACTGCAAATGTACAAAAGACAATACATTAATATAGCAGCTTTTAATTAGCTCGGCGGCACATGCTCAGTGTGTAGGGGACTTGGGTTGGGAACCGAAAGGGTCGCTGGTTCAAGTCCTGGTGCAGACCAAATCTGGAGATTGGTCTGGTAGCTGGAGAGGTGCCAGGTCACATCCTGAGCACTGCAGACGTGCCCTTTAGCAAGGCACCGAACACCCACCCCTACCAGCTCAGGAGTGCTCGCTCTGGGCATCTCCATAGGATCCTGTTTGTGCATGTGTGTGTAGCATGTTCAAGGTTCAAGGTTCAAGGTTTCTTTATTCGTCTCCTTGCGGAGAAATTTGTGTCGGATGTTCAACAACAGAGTGTAAAATTAAATATCCCCTCGTGGGATAAATAAAGTATATCTTCTTCTTCTAATTAATCTGAAGCTCAATGTGACACTATGAAGTCATCATGAAGATGTACTAATAATAAAGATAGTTAAAGCTCCCGTAATGAACTATCGCTTTGCGTCGTCTGTGGCGGTCCCTGGGAATAAAGCGGTATAATGTGGCTTCTTGACAAACTACAATGAGCCTGCTTGATGTCATATCAGTCACTCCCAGAACTCCCCCCCCCAACCCTCCAACCCCCATCACCATGACCACCCCAAATCATTTTTTGCACCAGGCTGTAAACATGTTTATTTCTGCTGTCAAAGTCGACACAGAAGTGAGAAAAGTCAGGACACGCCCCTGTTCTGGACGTATTTGCTCTCACTGCTGCAGCCTCGCTTTGATGAGCAGAAAACAAAACCTGGATGGGGGGAAAATGTGGCCTACATATAAGAGGGAGGGGACTTGAACTTTTTAATTTGAATGGTGTAACAAAAGTTTAAAGTCTGAAGAGTTTCAGCACACATCTCGATCATTTCACCATCTTGTTAAATTTTTAAACACTGTCTGATCAAAGAGGACAAACTCTCTCCGCTGCCGCCGCCCTCCTCCTCCGCCGCTCCATCTTTACTTCACACCTGAGGGTTCAAAGTCTTTTGAAATATTATATTTTGCTTTATCTCCCATCTCACCTTCCTGACATGAGGTGGGTTTTAACAGGTCAGAAGATTTGGAGATCAGAGCTTTCTCGCAGATTCACCTGCTGCTCTGCTCAGCACATGAAACACGATGTGTATCATTAGATCAGCGTGTACTCTGACAATGCGGGGTTATGTGTTCAGCAGTTATTTATGCATCTGTTCCAGGATGAATCTCAATGCTTTGGGTGACCTCCTGCCCTTCCTGTTGTCCCTCTCTCAGTCAAAACCAGTTAAGGCTTTTTTATCGTTAGCGCTAATGAACATTCCTGCCTCTATAGAAAATAGGAAAAAGGCACAAATTGAGAATAACTGCTACGAAAATCTCTACGTCTTCCTTATGTGGTCATCCACTCGCAACATATAACCATTTTAAAGCATCTTAAAGCTTTTCATCGGTAATAAGGTTCGTGGTACGAGGCGAGATGAAGCCATAAGCTTTAAAACATCCATCACAGCTGGCTCATGTCTGCCTCCAGCTGCGGCTGAAATGTCTTTTCTCACTATCAGACATCGAGTCAGACAATCCCATTACAGCTTCCAGCATTAAAGCGCACATTCAGGCCAATTTAGGTGACTAACTGCCCACCATCACACTTTACTCTGCACACGGGCTTCAGAGAGCGCGTTGAAAAAGAGAAGAAGGTCGCTGTTTAAAAATTGATATGAAATGAGGGCGAGAAGGAGGAAGTTTATGTGGTTTGCTGCAGCTCAAGGCCAGAAAAAGAATATTTATGTCTAATTTAAACTCCTCCATTTTTATAGCAGAACGGTATTTTTATTTCTTCAGCTCTGATTTTGTCATTCAGAGTTTCTTGTTTGGATTAAAACGTCACGTCGACCATATCTCCGATATAATATGTGTTTATTTCAGTGATGCGTCTAAGGGGAAAACATAATAGCACACATTACGTTGGTTTAAGCATTTAAGAGGATAAACAAGTGATTTGATATTCTCGGCTCCATAAAATTGCTGACTCACACGAGACAGATTAATAAACAAGAGTGATGATTGAAGTGAAAGCCGCAGAGAAAGAGACATGCTGCCGTTTGTTCCTCTGATCGGATCAAGCACCAAACACTTGATCTGTGTTCCACAATTTCCTCCACAAAGCTAACATCTTTTAAAAACCACGCCTCCAGCTCGTCATGTAGACAACGTCTTTATCTCAAACCCCCCCATGACAAGATGACGTTAAAATGGTTACAATACTGTGTATAAGAAGTGGACGCTTGTATTTAGAAGTGAAGCCAAAGCAGAAGCATCTTTGTGACCGTTCCTTTGAGCTGTTTGACTTTAGTTTCTGATCCTTAACCACTTCCTGTTTCCGTGGTTAAGTCTGTCGTGACCTTCCATCTACCACAAGATCCTTACATTATTTCAAAATAAAAGCATGGTTGAATTCCAACTGCAAGTAAAGTAATTTTGGTAATTCTGGAAAACTAGCATGAATTTGAAAGTAGCATTCCCTCAGTGCTCTGTCTGCACCCAGCCCCTCCCCTCTGTGCTCCCTCTAAAGCCATGCCCCTCACTTACATGCACGAGCACCATTGGTCCAGAAGCGGACCTCAGCTCATGCTTTGAGTGAGGGCTCGTGCATGCAAGGGGTAGAGAACGAGCAGGGAGACAGGGAGGTGTGATTGGTTTATCAGATTGGTACCTCGTGGCAGACATTGGTCGAAGTTTTTACAGGTTTACAACTGCTACAGATGACGGATTGTCTTTGTTCCTTTTTCAGAGCACATGAGTTATTAATGTCTGTCAGGACCTAAAGACAGTTTCAACCAAAACCTTAAAAAAGTGTATCTGGAGAAAATTACCAAACCTGCCTTTAAAACAGAACTACATTTCAGAATAAAAGCCTAAAAAATTTCATTTTAAATATGAAATAATAGAATTTCAAAAATGCGATTAATCACGATTAACTATTGCTGTTTTGGGATTAATCCAAAATAAAAAATGTAACTGTTCGACAGCCCTCATTTTTGCACGCTGCGAGGAGGCAGAGCAGCGTTGTCCTTTCTTTATACAGTCTTTGTGTCAACTTGCTCCATCAGAACCATCAAAAAACTTACATTTTTAGACCAAATGTATGCTCTGATATTGTAGAAAATCTAACAAAATACATTGATGGTAAACATTTGGTCGTATGAACAGAAACAAGAGATGAGGGTTTAATATATTTCAACATTAGAGGCTTGAAGCACACAACACAACACTGGATATATATCACAGAGAGGACTAGAGCGTCACCTCTTTCCTGTGCAGCTTTCGATCCATCTTACAAATTTATTAAGTGGCGAGCATCAATCTCCTGTAGGTTCAGGTCATTCTTTCTCTCCCCGTCTCTCTCCCTCACCACAACAATCCAATTAAACCATGAAAACATCTCATTCTTTTCAGCGAGGGAGTCATTCAGGCCGGATAAACACACAAACAAGACCACCGATGAACATCAAACACCATCGCTCACAAATCTGTTTTTCCACTCCTTTAAAGGGAGACGGAGGGGGGGTGATGAAGGTAGTGCTACCCAGCTCTGAGGCTCTGTTTTGAGGGAGGGGGGGGTCACAGGGTGAATGTTGAGTCTCTGGAAGTCGCCGCAGGCTCGCTATTTCTGAGCGAAAGGTTTCCAGGAGACGAAAATCAATGTTAATCTGAGGCCACCTGGGCGTGTAAACAGAGCCATAATGGAACTGTATACACCCACACAATCACGCACACACCCACACACCCACACAGAGGTGATACACACCTACAAAAGACAGCAACACACAACAAATACTCCTACACACACACATTTACTGTCCAGGGATCATATGAACTGTAGACGAAGGGTTTTACTTTCTGCTCACTCTGCTGCAGGCGATCACGGAGAATGACAGGATGAGTCCCAGAGGGAGAGGAAAGAGGGAGCGAAAGATCTAAAAGAGGAGGAGTAAGAAGGGGAATGAAAGAGATAAGAAGGTAAACCACGACAGAGAGGGAATGAGGGAATATCCCCCGCTTTAATTCTCTTCATCCCTCCAGCACCGTTGACAATCTGAAGGTTTATGCTGGAGCAACACCGTACTGAAACACTTAATGATGGATTTATAGAAAATGATAAAAGATAGAAAAACTAAATATAATGAGAAAGGAATGAACTTGAGTGCACCCGTCATTTAGCTGACGTGCTCACGCCTACGCACCTAGGGCCAAGGTTACATCAAATGGGAGTTCTCTAATGGCAGATCAGTGATTTTGTACCAAGTTGTTCCCTGTTTTTTATCTTTAATATTTGATCGAAGTATTGCCATAGACTGCAAATATTAAAGGATGAAGCCTGAGTGACGTCAGCCATTTGTTCCTGCAGGGGGCGCTGGAGGCTCATCAGCAGCCGCCATGCTGGAAATGCTGTCTCAGCCTAACTTTCAGTCAACCTAATGACAGACTGAGAGCTGGAGCTGAGGCGTTACGTCCCGCCCACCTGTCAATCATGTCAGCTACGCTCCTAACTATGAATAACACGTATCGTTCATGAAATCAAAACGGAGCCTTTAAAGAAAATCACCCCCCGTACAGTGTGTGCCAGTGATGACAATAACTAATCAGACCTATTTCATTTTTTGTACCAGGCTGTAAACATGTTAATTTTGCTGGGTTTTTTTGCCTGTTGTGTGTATGTGACTTCCGGTGTTCCTGCAGCCGGCCTCAAGCAGACACTTGATGAACTGCAGGATTTTGCACTTCCACATTGGCTTCATATTTCAGGACCGGAGGTTGCCACCCGAGTAGTACTTACTGATACTGCTGCTAACAACCGAGCAAATCAGCAGATAACCCAACCATTTGTAACAGTCAGAATATTGTAGAAGTACCACAAAGCGCCACAAGGTGGTGCCTCTGTTATGTTCTGAGTTCTAATGTAATCAGCCTGCTCGTTAGTGGACGTGTATATCTCTGACTGCTCCTGCTGCACGTGATCATTTCGGACCCTGCGAAGGTTTCATTTTACCGGTCAAATTGGAAAAAATGCGGTCGGATCTTGTCCGTGTTTATTGCACTTCAACTGACCTCTATACAGTTAATGGGACACTAATGCAAACACCAACCTGTTTCTCTTGCTTTGTCTTGTGGTCACTGTCTGCGTCCGCGACCATAGACTGTATAAAACCACGACTCCTAACCTGACCGGACCTGATCCATTGACCAAGCGTGAGCGAGAGTAACGTGCCTGCGCACGCACGTGTGACTGTGCAGCAAGGTTAAGATGGTATGGTCCACTATAGGGGTGTCTGAAATGATTGGGAAACGTATTTACAGGTCAGAAGGATATACAAATGTTTTAAGCCCCCCGAAATGTTTTTCATTACCTCTTTTTTCGACCTTTAAAAAAAAAAAAATCTTTTTTTTGAGGGGGACAAATCTACCTTTTCTAAATATTGGGGGGGACACATCCCCTGCGTCCCCCCTGAAATCTACGCCTATGACTGCGTCACTAGATTAACATTTACTACATTGATGCAGACTGTTTTTTTTAGTTGAAGTTACTTCAAAGCCTGGTGTCTCATGATGACAAAGGAATCCTCTCTGTGATTAATAAAACAGAAACCCAGCTGTGTGTAAAGATGTGTGTGGTGCTTTAAAGGTCTGCAAGGGAGGCTTAACGTCAGAATTGAAAAGTTACACAGTTAACGTTCTGACCTGATGCTGTTACTTGAGGAAAAACCTCAGGGGATCAAATATTTCAAAAGTTTGAATCGTCTTGGTTGCATTGCTAAATATAGACAGAACTGAGAATCTGACATTTTATGAGCGAAAGAGGAGGCGATGGTGTGTGTATGTGTGTGTGTGTGTGTGTGTGTGTGTGTGTGTGTGTGTGTGTGGGGGGGGGGGGGTTAACATACAGTGGACCAACAGGTAACATAAAGATGGAGAAAACAGAGGGAGGTCAGTCCAGATCAGACCCAACCCTCTGGCTAATGTCATGGCCGCTTACAGTGTATTCTTTATAAAATTCACACGCACGCACGCACGCACGCACGCACGCACGCACGCACGCACGCACGCACGCACGCACGCACGCACGCACGCACGCACGCACGCACGCACAAACACACACACACACGCGCACGCACAGAGAACAGTGTAGCAGCCTGAGGCTAACACATTTAGCTTGCTTGAATAAAATATGAGTGCAGCGGCTCAGCAGAGAGAATCCAGCTTAAACAAAGAGTCACAAGAATCCGACAAAAAAATAAAAAACACGTAGGATGAGCTGCAGAGTGGAACCAGACAAGGAATTTTTGAGAACATAGAAACATAGCTGTCTTCTCCAGGACTGGGCTCATTTTAGATGGACTGAGGGTGAAGTGGAAAACTGTCCTGAGGGCTGACGAGTCCAAATTTGACTCTCTGCTTGGAAATCCAGGATGCCCCGTTCTCTGGGCTTAAAGTGGGAGAGGGACCATCCAGCTTATAATCAGCGCTCAGTACAAAAGCCAGCATCGTGATCCTATGGAGGTGCATTAGTGCACATGGCATGGATAACCTGCAGATTTATGAAGGCACCACTAATGCTGAATGATGTCAACAAGTTTTCTGTCAGATTCTGTCTGTTTCAAAGCTCTGAAGTGAAAGGGTCCGAGTGATAAACTGGCCTCCGGTCTTGACTGGTCGTCTTGACATGTTATGTGTCCCTAGTCTGTCTACAAACCCCCCAATTATGAGAAAAGTCCTCTCCGTCTTTTGCCTGCTCTACTTTTCAGAAAAGTTACCTATAACCGGGTCTTCGATTTACTAAACATTCAGGGGTACTTACTGGACTGCGGTAACATGGACGTGTACACCTTTGGGTCGATGGTCCCCATGGGTGGTGGCAGCAGGGGGTTGGTGAAGCTTCTTAGAGGGTGGGATGGCCGAACACACGCTGTCGGGATGGTCCGTCCGCTCCCATTAGCGCCATCCTCGGCTGCAGCTCCGCCAACAGTAGCAGGGGCCCCCGGGACTGGACCGACCCCAGGAACATGCTCCACAGACGAGGCTGAGGAGCCGGGGAGGAGAGGTGGAGGCTGCTGCGGTGGAGGCTGCTGCTGGAGGAGAGGGTTGGTGGAGGCGTCTGAAGGCATCGCTGGGGGAGAAGAAGAAGGAGAGAGGGAGTTGTTAAGTGGGAACAAAAAAAAAGGGATTGTTAGGGAGGACAGGAAAATGGAGACAGAGGGAGGGAAGGACAATAAACAAAACATCCAATTATTGTGAGTCACAGCGTTGTTTGTCGAGAGTAACACTCATTTGGAGAAAAACAGCGAAAGCATCAAGAAAACAAACAGCAGAACTTCAAACGTGTTAACCCCTCTGCAACAAAAAGCTCAGATTGTTTTCTCATACACATTTTCTGCTTTCATGTAGGAAGTAATGTGCTGAGAAAATGGTCACAATTGTGTAAATTACGGCAGCTGCAGGACGGCCACAGCAATGAGAATGTGTTGTTTTCTGAAATATAGCCTGCATGTTTCTTTGTATGTTTTATGAGCTGTGCGGCTGCAGAAAGAGATGTGAACCGCTCTGTGGATGAACAAATACAAGCGACAGAAATGTTTCTCTGTCTGTCTGCTTTGATCAAACCACAAAAAAAGTACGTTTCTTTAATTGGCACACCGTCAGACTCATAGATGTTTCAAACACAACTCCATAATGTAATAAATCCAATTAAAACTTCAACTTTTTTCCCCTCATGCGTAAAGAAACACTGAGTTCTGCCAGGGTTGCAGATTTATTCTTCTTCTACTTTGTGGAATTTTTTCGCAGGTGCGTCTGCGTCGGTTGCGAGAAATTCCATTTTATCTTGTCAGAGGAACATGTGAGAGAAAGAGGATGAGGAAGAGGAGGAAGAGGAGAAAGAGGAGCTGAAGAAGAAAAAAAAAATCCCTGACAGAAACATGGCTCTGATGTGACATGAGAGATGAATCTCCTCGTGTAGCTACAGCCGGTGGGATCAGAGCGAACACGGACAGCCGGTAATTACATGTAGAGTCACTGTGAGTTTATTAACCACGCTGATATAAGAGCAAGAAACATGTCGAAGAACTGAAAGAGACTCCTGATGACTCAAGGGGAAGTAGATGAGGAGAGTGAGAGGAGAAGTAGAGGGAGACTGAAGACGAACAGGAATAATTAATCAGAGAACGTTTGACGGCAAAAAGACAAGCTGTTGAAAAGTTCTTCAATTATTTGTGTTCTTTCATGTCGGGATGACATAATTTGTCAGAGTCAACACATAGACAAACAAGTGTTACGTAGAGGTTTGTTTATATCTGACATATTTGTGTTTAAGTTTGGTTCAGCGCTGGTGCACAGAGTTAGAGGAGCATTAAACCCTCTGTGTGTGCTTTGTGAATTAGACAGTACCTTGTTGTCTCATTTGCACAGGTTGAGTGTGTGCAGAAAACAATACCTGACAGTAGATCTGTTTTCAAAGGGTCCCCGCGACCCTATGTGTGCTGGAAAAAAAAAACCTGCCAAAAAGCCCACGCAGCGCTTTTTAAAGCTGCTAGTTTTGTTCCATTTCTACTTTTTGTCACGTTTTGTACCGTCTGAGGTCAAAACTGTACAATACTGTATTGGTTGAAAAGTATCCGAAATTCGGGTCGTAATTTTCACAAGGGGGTTGGTAGTGGGTCCTGAGGCTAGACCAGATGAGAACCACTGCTTTAGAAAATCAGGCCCTCCATGTGTTTCACACATAGGGAACAGGGTCTAAAATAAGTCGCAGGCTTCTAGTCCTGCAAAAGGCCCTTGGATGGAGGGTACAGGGAGTTTGGGGGGGGGGGGGGTCAGTTGTAGCCCTGGACATTTGTGATTGGTTCTCATGTCAGGAGGCTAAAGGCCCTGACACACCTAGCAGACGGCAAAGAACTAGTGGGGACAAAGGCCGACTGTGGCGTCGCCTCATGTCGCCTCACAATGCTTTTGTCTTTGCCAAAAAGTTGCACTTGAACACACCGCAAAGACTACAGCCAACGGCCAAACACCACGTGCGTTCTGCACATGCGTGAGAGGAAAATAACTCTCCATGCCAGCAGGTAGCGGTACTCTCTTATCGTTTTTCCAAAAAGGGGAGACCAGAAGAGGATGGAGAAGAATGCGGATACATAAATCGTTGGTATGATACGAGAAGACCATTTTCACACCGCTCACCACTCGTAATATAAGTACTTCTAATCGAGAATAATGTCTCACAAAAAGTTTAAGTCCTTTACTTGCTTTCGTCACTTCCGATTTTCTTCTCGTGCACTGATTCTCTTAGCTGAACAGCCAGTCTTAGTGATTCCTCTCACCAACCGCACCGACGTGACTGACGTCGATTCAATAATCGAATCAGCCGGAAAAAAAAAGGGGCCGAAGGGTAGTGACGGAGCTGGACACATCACAAAAACAAGGCCGAAGATCTCCTTGGTGTGTCAGGGCCTAACCTTAATTTACAGTTTTATCAAACTGTGTTGGGAATTGCAGGCAACAATGACTTTGTTGAAGCGAGCTTTAATCGGTCTTTCTACCACGTCACCTAACTTTCGACGTGATGGACGGCCAAGATGTTTGTGTAAGTAACAGATTTTGCAAAACCTTAAATCAGCCGTCATCCGCATCAAGTTATACGTCACAATTGGCTCACAGTTATGTTCTCACAGTGTGTGTGAATGGCCTGAGTGGCAACAAGTGGTGCCAGTGAGAGGGATGCAAATCTACACTTTATTAAAGGCAAATGAACAGACATAAGAACTCTTTAATTAACATTACGAATACTGCAGCTTCTGTATAACAATAAAATGATGCAATGCAAAATAACTTTAGGCTAAATAAAAAAAATGAAATGAAAAGCTACTAATGGTGCTTATCAGGCAACACATGCAAAAAGGTCCTGCAAACTAGGGAAGAAGAATCTGAGAAGAAAAAGACAAAACAGCAACAAGAAAGTGTAATAAACGGAGGAAACACCCGCCAGTTTTATCCGCTCTGGTTTGATCTACCTCCACTCATCCTTCCATTAGCACCGCCCACCGCCCACCTCTCACCTCTCCATCACATGTTGTATTTGAACACAGAGCTCATCTCCATCCCTGCAGTGATGGGAGGCTACAGAGAGCACGGTGAAAGAATACCGCAGTGATTTTTTTCTCCCACACTGAGTGGTTTTTAAACATCTCAATGACTATTTCTGTATGTGTGCACAGAGAAAACAGATCCAGCAGTTCATCTGAAGTGGATTTCTATAAGGAGAGAGGAGCAATGAGTATTTTATTATCTTTGTTTGCAGGAGAACCCCAGCTTCTTAAAGCAGACAGAAGAGCACATGTCAGCTCCTGTTTTTCTCTTGTTTGAATTCTTATACAACAATCTTTTTATCTTGAAGGCAGGGTTGGTAATTTTCTAAAACTAGCATGATTTTGAAAGTAGCATCATTCCCTCAGTGCTCTGTCTGCACCCACCCCCTCCCCTCTGTGCTCCCTCTAAAGCCACGCCCCTCACTTACATGCACGAGCGCCGTTGCTCCAGAAGCGGACCTCAGCTCATCTCTTGCATTGTGTAGAAACTACGTCGTCTCATGTCTCATTCAGAGGTAAGTAAACTCACCGTATAAACTCCGTCATCTGTGATGTGCTTTTAGTGTGGGCTAGAGCACGCAAGGGGTAGAGAACGAGCAGGGAGACAGGGAGGCGTGATTGGTTCATCAGATTGGTACCTCGTGGCAGACATTGGTCGAAGTTTTTACAGGCTTACAACTGCTACAGATGATGGATTGTCTTTGCTCCTTTTTCAGAGCACATGAGGTATTAATTTCTGTCAGGACCTAAAGACAATTTCAAACCAAAACCTTAAAAAGTGGATCTGGAGAAAATGACCAACCCTGCCTTAAATGTTTCTAAAATGACATCATGACGAGACCTTATAGAGCTCAGATCTGTCCTGATTTTGTCTCTAATAACTATCCTGTCAAATGTATTTGCACAGTATGAACACAGAGTAACCTCGGGCGAGTGCAGAAAGTTGTTATTTGCATAATTAATTGCATCATCTAAAATAAAAAAATAAAAAGCTGGAGCAATAATTACAGGATTACATAACCTTAAAGAAATCCAAACAGGCAGCATATAACACTTTTGCACCCCGCTCACAAAAATGAGCAAATCTATAAAGTATGGACATACTTATGGAGTTTTGTAAACTTACACACTAGTTTTTAATTTAGAGATAATTTCAATATTTCCATCTATTCCCATGCATTTCCTTTTATATAACCTTTAGCACAGGTGTCAGAGGTCAGGCTGCAGAGTTCATTTTGGGTGTATGACTTCAATAAAAGACAACAAATTACAGTATTTGCACTGGCAGACTTCATTTTCTATTGTCGCTGGGTTAAAGATGGTCTATGAAGAGTTTGAACACTAGAGGCGCTACCGAGCCAAATCTTGTTTTCCAGGTCCTTGTTTGGTCTTTTATTTTATTCAGGATGATTGTGGTGATGAGATACCTGATCCTGATGACCGCAGAACAGAATTTACAAATGTTGAGAACATTTCAGGCAGACTGCGCCTGATAGTTCCTTAGTGGTTATCTCACACATGCACCTAACAGCGGGGAGAGACTATCCCTGAAGGACAGGAGGGGGAGGGGGGTCTCAGGAGGCAAGACGTGATGTAAAGGGAACACCGTGGAAGTTGCAGACCAAGCAACAGAGTCCGACTTTTGTATAATTTAACACATTCAAAATATCGTAGAGAGTGGAGAAGAACATTCTGGTGGACAGAAGCCATAATGAACTAGTTTCATTACATGCATGGAGATCGACGTATGGCGCTGCATCTATCGTTGCTAACAGTTGCAGGATACAAACGTGACCTTCCTCCCGCTCAAGGTGAGTTTCCTCAAAATGCTGTGCTGCGTTCTTACGGTGACTCCCCCTGACTTCATGCTGAAAATGTACTAACAGACTTGAAAGAAAAATTCTGGGTAAGGTCCAGATGGAAAATGTGGCTGTTTTCGTTCACACATGCAGCTCATGCAGGGGCGCCAGTGGTATAGTGGTTAGTGCGTGCTCCCCATGAATGGAGGCTGTAGTCCTCCATGTAGGCGGCTGGTGTTAGAAACCAGCCTGTGGCTCCTTTACTGCATGTCATTCCTGACTCTATCTACTGTCCTATCTCTACAATAAAGGACAAAAAAAAAGCTCATGCAGCTCATCCTGAAACGTTTGAGGACGTTTTTAGGAGGTTTTTTTGCACTTTTTTATTCCAGCCTGTTTCACAGCTGCAGGCTGAAGAAATCTACTGGAGAAGTTCCCAATCCCTTTTGTACAGACCAGGTTGTTCCCTGTGAGTTCATTCAAACGTGTGTGAAGCAGGAAACATGGAGATGGAAATGCTGAAACTAAAACTGAATGTTCATTCAAACCAAAGCTATGAGCTACAGGAGGCTACACAGCTTCACAAATCTAAGCTTGATCTGCACAGTTGTTGATTATTCTCTGTGGGTTTGTCTCTTCCACCAGCGACACCTTTCATATGACACATGTACCGAGTAGTTCCAGCTCTTCTTTGAAGCTAGAGCACATGATTTACTCAGAGTGAAATATTAAATTCCCTCAGACTACTGAAGGCTGCATCGTGCCATCAAGAGGAAATATCTCACTCTGCTGCTGAAACATGTCCACATTATTCAGTTAGACATATTTTGGCATCAGAAACTCTTGAACTTCAGAAAGAATTTCAGAGAAATGTTGGTTTGAATAAAGCTTGGACCAGAATCATGATCGAAAGGCACCAGAGAATCAAACCTGGTAGCGATGCGTTCTTTTGTACCTATTTTTATCCGTGTTTGTGTGACTTTGAACCAGATCTTTTCTCTCTGCAAATCTCTGGCTATTATACCCGCCTCTGTGTGTGTTCTGCCAGCAGTGATCGACCCCCCCCGCTGTGTCGCTTAATTCAATGACTCTGAAGCCTCTCGCCGTCTCTCTGTGGTTGTTAAATCACCAATACAAGCCGACCAGGAATTAGCCAATTACTGAATTACTGAATTATTGCTCCTCGCCACGTCGTTTAGCATTTAGCTCTGCAGCAGAATGAGGCTTCAATCCAACAGGGAGGGGAGGGGGGAGATGGGAAGAGGGAGGGGAGAGAGTTCTGGAAAGATGAAGATGCTGCAGTGTGAGCACTATACTGCATTTGTTAAAGGTTAACGTTGTATAACAATAATTATTATAATTATAGTGTGTACTACTCTATTATTAACAGCTGCAGTATTTCTTGCATGAACATCCGGAGCTGTAACAGTGACTCAATAATCACCATAATTATAGAACGTCAGAGCGTAGAAGTTAAGGTAATGAATGATTCCGTCCCTGGCCGAGGCGTAGGGCTGTGTACGTCACACTCGGTCAGTTGAAGCAGAGAGTTGAATAACACTTGATCACCTTCAGCTGTGCTTCAGTGTGCTGTGTAGACAAACTTTACCTCCATTTATCAAAATGGTGATGATAATTTAACGATTCACTGACATAATGAGGAGAAATGTTCATCAATGACCGTTAATTCATGACGAAGAGGAGCCGTCGGCGAGCTAAAAATAGATCTTTGATTATAAAAACTTAAGTTTTGTTTTCGGTTCAGAGACGAGGCGTGGTGGTTGCAGTGTTAGTGTCAGACTGTCGGACATTTAAAATCCAACATGTTTCCCCCACTGTGTCTGTCTTCTCTGTCTGTCAAATACAAGCAGGAGAGAGCAGAGATGTGTGTGCGCTGCAGACAGAGAGCAAGAGGAGCAACTGTGTGTGTGTGTGTGTGTGTGTGTGTGTGTGTGTGTGTGTCAGTGAATAAGAGCAACAGAGAGATGACGAGCTGACTCGACAACAGGCTTTAACGAGCTAACGATAGTCTGGCCAGGCTGTGAGAGACTAAAGTGTGTACGGTATCATAATATCAATAACCTTTGAAGGCTACGGCTTCCCTTTAGTAAGAGGTTTAAAGAAGTCTGTAGCTCTTCTGTGCTAAAATGAAGCAGGGGAAGTTGTTAAAGGACTCTTACTGCAAAGGAAAACAGCCTGTCATTAATAGTTTTTGAGTAATACACCTTTAGTGTGTCCCTGTCTATACAGTAGTATCAGTAGTGTGCTATAGTAGCATTATAAAAGTAGTATTGCAGTACCTGGTGTGTATCCTCTGTCCACGGTCAGGCTGGGGAAAGGCATCGGTCTCAGGCTGAACTTGTTGTGAGTGAAGCCGCAGGAAGGTGAAGGCAGGATGCCCGGGTACTGAGAGGAGTCTAGAGTCGGCACCGGGATGGCACTGACCACCGCTGAAACACACAGGCATAAAAAAAGCCGGTAAAGAAGAAACGTGCATCATCATCTAAAGCTGGATGTTAAACAGCCAGAGAGAGAAACAGAACTGACCACCACTGAAACAGACTACAGCTCTCAGACACTAAACAGTCTGCAGGATATCAGTTAGTCATGAACAAAGTCTGTCAGAAAGGAATTCACAGAATTATATCACAGCTGAAAAAGAGAGTCAGTCATACACATTGTGTAGACTGTGTAGTAAATGGTCGAGGCCTCTGACTAAAAAGTGGATTGCGGAGCATTTTTGCTGCTTCCTGTGTCAATCAGACAAACGGAAACATCTCATCCTCCATGCAAATGCAACATGTCGATTGCAACCCAAACTGTGCAGAAGGCATCACAGCACCAGAGACACGTTTTGCTTTCAGACTCTAGAACATGAAAGTAGTCTCATTGACGTTAACTATTGATGACTGAAGGGGTGTTTTGAAGCCCAACGATGGCGGTCATCATCATGAGAAAGTCTGAATGTTGTTTAAACTACCAACAGGCAAAGAGGTGTAGCTGAGGCGGCGTCCAGCCACCTGGCTAACAGCTACAATGTGCCCTCTTGCAGTCATATCAGTCACTGCCCTAACGATGCATTACTCCTACTCTTCATAAAACAAAACAGATGAGTTTTGTTTGCTGTTCGAGACATGAGCTGCTCAGACCAAATGTGTTTGTTTTTTAGTACAAGGCTGTAAACATGTGTGTGGTTGTGACTTCTGGGTCTTTTGCAGCCAGCCTCTAGTGGACACTTGAGGAAGTGCAGGTATTTGCACTTCCACATTGGCATCATTTGTCAACACCTGAGGTTGTTATTTTTTTTTGCTCTGTGTGTATGCACACCAAGAGAAGATAGCAATAAGCTGCAGAACTTAGTGTGTTTAATCTTCATCATGAACCTGTTAGACTTGTTGAGATGGATCTTTAGAGCGGGTGTAGGCTAGTTGATGTGACTTTTTGTTTCTGCTATCAATTATATTTGAAATACCCCTGGTTGTATAGAGGTATTAGAACATGGGCTTGTTTCTTAATTGATTTATTAGCTCAGTAAACATTTTCCTAATTATTTAATGGTCTTAATATCCAGTTTCAGGTCTTCTCCAGCACAGCATGGTTCTCTTCATCAAATGATGGTCCTACTTACATTTAAAAATGAGGATAAAGCAGGTTTGCTTTGTTGTGTGACTACCACTGACGAGCTGCTAACAACCTGTCCAGGATAGAAATTGCAATTTGATTCCACCTGCTTCAGGCTCTTGAAACATAAGTCAACAAACCGGTGGGTGATGTCATGGCAGCTATGTCTGATTCTCATGTACGGTGTGTTTTTTACAGAGTTTGCTACAGTCAGTCTGCACGCAGAGACGAGCAGAAACAGTCGGAGCACAGAAGTTCATGTGTGACCTTGAGAGGAAACTGCAGGGAGTCGAACTCACGAGACGCTGCCTCAGGTACACACACACAGAAACACACTGAATGGGGGGGGGCTCATATCTTTAAAAAACAGGCAGAAATGTGTGTGTGTGTGTGTGTGTGTGTGTGTGTGTGTGTGTGTGTGTGTGTGCATCTTGAACCTCTGCAGCCTGGGTTTTAAATTATTCTGTGTTTTACTTACAGGAGCACCTCTGTAATATAACGATGTGTAACAATGAACAAAAGCTGCAGGGAAACAGAGCGCTCTCTTCTTCATGTTTATTTATATTCCACTCACTGGAGTGCGGTTTGGTACTCTTTATTTAATGTTAAAGTCGAGTCACCAAAGTGCAGCAGGGGATGTTTGTAGTTTCCCTCAGGGAGGGCCCTCTGGTGTGTCACATCGTTACAGAGGACCCAGTTCTTAAAAGTAGGTGAGATCAGACCCCCTTTAAGGTCTGTGAGTGATACAATTCATTGGCCACACCCCCAACTGTACACTTTACACCATCAAATGTCATGAGTGATCAAGTAAATATACTTAAATCAGCATTTTTTACATTGTATGTAACAGGTAACAATAAAGCTTTTCGCAAATGAATCCCTCCTCAAAGGAAAGATGGCAAGTGAAGCTGAGGAAGATGAGGAGGAGGAGGAGGAGGAGGAGGAGGAGGAACATGGGGAATAAGAATAGCAGGACGAGAAGAAATAGGATTAAGAGAAGAAGGAAGAGGAGAAAGGGGAAGGAACAAGAGAAATAGGAGGAGGGGAGGAGGATGAGGAATAGGGTGAGGGGAAGAAAGATGAGCAGGTGAAGGAAGAGAGAGGAGGTGGGGGAATAGGAGGAAGTGGTAGAGGAGGAAGAGGGAGGAACAAGAGAAGGACTTGGGGGAGGAGAAGAAGAGGAGGATAAGAAGCAGGAGGAAGAGGATGAGGAGGAGGACGGGGAGTAAGATTAATAGGAGGAGGAAGAGGGATAGGAGGAGGCTGAGGAGGAGGAGGAGGAGGAGGAGGAGGAGGAGGAGGAGGAGGAGGAGTAAGATTAATAGGAGGAGGAAGAGGGATAGGAGGAGACTGAGGAAGAGGAGAAGGAGGAGGAGGAGGAGGAGGAGGAGGAGGAGGAGGAGGAAGAGGATGAGGAGGAGGAGGAGGAGTAAGATTAATAGGAGGAGGAAGAGGGATAGGAGGAGACTGAGGAGGAGGAGGAGGAGGAGGAGGAGGAGGAGGAGGAGGAGGAGGAGTTCTCCTTTGCCTTCGGCCTCTTGTTTTTCGTACCCCCGGAGGTCTGATTCTTTTGAGTGCTGATCAATAGCAGTATTGATTGAAGCGTATTGATTATTTGTAAGCAGCATAGCTGTGATCAGCAGCTTTAGGAGGTATGTTCTTGTATCAGTGAATGTGTGTGTGTGTGTGTGCGTGTGTGTGTGTGTGTGTGTGTGTGTGTGTGTGTGTGTGTGTGTGTGTTTGAGCTCTGACCATTTAAAGAGAAGCAGGATTTGATTACAGCAGCGTGATGACCAGAGATGAGCAAGCCTGATCGATAGCTTTATTGATGGATAATATTGATGATGTTGGTGCAGCAGGACAGCGAGCTACAGGTTAATGGAGCTGTGTTGTGTGTACTTCTGTGTGTGTATGTTAACGCCAAAGACAAGAGGAGACAGACATTCAGAGAGAAATGAAGACATCTTTGCTCTGGACATTTTGGAAAAACACATGCATCTAATAAAAAACTACAGAAATATAAAGTGATGGATCGATGAGGAAACAAAGACAGACAAAGGAGTGAAGACATAATTAACAGAACTAGAAAAGGAGATAATAAAGAGGGAACTAAGAAGAGACAGAAGGAGTTCGGAACAGATGATGCAAATGAAAAAGATAGAGACGGACAAAAAGGAGGATTCCTGCAGAGAGCAAAAGCAGAGACGCTGAGATAAAAGAGAGTTATGCATTAAAGCTGGATAGAAAGGATGAAGACACAAGTGAATTTGAAAAACAACAATAGTATGGCAGAGACAAGCCCGAGTCAGACGGATAGAAACAGAGAGCAGACACAAAGAGATAAAAACTGAAGGTAGATAAAGAGATGAGCAGGCCGTCGTCTGCTGAGCTCAGATGAAAAAAAAGCCCTGAGCAGCTTCAGTGGAAACAGAGAGCGACACGAGTAAAGATAGAAGCAGAGCCTGCAGGGATCAGAGACTTCACACAATCAAATAATCAGATATTAAAAGAGACGAGCGGCAATGTGTTTAAATTCTCTGACCCACAAAAAAAGGATTCCTTTTAAAAGCTGCAACATTTGATTAGATGGTCATTTGTTCCAGCAGCAGTCAGATATTTTAAACAACATTTAGAGTTGTGGCTCTGATTCATGGCTGTAAACTGTCTGAAATGGTTTCCAGTGGTGTTTGTTATTTATGTATGTGATTGTACCACAGACTGTAAATATTAATGGACGAAGCCTGAGTGACGTCAGCCGTCTGTTCCTGCAGGGGGCTCCGGAGGCTCATCGGCAGCAGCCGCCATGCTGGAAATGCTGTCTCAGCCTAACTTTCAGTCAACCTAACGACAGACTGAGAGCTGGAGCTGAGGCGGGTTTTAAGCCCTTTTGATGAACCGTTACATCGCGTTCACCTGTCAATCAGGTCAGCCTCATGCCTAACTAGTGATAACACGTATCGTTCATAAAGCAAAACGGATGCATTCCAAAAAATTCACCCCCCGTTCAGTGTGTGCCCATGATGACAATAACTAAATCAGGTCTATTTGGTTTGTGAACCAGACTGTAAACATGTTCATTTCTTCTGTAAAAAGTGTTGTTGTTTTTTAAATGGGTGTGTATGTGACTTCCTGTGCTTCTGCAGTCAGCCTCTAGTGGATACTCGATGAACTGCAGGATTTTGCACTTCTGCATCATCTTGATTTTTCAACACGAGAGGTTGCAGCTTGGATTGAACTGCGGTGGATTACAAACATTTTCTGATCAAATGTAATCAACTTTCTGTAAAGAGATATTTCTTTGGACACTTCCTTTATGTGGCTTTGTCTGAATATTTGATTTGGTGTCAAAGCATATGAGATGTGATCCAAATGATCTTATCATCAGGGATGACTTCACACTTTCCTCTCACATTTGAGAGGAGAGAAGGAAAAATCAAAACGCCACGAAGCCAAAAAAACTCCTAATCTGTAGGAGGAGTTAATGATGGAGGAGAGGAGAAGTTTTCCTGACAGAACTCTGACAAAAAGATCAAATACGATAAAAGTGTAATTTGACGGAAAGTGAAACGGAGAGAAAGAGAGAAAAAATAGATCCAACTGGAGGACGGGTTTGTGTGTGTTGGCTGAGGAGGCCTGAAGGGTTTTCCTGCATTACTGTGACCCACATATCACACCTAACACACCACACACACGAGTACTTGTCACATGCTTGAAAAAATGGTCAGTCACCCGCTGACTCAAACCCTCCAGAAATAAAACATGCAGCGTCGTAACCTCGTTGCTTCCATTCGGAGCATCAGCTTCAGTTTGTGACACCTGCAGTAAACAGCAACAACAACAACACGACAACATGGGAGCAGAGAGAAAAGAGGACACGAGTCGTGAAGACGCTCAGAGAGACGGAGAGCAGGTGAAACTTCAGCTCAGAGTAAAGTTACCTCACCCCTCTCCACCTGTCTCAGCCGATGATCTCTGTGTCGTTCAGTTAGTTCATGCAGCTGCCTGACTTTTCACTAGAACCCGCTGTTGTTGCCATTCCTACCCTGTTCATGCATCCCTCTAAAGGAAACAACAAAGGATTATGGTCGTTTTGGAGTCGTACTGTTTACAATAATGTGTTGGGAGTGCTGGCTGGCCTAGTGGTAAGGTGGCCCACCCTGTTTTCTGAGGCTGCGACGCAGGTGGCCAGGGTTCAAATTCTGGCATATCATTCTCCTCTTTCTTCTCCTGAGTTCCTACTCTACCCACTGCGGGAATTCCTTTATCTCGACACTCCAGCTGTCCGGCTGTGCTGCGCACGGAGAACGCAGCCGGTGGGTGTTGACGTACGAGGGTGCAAGGAGCCGTAACGGACCGGAGAAGACACGCAATGCACACATATCTATAGTCGAAGTTCTGGGTAAGACTTTGGTGGTTCTCACTCAGTTGGTGACCCATTTTGTCCTCCACCTTCTTTAGTTTAGCTCAGGTGTGTTCAGCCAATCAAGAGCGTAAAGGCAAAGACTCCTGATCCGTTATAAACCCCAAACTTTGAATCAAATATGCTTTGTTGTGGATCTCCGAGAAGAGTTGTCGGTCTAATCAGCCAAATAAGCAGTGAAGTTTGACTGTTGCTGTAACACCCAGCAGGGGTCTGACTAAAGTCTGAACAGACAAGAGATTGCAGCGGTCTCAAACAGAACTTTGAAAACAGTCGGACTTCTCCAGCTGGACATGATCAGAGCTTTGTGTGCAGGCTGCAATAACTGAAGTCAAGTTTTTCTGATCAGTTTCAGTTGTGTTGCATGTTTTTTTGTAGCCACAGTTTAAAACTTTTAACTGGATGTCTTACTTTAATGAAGCCTCTCTACAGTCTATTCAGTGATTGTAGTATTTGAAAGTAATTGATGGACAAATCTTTAGCGCAAGAGTGACTTAAGAGAGGACAAAAAGAGTCAGAAATCACAGAGAGAGAGAGAGAGTGGGCAATGATGCAGGAAATAAGCCACAAGTCATAATTGAACCCGGGCCGCCCGCTTAGAGGACTAAAGCTTCCATATACTGTATGTGGTACGCGCCAACCACTAGACTACCGACGCCCCCAGATGTGTTTTAACTGACATGAGATTCAATCTGTGTATTGCAGAGTTCGCAAAGTCTCCTCTTCTGACTGATTTCAAACCTCACGTTACTTTACATCATCAGAGTCACTGCTGGAGAACAGAAGCTTTAAATCTTCCTTCATGTAAACGGATACACACACTTATGGACCCATTCACTGACTGTGGAGAGACATATGAAGAGGAAAATTGATATTTTTGGGTTAAAAATACTGACATTCCTTTCTGACAAGGGTTCAGAGCATCCTCTCTTCTCTATGTCTTATATATTTTAACACTGTCTCTGTTTTTCCCCTGATGGTCCTCAGATCTCCTCCCGTCCCCCGCTGTCCTCAGAGTCTGTCTGACAGAACACACAGGCTAATTATCTGGTGGAGAAAACCATCTGTGTGTTTGTGTGTATGTGTGTGTGTTCCCTCTTCCCTCAACTTCACTTCTGACTCTGCATAAAATCTTATCCTTTTTACATCTCAACAATTCAAAGGAAGGCTGAGAGGAAACAGAGATGAACCATCTTCACCCAGAGACACCCGGCTGCTGCAGACTTGTAATGTGACACGCCATGCACCGAGAAGACGAAGAAGAAGAAGAAGAAGAAGAAGAAGAAGACGAAGAAGAAGAAGAAGAAGAAGAAGAAGAAGAAGAAAGGCCCAGAATGTAAAACATCATGTAAAATCTGTTCAGTTCATGTTGGGCCTGGTTCAGGACTAAAATATCCGTGTGTGTAGGCCTGGGCGATATGACTAAAAATGTTATCACGATAAAAAATGTCATATCAGTCGATATCGATAATTATCGCGATAAATGTTAAATAATTACTTCTTTCAAATTTAAAAGCTGATTTTTGCTCCTGAGTGAAAGTTGAAGAAACCAGATGGTTAATTATGGTTTAATTATTCTTTATTGTCAGAACAGGAACATGTCACCATCATAAGCTCAGTGCACGGAGCTGGAAACACTGATATGACAGTTAGCTGCTGGGCAGTAAACTTAGCCTACTGGCCCGCTGCTTACTGAGGGTCCACACCATACACTGTTTATATTATTTACAATACGGTCCACACTAACACTGGTTTGGGACGTTTGGTCATTTATTTCCTTCAGCGTGTTTTTAACTGGTCATACTGTGCCAAACAGTGAAGGGTATGTGTTGTTGCGGTTTGTTGTTGTTACGTTTTAGCTTCACTCGTCTTCCGCACAGTTAACAGAGCATGTTACTCGTTTTTTGTCGGACTGTAAATATCCAAAATGAGCGGTCTTTCTTTTCGTCTTGTCGACGATGTTTTCTCCGTGCTTTGAGCCGGCAGGCTCAGCGCTTTCTTCTGTGCAGCTAAGGCTAATTTCGGCTGTGTTTTCATTCCGCTCCGAACGTCTGTAAGCCCGCCTACCCATATCCCTGCGACATGATTGGCTGTTCGTCGTCTTTTTCTTCTTCTCTTTAATGTCGGTTGGCAACTAGCGTTCAATGTGCATTAGCGCTCTATCGAACTTTATCGAACATTTTGAATATTTATTGTAAGAAAAATTATATAGCGATAATTATCGTTATCGTTTTATCGCCCAGGCCTACGTGTGTGGCCAGGATCCATGGACCTCTTCAGGGATTAGGTAACATATCGTACATGGGATTCATTTCTATAAGGGCATCAGGTCAAGATTTCTATTTGTCTAAATTTCTATTTATGACCAAATACCCCCAAAAGCCGAAGACGTTCCCATCGGCGCCACTGATACTTTGGTTTCAGTGCTATCGAATGTTAGCTTTCTTGAACTGAACATAGAAATATTGCACCTACTGAACATTATGGTAAATGGTAAATGGACTTGAGCTTGTATAACTCTTTTCTAGTCTTCTGACTACTCAAAGCGCTTTTACACCGCAGGTCACACCTACACATTCACACACTGATGGTAGAGGCTGCTATGCAAAGTGTCCATTAGTATTGCATTTCCATTCATACACATTTATACGCCGCCGACGAAGCAGTGGGAGCAGCTTGAGTCTTACCTAAGGACACACATGGCACACCTGCAGGAGCTGGGGATCAAACCAACAACCCTTTGGTTGAGAGACAACCAACTCTACCACTGAGGCACAGCCGCCACAACATTAACAAATACTGCATTGTACTGTAAATATTCTCAGTGTAGAGTTTAGCTCAAACCAGCGCTGTGCTTCTGTGCAGCCTCTCAGAGAAGCTGGCATACTGTAGCTGTGGACTATTTTTCTATTTCAACATGGACAGTTCTGTTCTACGATTTGTAATTTACTGCACACTACGGGACTCTTTTGTGTAGAGAAAAGAGTATTGTTTAAAGCCTTTCATAAATGATTGGAAAGATTTTTTCAACATTGAACCACCTCTTTTTTTTCTTATTCTTGCTCATTTCAAGCAGGGGGAGCGTTATAGCCAACATTTGATTGCCACTGCTGCCCAGAGAATGATTTGCCTCGTTTGCTTATTTGGAATCAATCAAGTTTCAGTTCCTGTGTGTTCCAGCAAACAAACACACAATGCTGTTTTACTTACGTGTGTTGCTCGGCTGTGAGTCCATGGGAATCATCATTTTGCCTCGTGTCCCCCTCCTGGCAGCCATGGAGCGGTCCAGAGTGGAGATACTGCTGGACGCCTCGTCATTGTCGGCTCCTATAATGTCAAACATCCAGGTGTAAAACAAGAACTTGTTATTTCCTGTCATCACACAATCAAAAGAGAATCATAAAAACGGCCAGGCAACAGATTTGTTTTTTACTTGAAGAGGAATCAGGGGTCATTAGGCATATCTGACGTTTGGGAACAATATCAAGCCTCCAGATGGAAACACTCAGTTAGCACCACAGATGTGAAGGAAAGAAGTCATTTTTAGCATGCAGGTGACAAACACCCTGATTAAAGAATGGGAAAACACATTTGGTATTTTGGTGTTGCCAAGCAACAAAGAGTTGAACTTAGATGAGGTTTGCAAATAAAAAAAGACTCCAAGAAACAAAGTTAATGAAAAAAAAGGAATACAAACTTTTCAGGCACATTGTTAAGCCTTCATTAAAAAGACTAAAGAAAGAGTATCAAAAGATAATATAAACTAAAAACAACACAATTTTATTCTAGAACCAATATTTGGAAAAATAAATTCATGAATCAGCATTAGGTGCTGTACCTGAGTGGCTGCTCTTGCTGCCCATCTGGCTCTCTGATTGGCTGTGTGCGACCTGGGGGAGGTCTTGGCAGGACTGGGTGGGCGAGTCGTGTCCTGACGGGGCCACACTCGGAGCTTTCTCCATGTTCTTCATCTCCATCTCCTCGTGATGGATCCAGAGGTCAGGAGGTCGCAGGTCCTTCTGGCTGCCTTTCCGCTTACCAGCGCTGTGGCTCGCTCTCTTTCTGCAAGACGGGAGCAAGGGCAAAGGGGAGAGAGGGCACAGTCGAGGAAGTCAGCAAGGAAGGTATACATGTACAACTTTATTTCTGAACTCTCTCAGTCTTAGTAGACTGTGATCAGAGTCGTGTTATGATCAAGCACTCCAAATCCCTTCAGTTTCCTTACATACATTTAAACCTGTCAAATGACATTAACTCGTTTTAGGCCCCGTGTCCACCTAGCATTTTTTCCGGGCAGAAAAGCGCTGGCTGTGCTCGCAGAAGTGTTTGCATGAAGCGTTTGTGCGCTGAGAAGAAAAGCGCTGCACGTCCGTCCTGTCTCTATGACAACAGTCTGTTGACAACGGCCGCTGTATGACCGACACTGCTCGGTCATACAACGGTGGATCCAGAGAAGAGACGAGGTTAAGAATTTCTCTGCTGATGTGTGAAACATCTGGTAGGTGGATTTTAACATAGTAATATCTCTATCTGTTAGAATGGATCAGAATTATTTTGATTTCATTTTAAAATCTGGCTTATAAAGTATTTTTAACTGTGTGAACAGAAATATGATCAGCTGGAGACGTTTAGATTTAATGTGAATGAACTGGATAGTAAAGTTACACTTGAGCTGAAACCTGTCCAAACAACACTATGAACTGAAGGCTGGTGTTGCTAGCAAGGCTAACGTTAGCTGCGCTCGCCAAACCTATTGACATCGTTTACAGGCGGCCAAATTCAACCCACAGTGCACTGCTTTTTGGTTCACTCTTTGGTCCGCACCAGCGTTCGTTTGAGCGCTCACACTACCCCAAACAAAACGAACTATCCCAGTAAGCGCACCGGAGTTCGTTTCACACAGACCAAACGGCTCAGGTGGGCTATTGATCATAGTCGCTTTTTATTCTGCATCGTTTGCTTTTAATGTTGAATATTTAATCATGACCTTTCTATCCAAGAAGATTTCTTTGTTGTACTTTTTCTACGAGTTTGGCTAAAATTGCAAGTTTTCGTAAATTAAAGTGAAATTTGAAAGATTATAATATCACAACCTTTCTATATTTAATACATACTAACAACAACATCATGAAGCTTTACTATGAATTATAAATTAAACTGCAACCTGGTGCGGATCACAACAAACAAGACTGACATCTCAAATAAAAGCGCTAAAAGTGAAGTCCCTTGATGTTTTAGAAACATGCAGAGACGTGTTGATTCCCTAAAGACGATCAGACGTCTACAGAAACATATTTAAGGCACAGAGTCGATCCAAATCTAAACGACCAGGAGAGACTGTTAGACATCTGCCTTGTTACACTAACATCTGCTCACCGCCATCATCACACACATAAATAACACGTCTTACTTCCTCTGCTGGGCGGAGGAGCGCCGGGTGCAGATGAGCGCCACGATGACGACCACGACCACGGTGACGGCTCCAACGGAAACCACGATGATGACCAGCAGGTTACTGTTCTTCTGAGGAGTGGCGCTGCCATGAGGAGGACGCATCTGACCAATAGGAGACTCTGAAACACACGAACATAGAAGAGAAATATTGAACAGGTTACAAACGTACACAAGTGATTATCTGTTAGCTTAAGGATTATTTAAAGGAGCAATATGTAACTCTGACACCTAGTGTTTAAAATGAGTACTGCAGTTCAAATTCAAAACATTAGAGAGCTGTCCCCCCCCCCCCCCCCTCCTCTCTAGAGTGGATGCTCACGCAGGTCACCATGTGGTGGACACTGAAGCTTCAGTGTTTAGCCAGCTCTGCATCGGTCTGTAAACCTTTCTGCGTTCTAACCTCTCTCCATTTTTCAAAAGCATCTCCAATATTGATCCTAGTTTGAGCACGTTTCTGCTCGTGGAGCTTATTAGAAACATGCAGAGGCTTTTTAGGTCGGGTACAATCACTTCTATCTGAACCAGTTCTCTTGCCCGCTTCCATCGCTGCAACACCTGTTGGTTTGACCTGATAACTGCTCTCATATCTGGCAAACCGAGGGGCGTCCAAAACGGCCGTGTGGGGGTGCCTTCAAACCGCCTACCTTCTCTGGTCCAAACAAATCCAGACCATTCAGGACCAGAATCTAAAGTTAGAAGGAGGACATACTGGCTGCTGCATTGTTGTCAGAGAAGCCAGCACTTCAACATAGCATGTTTCCTTAATGTCTGATCATACAGTAAGCTCAGTTTATCATCTCGTTTCACTACAGATCTTACAGACTGGACCTTTAAGATTACGGCTGTCATTATTAAGACGGATACATTTCATCAAGTTGGAATAAGATATTTCATTTTGTGTGGACATCAGGGCTCCACAGTGATACTTATCTTTATCTTTATGACAAAATAAACGTGTGATAAACTCATCCGTAAGCCTTATACCTGATTAATAAGAAAAAACATTTCTAAACACACTGTTTTCAAACTCAGCATTCACAAAGACGTGGAGTAGCAGACAGAATCACTCCCATATCTCCCCGCCCGCCTCAACGTTATCTGTTGTTGTTGTTTTGATTGAGAGCCCCCTGGGGGAGGTACTTACATACTTTGCTTTCAACCCTGAAAATATTTCTTTTCTTTAGAATTTAACATCAGAAATCAAAAGATAAATTCTTCAGCCACTGACTTAGAAGCGGGGAAAGTACATAAAAATGTATTCCATTACTTGACTGTGACATCAATTTGCATTTAATAGTTGAGAGTTAAGAAGCATCAACAAAATGCACCATATAAATAAAAACATGACCTAATCACTATATTTCAGCGCTACTGTTTAACCACCTTCCTTAAATATGTTTATTACTTTAAGTAGTCCATAATCAACATGTTGAACACTTAGTCTGTTTGGGAGTTTCAGTGACACAAAATAAACGCTACAGTGAAAACCACCGGACTGACAACACAGAGCTGCTGCTGTACAAATCAATACACAGCATGCGTGTGTGTGTGTGTGTGTGTGTGTGTGTGTGTGTGTGTGTGTGTGTGTGTGTGTGTGCGTGCGTGTGTGCGTGTGTGACACTATGACAGGTGTAAAGGGAAAAGGGGAATTGATGACACGCTCTGTCATTCATTAACTCGACCTTGAAGCAGAGAGAGAGAAAATAGGAAACACACAGGAGGAGCAGAAGTCTGGACGGAGAGGAGGGGGAAGTGAGTAAAAAAGAGAGAGAGAGAGAGAGAGAGAGAGGAAGAGGAGAAAGAAAATACTGGGAGTAAAAGACAAGGGGAAAGATAAAAGGGAGGCAAAAAGGAAGCAGGCAGGGCAGAATTGTTGGTGCGGGAGAGGGGAGGTGGAGGAGATGGAAGAAGGAAAGAAAAGGCCTGAGGAAGAGAATCACTTTACCTCTTTCTCTCTCTCTCTCTCTCTCTCCATTCAGCGGTCTCTCTCAATGAAAACCACAATCCATCACAGCTTACAGCTGCAGCACAGCAGCCACAATACGACCCTCTTCTCTGTTCTCTGTAAGTTGGATTTCATCATCTCCCTCCTTCTTTCCTTTTCTTTTACAGCATTTTTGTCATTCTCTCTCAAACAGAAAGCCGACCCTTTATAGATGTTCGTCTCTGGTTTTTCAGTTTGTGCGAGAGTAAAAGTCATGGTGCTTTTGAAAAGCAGAAGGGTGCTTCTGTAGCAGCAGGTGGAGTGTGATCAAAAAATCTGAAACATTTCAGATACCAGAGGCGTTTGTTGGACTGTTCGATGTACGCATCACTCTTTCAGTATTGGAGTAGAGGACGACTAGAGCACAAATTATCCTGAAGACTCCAGTCGAAGATAATATTTCTTGACTAGAACTCTACTTTTGTGACTTTAGTTTCTAGTCTGGCTGTTAAATGACAAGCGCAAAGATTTTTTAAAGCTTTTCCTGCAAGTTCAGGCCCCATACAGAATGGGAAATGTTGAAGGACCTGTATCCACCTGGTATTTTTTCAGGCAGGAAAGCACTGGCTGTTCGCTCGGCAGCGCTTGTGCGCTGAGAATAAAAACTCTGAAGGTGCGTCTTGTCGCTATGACAACATCTCTTGACAACAGCTGCTGTATGACTGACACTGATCCATTTCTTTTCACTGTATGTTTTATATTTGAGATAGTTTTTTTCCCTTCATTATGAGCATCAAACTGTGCTATGCAGTACACGTTGAGATCTTTAGAGCTCGTTCTGCAGTACACGCTGAGATCTTTAGAGCTCATTCTGCAGTACACGTTGAGATCTTTAGAGCTCGTTCTGCAGTACACGCTGAGATCTTTAGAGCTCGTTCTGCAGCACACGCTGAGATCTTTAAAGCTCGTTCTGCAGTTCAAGTTGAGATCTTTAAAGCTCGTTCTGCAGTACACGCTGAGATCTTTACAGCTCGTTCTGCAGTACACGCTGAGATCTTAAGAGCTCGTTCTGCAGTTCAAGTTGAGATCTTTAAAGCTCGTTCTGCAGTACACGCTGAGATCTTTACAGCTCGTTCTGCAGTACACGTTGAGATCTTTAGAGCTCGTTCTGCAGTACACGTTGAGATCTTTAGAGCTCGTTCTGCAGAATACGCTGAGATCTTTAGAGCTCGTTCTGCAGGACACGTTGAGATCTTTAGAGCTCATTCTGCAGGACACGCTGAGATCTTTAGAGCTCGTTCTGCAGGACACGCTGAGATCTTTAGAGCTCGTTCTGCAGAACACGCTGAGATCTTTAGAGCTCATTCTGCAGAACACGCTGAGATCTTTAGAGCTCATTCTGCAGGACATGTTGAGATCTTTAGAGCTCATTCTGCAGAACACGCTGAGATCTTTAGAGCTCATTCTGCAGGACACGCTGAGATCTTTAGAGCTCATTCTGCAGGACATGTTGAGATCTTTACAGCTGGTTTCTGCGGGAAAGAGTGAATTTCTCTGTTGGTAATTTTTTCTTGTGAGAGGAAGCTCTGCCACATAAAGGACGACAGCGTGTTAAAGATGATATACGGCGCGGCTGATGAACGAGGCTTCGCCCTCGCCGACCCGCCATAAAGCCGGAGGGGGGCGGAGGTCAGAGCGGACGGATTTATGTTTGCCTGAGGCAGCAGCAGTAACAACGCACACGCTGCTCAGCTTGTCCTCCACAGAGACACTGAATCACCAGCAGCTACAAACCCTGACCTCTGACCTCTGTGCAGAGCAGACGTAACTGACCAGTTTGTCTTTAAGCAGAAATGAGACACGACAGTTATGGTTACCAGCATGATTTTTACTTGAGAGAGAAGGGGAGAGTCACCTCTACTGTAAAGTTGGTAACACACGTTTTCTCTTGCTATGTTAATACTTTCCTGACATTAAAACATCAACATGTAGCCAATGTAGAGCTCAACATCCCTGAGGAATATGAAGAGGATTCATCCACTCAAAAAATGGAACTCGGTTCGCTCTCTCACCTGACCTGTTTGTTGTGTAACATATCTTTGTTGGGTTGGTTTATATGTTTACAGTAAAACTTCTATTTATAGCCCCGGCTTTTGTTTACCTCAGTCTAAAAAATCACCATGCCTTTTTTTAGGACAGGCGTCAATATGAGAAGGGCATTTGATTTCTTTCAAGCATTACTCGTGCACAGCAAAGATGTACTTTGACTCCTAGAGTTTTTATTTCATGCCTAATAAAGAGAGCAATATTTATTTTACCGAGTATGAGTCTGAATCCATTTGAGTCCCTCTCTATTCAGATAAAAAAGAAATAGCTGCGACCTTGCTTCGATCCAGTTAACCCTGTGGTTCCACAAAGAG